>OY740791.1:63528097-63906645 GCA_963514005.1 Raja brachyura
CTTTAACTCCCAGTGGTCAGGGCCGCCACAGCTGCCACCACCACCGCCAATCCTCACCGCCTCACCCAGGCTGGGGCCACCGGCTCCAACTACACCGAGCCTCACCGGCAGGCAGGAGCCTTTGACTCACCTGAGTTCCAGCCACAGTTCCATTGCCAGCTCCAATGCCACATGGTCTGATTCTCCTGCCAACTCTCCTGGGTCTGACTGCTCTCCATTTTAACAAAGTACCCTCTGTAATGGTACCACTGAATCCTGCCATCCACTCTCCTCTTTAACCATGCTAGTCCCACTCCCCCCCCTCCCCCCACCTGCTCCCCATTCGTCACCTCCCCCTCCCCTCTGAGTGCCCTTCATCTCCCCACAGTACCCCACAACCTCGCCCAAGACTCCTTCCACCCCTCTCCCCCCCCTCTGACCCCAGCCCTTCACCATGGTTGTGTTTTCACTATACCCCCTGACCTCATCTTTCTGATATTGAACTCAGCAGGACAGGCAGCATCGCTGGAGAGGAGGAATGGGCGATGTTTCGGGTCAAGACCCTTCTTCGGAAGAGTGTCTTGTTTCTTCACCCATTCACCCATTCTTTCTTTCCAGAGATGCTGCCTGTCCTGCTGAGTTACTCCAGCTTTTTGTGACTATCTTCAGTTTAATCCAACATCTGCAGATCCTTCCGACACACTCCTCCATATTCCTCCTCCTCCTCATAGACTCCTCCTGCCGGCCTTCTGCCCGCTATGAACCTTTAATTTCTAACTGCTGCCGAGACATCAACCATCTTGACTTCTCTACCTCCCTTCACCCACTCTAATGTCACCCCCTCTGAATGTAGAGGTAAACTTCTACAGGTGCACAGTAGAGAGCTTGCTGACTGGTTGCATTGTGGCTTGGTTCGGCAACTTGAGCGCCCTGGAGAGGAAAAGACTACAAAAAGTAGTAAACACTGCCCAGTCCATCATCGGCTCTGACCTTCCGTCCATCGAGGGGATGTATCGCAGTCGTTGCCTCAAAAAGGCTGGCAGCATCATCAAGGACCCACACCATCCTGGCCACACACATATCTTCCCGCAACCATCAGGTAGAAGGTACAGGAGCCTGAAGACTGCAACATCCAGGTTCAGGAATAGCTACTTCCCCACAGCCATCAGGCTATTGAACTCAACACAAACAAAACTCTGAACATTAATAGCTCATTATCTGTTGATTTGCACTTTATCTGTTTATTTATTCATGTGTGTATATATTTATATAATGGTATATGGACACACTGATCTGTTCTGTAGTCAATGCCTACTATATTCTGTTGTGCTGAAGCAAAGCAAGAATTTCATTGTCCTATCTGGGACACATGACAATAAACTCTCTTGAATCTTGAATCTCTTGAATCTTGTACAACCCTTTGCAACAATCCTGACGTTATCATTAAACCCACCAGCAGAGGAGAAGTGGTGGTAGTCTGGCGAGCTGCCCTGTACGGTGTTGAGACCAGGCGCCACCTCTCAAACATCTCCTCATATCTACCCCTTGACCATGACACCACAGACAAACACCAGGCCATTATCTCCCACAGTGTCTCTGATTTCATCATCTCTGCCCTCCACAGACAGCCTCCATCCAACCTTAACTTTCCCCGGCCCCAAACTGTCCACTTCTCATCCTCCACAAAATCCACAAACACAACTGCCCTGGCAGACCCATCGTCTCTATCTGATTCTGCCTCAGTGCATCATGACCGCAATTCCATGCTATCCCCCCTTATCCAATCCTTTCCCACGTCAAGTTAGGAAAAGGGGAAGTAGAATGGGATCTGGGGATCCTTGTACATCAGTCTATGAAAGTAAGCATGCAGGTACAGCAGGCAGTGAAGAAAGCGAATGGCATGTTGGCCTTTATAACAAGAGGAATTGAATATAGGAGCAAAGAGGTCCTTCTGCAGTTGAACAGAGCCCTAGTGAGACCACAACTGGAGTATTGTGTGCAATTTTGGTCCCCTAATTTGAGGAAGGACATTCTTGCTATTGAGGGAGTGCAGCGTAGGTTCACAAGGTTAATTCCCGGGATGACAGTACTGTCATAGGCTGAGAGAATGGAGCAGCTGGGCTTGTGCACTTTGGAGATTAGAAGGATGAGAGGGGATCTCATTGAAACACATAGGATTGTTATTGGTTTGGACACGCTAGAGGCAGGAAACATGTTCCCAATGTTGGGGGAGTCCAGAATCAGGGGCCACAGTTTAAGAATAAGGGGTAAGCCATTTAGAACGGAGACGAGGAAACACTTTTTCTCACAGAGAATGGTGAGTCTGTGGAATTCTCTGCCTCAGAGGGCGGTGGAGGCAGGTTCTCTGGATACTTTCAAGAGAGAGCTAGATAGGGCTCTTAAAAATAGCGGAGTCAAGGGATATGGGGAGAAGGCAGGAACGGGATACTGATTGGGGATGATCAGCCATGATCACATTGAATGGTGGTGCTTGTTCGCAGGGCTGAATGGCCTACTCCTGCAACTATTGTCTATTGTCTATTG
The DNA here is from genome assembly GCA_963514005.1 of Raja brachyura. The sequence continues at coordinate 63,530,621 of OY740791.1, forward strand.
TCTATTGTCTATGGCCAAGACACCTCGCACACCCTTCAACTCTTTAATGACTTTCAGTTTGCAGGCCATGTTCACCCATCTTTACCACGGGTATCCAGTCCCTCTGCACCACCATCCCCTACCCAGGAAGGTCTTAAAGCCCTCCATTTCTTCCTTCAACAAAGACCCAACCAATTTCATTTCGGAGTCACGTGAGTGACTTCGTGAAGAGCCCGCCGGCACGCATGCGCGTCATATCGTCGCAACGCATTGCTGCCGACAGCTGGCGGTGGGGCGCGCTCCTCGCCAGCCCTTCCAAAGGAGCCGCTTAGGTAAGTTAAACTCACCTTAAGTTGGTTGGCCCTTGCTGTCGGTTTTGTCTTTCAGCAAGGGTGCGGATTGGAGTGTTCAGAATGTCTGGACGAAGAAGTCGTGGCCCGGCGCCCTCATCGTTTCCACCTGGGGCCGGGAAGAAGGCGGGGAAGTCATTGCCGTCTGCTGCTGCAGGTCGGGACCCGCTGAGTCGCCACAGCTCCGAGGAGGAGTGCGTGGAGGAGGTCGTCGGGGTGCCTCCTGAAAGGGTGGACCCTGCCACAAGTTCGCCTTTGGCGACAACGGGGAAGGGTTCGTGCTGCGGCCCGACCCCCCTCCGCTAGCCCTTCATTAAAAGGCAGCAGAGGCGCCCGTAAGCCTAACCCGGTCCGGGCCAAGGCTCCACCAGCCGCCATGGAGCGGTCTGGTGCAACGGCGGGACCTGGGTCGTTAAGGTCTGCTACCCAACTCCCAACCCCCGCCGCCGGGACGGGGGGCTTGGGTACGGTCCCGCCTCGGTCGCCGAGTCCCCCATGGATGGGAGGACGAGACCATGCGTCGGCACCGTCCGAAATGCGGACAGCCGGCAAGCCTGTGCGGGCGTCGCTCCATGCTTCTGCTGGAGTCGACCCCAAGCCGTCAGGGCCCTTTGTGGCAACGGCTTCTACTCCTGCCAAGGAGAGGCGGTTGGACACCCTGCCCGCACGGGACTCGCACGGTTTCGCTGCGGCGGCCGAAAGCGATCCATTCCGGCACCGAGATCACTTCTCTGAGGTGCGGGCCGATGATAGGAGCCCCGGCATGTTTTCTGAGCCGGAGGACTCCGACCATCCGAGTGTTCAGCATGGGGGGTGTATTGACCGCATCGAGCGGCTGCTGGAGCTGGTACTCCATAATCAACAGCAGTACGCACCCACGGATATCGTCAGGCACAGGGCCGCCTCGCCGGTTTCCCTCATCAGCGAGCCACAAGGGGTAGAAGGGTTTGACCCCACCCCAACACCGTCGGAGCCACCGACAGCTGAGTTACTGGACGTGGCAGCCAAATTTGCTGCACCAATTACAACTGGACTTCCGCTCCAGCCAAAGCTGGCAGCAACAGTGGACTTTCTCACGAATCATCGGTTGCAGGAGGAAGTACTCTCACAGGCCACTCAGCGCCACAAGGCCCCGTCCAACTGTAATGCCCTCAACGTGCCACTGGTCAATACGCCCATATGGGGCAACATCGGCGTGGCTGTCTGCCATCAGGAGGTTACACTCCAGCGGATCCTCAAACTCCTCACGGCCGGTATTACCGCCTTTGCGCGGTCGGTCGATGGAACGGACCTGTCATTGGATCAGGAGGATGCGTTAGCACTATTATGTGCCACCCAGCATGAAATCAACGATTTCCGGAAGAACAGCATCCGTCCGTCTATCAACCCACAATTTGCAGGATTGTGTAAGCCACCGCCGCCCCCACCGCCCCGACAACTCTTCGGGGAAGACCTTCCGAAGAGGGTCAAGGAGCTGGACGAGGTAGCCAAAACGGTGGGACTTATGCGATCTCAGATCGCCCCCAGACCGATGGTGCCAAAAGCTCCCCCTGCTCGACCGCGAGGTCCGGTCGCATCAGCATCAAGACCATATGCTACTACTCAGCACTACTACCAACAGGGCCAGCAGCAGCGGTCTTTTAAAGGGTCAGGCACACAGCGACCCCAGTGGAAGATGAAGCCATCTTATCGTCAGCCCAGCCCAGCACCTCCTCGGCCACCCAAGTATGTCAGGGACCGCCGGTGACCATGGAGGTAACGCGGTCTGGGTTTCTTTCCCCTGCCCCTTTAATCTCACATGTGGGAGGGCGACTCCGGTTCTGTGCTAAAGCTTGGGTACCAGTTACTTCAGATAAATTTGTTTTACAAAATATTCGGGGTCATTCTATTGAATTTATTCACGGCAACGTTCCTCCATCCCAGCATATGCCTAAACGGCAGTTTACGCTGTCTGCTGTTGAGCAGGCAGCAGGCACGGCTGAAATTTTTTCGTTTGGGACAAAAAGGCGTGATAGAGAAAACTATTCACGAGCCCATTGAATTCGTCTCCAATATATTTACTAGACCAAAAAAGGATGGAGGTTGTCGGGTGATTATTGATTTGACCCAGTTGAATACCTTTGTACCATATACACATTTCAAAATGGACACCTTTGAGACAGCCAAATCACTGATTTCGCATGGTTGCTTTATGGCATGTATTGATTTAAAAGATGCATGCTATTCAGTGTCCATCCGGAAACATCACCGGAACTTTTTGAAATTTGTCTGGATGGATCAGCTCTGGCAATATCGAGCCTTACCAAATGGGCTTACTACTGCCCCTAGGCTCTTTACTAAATTACTTAAACCTATTATGGCCAAATTACGCATAGAACATCATATTGTAATGGCTTATTTGGATGATATTCTGATTATTGGCAATACTCTGGAAGCAGCTGAAAGCGCTGTTTTAGCAACTGTTACTATATTTCAGCAACTGGGGTTTATAGTTCATCCAGAAAAATCGAAGTTTCACCCACCCCAGGTTATGGATTATTTGGGTTTCACGGTGGACTCTATTCAAATGAGGGCCACCATTCCATTTCACAAGGTGGAGGATGTCTCCCTTGCATGTCAGGATCTCGCATCCGCCAGTATACCATCTATTCGGCATACAGCTAAGATAATTGGGAAAATCGTAGCTTTATTTCCGGCAGCCCGGTTTGGGCCTTTGCATTCTCAAAACCTGCAAAGGGCCAAAATTATTGCGTTAAAAAAGAACGCTGGTCATTTTGACAGACCTATGGAGCTGCCTTCTGATGCTAAGGTTGAGCTCCAATGGTGGGTGTCCAATATTGGCAGGGCATTCAAACCCATTGTTGTGCCCAATCCGGTGGTATATTTGCAAACTGACGCAAGCTCTCTAGGTTTGCAGCATTTCACGGACTGCGGGCATATTGTGCTCATCTTAGTGGTACTCATGTCCGTCTCCAAATAGACAACACCACAGCGGTGGCATATTTAAACCATATGGGCGGTACCAGGTCAGTCTCTTGTGACAAATTGGCTAATACTATTTGGTGCTGGTGTATTGATCGAGATATTTGGATTTCAGCCACCTATTTGCCAGGTAGGCTTAATACTGTGGCAGACACCAGGTCACGCAAATTCAATGATAGTATTGAGTGGATGCTGCATCCTCAAATATTTGCCCAAATTACAGCCAAATTTGGCCAACCGGATATCGACCTTTTTGCGTCCCGGTTGAACCATCAGGTACCGACATATGTGTCATGGGAACCAGACCCTGGGGCATTAGCGATTGATGCATTCTCGCTAGACTGGGGGAAGTGGTTTTTCTATGCATTCCCCCCATTTTGCCTCATCAGTCGGGTATTACAAAAAATCAGGATGGATTCTGCCAGAGGCATTCTTGTCATACCCGACTGGCCTACGCAGCCTTGGTATCCGGTGGTCTCTGACATGATTAGTCAACCTTGGGTCCCTCTAGAGGGTTGCCCGCATGTGGTTTCTCACCCTGTCTCAGGGGAGTTACACCCCTGCCATGCGTATCTAAAATTACTGGCTTGCAGGTTCTGACCAGGCCATGGATGCAGTATGGCCTTACCACCCGGACCATGAACACCATTGGAGCATCATGTCGAGGGTCATCCAGGCGGAGATATCTCTCCCACATCACCAAGTGGGAAGCCTACTGCAGTCGCTCTCACATCACCTATGACGATGTCTCCATAGCCGACGTCCTGGAATTCCTCGCGGGGTTGCACCATGATGAGCACTTGAGTTATCGTGCCATCAACAGCGCCAGGAGTGCGCTATCATTCTACCTCAACATCGAGGTTGGATCGAACAGGCTAGTGTCCAGGCTTATGCGGGGAATATTCAATCTGAATCCGCCTACACCACGCTACAACATCACCTGGGATGTCAGGGATGTGCTTACCCTGCTCAGGTCGTGGTCACCCATGGAAGGGTTACAGCTGGACCAACTCACTATGAAATTGGTGATGTTACTAGCGCTGACTTCAGCACAGCGGGTTCAGACGCTCCACAAACTACGTATTGCCAGGATGACGTCGACCCCTGGAGAAGTAGTCTTTTTCGTCGATGAGCTACTTAAGCAGCATAGACCTGGGTGCACAGGGCTGCAGCTGAAGTTCCCGGCATACCCTGCAGATGCTCGGCTATGTTTAGCCACTCACATCCGTTACTACATCAAGGTGACGAGGAGCATCAGAGGAATGGAGTTGTACCTGCTTGTCACTCACAAAAGATCTCACCATCGAGTGACAGTCCAGACGATATCCAGGTGGCTCCGGATCGTCCTGAATAAGGCAGGTATTGACACTAATGTGTTTACATCCCACTCCACCAGGGCTGCATCTACGTCGGCGGCGAGAGTCATGGAGGTACCCATGGACCATATCCTCGCCACAGCAGGATGGGTGAATGAAGCTGTGTTCCAGCGATTCTATAATAAGCCTGTTGCTGCTCCCCTTCAGTTCGCAGAGGCCGTGCTGAACGCCGGGTGTGAACGTGGGGATGTCCCTGATTAAAAGGGCGTTATTTGTTGTGTTATTAACAAATCTTCTTTTTGTTTCAGTATAACCTCGTTTCGTCAACTTGTTTCCTCCAATCCATCCTTGCTAGTGGTGTGTCCGCATGGACGTTGTCCAGGGCGTGTAATCACAGAAGCTTTGAAGTCTTCACGAAGTCACTCACGTGACTCCGAAATGAAATAGTAAGATTGAACGAGAACTTACCAAGTTTGAAGGTTGATCTTTATTTCATGAGGAGTTGCGGTGAGGGATTTCGTGCCCTCCGCTCCCAACCCTCGATCATCTTCAGCTGGTAATCAGAGTCTCTTTAAATCTTACTATGCCAAGTCATTTCTGTTGTTGTTTCTGTGATTCCACACCGCTGCTTTGAAGAATGTCGCGCATGCGTGCCGGCGGGCTCTTCACGAAATCCCTCACCGCAACTCCTCATGAAATAAAGATCAACCTTCAAACTTGGTAAGTTCTCGTTCAATCTTACTATTCCCCGTTACTAATACTCCCCTCTGCCTAGTGGAACTTGTCCTCAACCTCATCAACCACCCTTTCTCCAAGTTAGGGTGTAGCCATGAGCACTCATGTGGGCCCCAGGAATGCCTGCCTTTTAGTTGGTTACGTCGATCAGTCCTTGTTTCAGGCGTACACTGGCCCTATCCCCCAATTCTTTCTCCGCTACACCGACAACTGTATTGGGGCTGCCTCCTGCACCTGTGCAGAACTCATGCAATTATTAACTTCACCACAAATTCACCCGGACTATCTCTGACACCTCTCTCCCCTTTCTTGCTCTCTCTCTCCAACACAGAAGGCAGACTATCGACTGACATCTACTGCAAACCTACTGACTCCCAAAGTTAACTGGTTGGCACCCTGCCTCTTGCAAAGATGCTAATCCCTACTCTCAATGCTTCCGTCTCCACCGCATCTGCTTTCATGATGAGGCCCCCCATACAAGGGCATCCGAGATGTCCTCATTGTTTAGATTCCCCTTTTCTGTCTTAGATGGGCTCATCGCACATATCTCGTCTGTGTCCCATAGTTCTGCAATTCCCCTGGTCCCCCCCTTACACCCCACCAGCCTCCTCATGCAACACATCATCCTCCGACATTTCCGTTCCTTCCAACATGATCCCACCACTACTCACATCTTCCCATCCACACCCTTTCCTGACTTCTGCAGAGGCCACTCCCTCCGAAATTCCTTGGTTCACTCATCCCTTGCTGAAGAAAGGCAAAGTCATGGACAGGTTCCACTTCAGCATCGAAGGGACACCAATCCCAACTGTCTCCGAAAGGCCAGTGAAGAGTGTTGGCAAGGTGTTTAACAGCAGCCTGAAGGATACAGCATCAGTCCAGTGTGGTCAGGGAAGGCAGGGGAGGCAGAGCCTCACCTGTCATACTCCCAATGAAAATAGCTGTTAAGAAAAGTAAAGAAAAATTACAATAAAATTAAATAAATATAAAAAAAATTCCACTGATCTGTGTTATAAATGTAATTTCTATACGAATCTAATCATTTTTTATAGTCAAAATTGCAAATACAGGGAGAGATGAGAAGTGAGGCAGCGACGAGCTGAGCGTCCCCTCTGATGGCGCAATGTCTGATGTTGAAGGACCCAAAACACCCAATGACCCCAGGTTACATCACAGGAGCATCAATGGATGTATTTTTTTATTAATCCCACCCAAACGATCCCCTCCCCAGGTGCTTGCCCCTGCAACCACAGGGGGTGTAACACCTGTTCACCTTATTCCTCCTCCCTCGATTCCATCCAGAGACTGCAACAGTCCGTCGAGGTGAGAAAGAGTTTCATATGTACGTCCTCTAACCTTATCTACTGTATCCTGTGTTCCCGATGTGGCCCCAGCGAAATCAAGCGTAGACTCGATGACTGCTTTGCTGAACACATATTGAGGTTACATACAAATTGGAGGGACACCACCTCATATGGGTAGCTTACAAACCAGCAGTATGAATGTCGAATTCTCTGAATTAATTCTTGAACAAATGTTGCAATCTCTAATATCTGCTAACTTCAGTCCTCATTCCCCTACCTCCTCCCCTGGATTTTCTGATCCTGCCCTCTTTCTCCACTAAAAGTTGGTTAACCAGTTCCACTATTTGTAACGATATGTCCCGAGCCAACAGGCAGCCTATCTGGGAACCTCTCTGCCTGAGCTCATCTGTTGCCAACCCTAGGTTGTCAGTCTGAATGAAGGGTCCTGACCCCAAATAAATCACCCATCCAATTCCTCCAGAGATGCTACCAGACCTGCTGAGTTACTCCAGTATTTTGTCTCTATCTTTTGTATGAACCAGCATCTGCAGTTTCCTTTTATTAAAAGCTATTTCCATGCTGTTTGATTCTATATGTCAGGTCCATTCCTTAAGGGCCTGTCCCACCAGCATGCAACTCCATGCGATGAGTGTGACCTAACGTTGTTGCTTGAGCCGTCCGGCGTCGCGGGGCCTGTTCCACCGATCGCCGGAGCCGTGCGGAATTGTGCGGAGTTCGTCCCGACATCGCGCGGGGCTCCGAAAAACTGACCGTGTTCAAAAATTCCACGCGGCAACGGCTTGTCGGCTCGCAGTCGCCTCGACGCATTACACACCGCCTTAACATCGTGCCTCCATGACCCCCTCTGTAGGTGCCTCCGTGACCCTCTGTGTGTGTGTGCCTCTGTGCCCCTCTCTGTGTGCCCCTCTCTGTCCTGGCGAACTTACCTTTAAGACTTCGCTCCAAGTTTGCCTCACTTTGCGCCGCGTTGCGCCACTCACCCGACCTCCGCGCGGCCCTCGCTGCCGGTTTGGTCGCGCTTGCCGCATGCAGGCGCATGCTGGTGGAAACGGCCCTGTACAGGGGGTCACCCGACCTCCGCGCGGCCCCCGCTTCTAGTTTGATCGCGCTCATCGCATGGAGTTGGATGCTGGTAGGACAGGCCCTTTAAGCACCATATCTTACCGTTTTGGGGGATGTTGGTTGACATTTTTGTATCACAAAGAATAGCAGATGAATATTATTGCGCAGGAAGGAACTGCAAATGCAGGTTTAAACCAAAGATAGACACAAAAAGCTGGAGTAACTTGGTGGGTCAGGCAGCATCTCTGGGGAAAAGGAATAGGTGGCGTTTTGGGGCGGGACCCTTCTTCAGACAGTGTTGTGCGTTTCATGCATACAGTCAAATACAAATGTGCAGCCCAGATTATATGGCCATTTTCTACTTTTTGTCATTTCAATAGATTTTGCGAAATCATTAAATTATGAAAGGTGATAACTAAATGCAAGTCGGTTAATGTTTTCTGCTGCGAAGAGAGAACTGTAGAAATATTACATTTCCATTACTGATCTATGGCTAATTTCACAGTTATTAACACTCCTTCTGGTTCCATAATCAGATTTTGTAGGAAATAGAAGCCACTGTCAGCAATATCGAGGGAAATAAAAGCATAGACACAAAATGCTGGAGTAACTTAGTGGGACAGGCAGCATCTCTGGAGAGAAGGAATGGATGACAATTCTGGAGAAGGGTCTCGACGCAAAACGTCACCCATTCCTTCTCTCCAGAGATGCTGCCTGACCCACTGAGTTACTCCAGCTTTTTGTGCCTAACTTCCCTAATCAGTGTATCTATACTTGGGCTGGTACACTCTGGAGTTTAGAAGGATGAGAGAAGATCTCATTGAAACATGTAAGATTGTTAAGGGCTTGGACATGCTAGAGGCAGGAAACATGTTCCTGATGGTGGGGGAGTTCAGAACTAGGGGCCACAGTTTAAGAATAAGGAGTAAGCCATTTAGAACGGAGACGAGGAAACACTTTTTCTCACAGAGAGTGGTGAGTCTGTGGAATTCTCTGCCTCACCGGAGGGCGGTGGAGGCAGGTTCTCTGGATGCTTTCAAGAGAGAGCTAGATAGGGCTCTTAAAAACAGCAGAGTCAGGGGATATGGGGAGAAGGCAGGAACGGGGTACTGATTGGGGATGATCAGCCATGGTCACATTAAATGGTGGTGCTGGCTCAAATGGCCAAATGGACTACTCCTGTGTCTATTGTCTATTGTCTATTGTGAATGGCTCGATTGTAATCATGTATTGTCTTTCCGCTGACTGGATAGCACGCAACAAAAGCTTTTCACTGTACCTCGGTACACGGGACAAACTAAACTGGAAACTGTGCTGAACATTGAGCATCCGCTTACACTTAACCAATATTATTCCCATTTATTTTTCCCACATTCCCATTGATTTTCTCCCCCACACCCTGCAAAGATTCTACACACAAAGGACAAATTCCAATGGCAAATGAAAATCAACTCACACATCTTTTGAATCTGGGAGCGAACAGGAGCACTGGAGAAAACCAATGTGCGTCATGGGGAGAATGTGCGAACTCCACAGAGAAAGCACCCAAGGCCAGGATTGAACCCAATTCGCTGCACTTGTCGAGACAGCAGCTCTGCTAGTTGCACCCCATCAGATTCTTCTTCATCTAATGCGATCAGCAAAATCCTTCTGTTCGGTCCAGTGTCATGGGTTTGTTCGGTAAGCCCACCCATGCCCACCTTCAGAAGCCCACCCATGGTACTCATTCCTATAATTACTTGCATTCATATTATAATTCCCCCTTGAGACAATGGTCCTCATTCGCATGCCTGTATTTTGCATTCAAATTCTGGAATTCAAAGTCACGAGATGTGTTATTGATTTGTTTGTTCGGAGCACAACCAAAACAACTACTGGAGACACTCAGTAGATCAAGCAGCATCTGCAAAAACAGAAACAGCTTTCACATTTCAAGTTGAAAATGCTTCATCAGAATTGGGGCAGAGAGAAAACAAGTTGGAATTAATTTGCAGTAAAGATGTGGAGGAGATGATTATGACGAAGGGAATATGTTTTGCTAGGGTGTGGCCCAGTTGACTGTGGAGATGAATGGCAGACTTCATCTAGTCAATGGGCTGAGAGGCACAGTTTCTGATTTGCAGACAAGAGCACAAGAAGTTCCAAAATGGAGGGCCATGCGACATGCCCAGTAGGGTAACCATGGTAATAGAAAGGGAGAAACCTGACCAACTTGACCGATGGATGGTTTCCAGATATGGTACGTTGGTTCAAAATGGAGAAAGTAAGTTACCTGAAGTTATATTGAGTCAAGAGAGCTGCATTATGAACAGACAGGTGAATTTCCCTTCCGTGGCCCCAATTTAAGGTCTTATGTGAAAGATAAAAGAGCTTGCCTCTATCGACACTGCACACGTTAATATTTTTAAGACTTCTGTGAGATTATCTCTCAGGATTTGATTTGAAAGAAACGAGCGCCAATTTGTTCACTCTTAATTGATAGCTATAACCTTTCCGCTTTGGTGTCCTTGTAATGGCTTTTTACACCACCTTCAAGCTATTTTATTTCCCATTCCCGCACTGACCTTTCTGTCCAGGGCCTCCTCCACTCTCAGAGTGAGGCCCAGCACAAAGTGGAAGAACAGCACCTCATATTTCACTTGGGCAGTTTACAACCCAGCGGTATGATTTGATTTCTCTGACGTCAAGTGACCCTTGCTTGCCCTCTCACCCCGTCTCGCCCCCTCCCTAGTCCTCTGGTTAGTTTCACTATCCTGATTAATTTAATTGTTTGTACGCCTCCTTGTAGGTATGTTACAATACCTACCTTGAGCAGCGCGACAGTTCTGCCTCTCCCCGTGTGCGCGACTTTGGCGCCTTTCAGAGGGGGGCGGGTTTAAAATGCCGATTTTTTCTAGACAGTCCAAGTCGATCCATGTCGGGCGATTTCGTCGCTAAAGAGAAATCGCTCCGACATTTCATTCATAAAGGTATTTTTAAACTACGTTAGATTATTTATTAACTAGACTAGTTTAAAAATCATCTTCTAAAGCTCTGAATGGTGACAGCGGAACGGACCTAAGGTAGTCGATAAAAGAAGCTACACATTTTATTTTTACATAAAAACTTGGTTTTTAGGAAGGCTTTAATCACATTTTCATGTTGCGAAAAGGGGACAAAAAAAATGTATGAACCGGCTGTATTTTTCACACCGACTTCACCGCAAACCGCAACGTTCTAATCCACCGTATTCCACTAAAACCCACTCGCAAGTTGATTTAAATGGCCATTAATTTACAGGCATTAAACACTAAATTCCTTCCATTTGGCCTATAAATGAATGAAAATGAGATTTAAAAATTATGTTATATTGTGGATTATTGTGTGAATGTTATTTGGACACTTAGGCAATTAAAAAAAAGTTTATCTTTTCTTAAGAAATGGATAGATGTTTAGATCTACTCATTGAATTTTGTAATTAGCTACAATTAGATAACTAACTAATTATATGCTTTAATTTCAGGTCATCCAAGTAAGATTATTTCATATTTGTTTCAGAATGCTCCAATCTATAATAACTGAAAATTTCATTGAGTTCTCTTAATTTTTAAGAAAGTTATGGGCTTTTGACTGTTCTAGATCACAGTTGAGTTAAGTAAATTGAAAGGCAATGGGGAACAAGATGCTAATTTCCGAGTATGAAAATGGTCATAACTTTCTTAATACTGAAGATATGAAAGTGGATTAGATGTCAAATTAAACTTCATTTTATGCTTTATCTGATGGGATAAATTGCAGACGTGATTTTTAAAAACTCAAAATTTTGTAACATTGCTACTCCTTGTCACCTTCCCCTCAGCTAACAATGAACCATTCTACATTTCCTTACCATCGACTGCTTTGATCTGTTGTTTTCACACCTTACCCTTCCATATCTCTATGACTCCCTCTCGCCCGACTCTCAGTCTGAAGAAGGGTCACCACCTGAAGTGTTACCCATTTCTTCTCTCCAGAGATGCTGCCTGTCCTGCTGAGTTGCTCCAGCATTTTGTGTCTATCAAGGAATATCCACAGTACTTTAAGGAGCTTCTCTCATTCTCACAGTAAGGGAAATGAAACAGTGCTTCAAATGTGAATGTTTGGTTGTAAGATATGGCTGGCTCATCTATCAGTTATTTCATCTAGCCTCTGGTAGCCGCAGGGACCGCTGGGTTCCAACTTTCACTTCCGATAGGATGTTTAGCCTTGGACGAGAAGCAGCAAAGACTCACAAGGGAAATGCAGTGATGATTGGGATGAGGAGTTGTGGCAGATAAAGTGTTGTAGGGATTAGCTTTGTTTCCTCAAACACAGAAGATTGACGAGGGATTTGATTGGGGAGTATTCAGTAGAGAGCGCACAAGTGCAGAGAAAGTGAGAGGAATGGGAATCCAAAGAGATTTTATGTGCAGAGGATCCAAAGCGATGTTATAAATACATTATGGAAAAGAGAGTAACTAGAGAGAGAGAATAGTCAAAAGTCAAAGTCAAACAAACTTTATTGTCATTTAGAAATACATTGATATATGCAGTTCCAAACGAAATTCCGTTGCATTTGGCTCCCTGTGCAACACGATAATTAACAGAAGGATAAACATGGATAAAATGGATAAAAAGGATAAAAGGATAAATAGACAATGGTGGCAGCCCATTACATGGCATTCAAGAGCCTGATGGCTCGTGGGAAGAAGCTGTTGCAGAACCCTGATGTTCTGCTCCTTATGCTGCGATATCTTTTTCCCGAGGGCAGCAGAGTGAACAGTCCGTGATGGAGATGTGTGGGGTCTTTTATAATACTGCTGGCCTTAGACACGCAACGTTTGGTCGCAATATCCCCGATTGAGGGGAGAGATGTCCCGATGATTTTTTCCGCTGTCCTCACCACTCTCTGCACAGACTTCCAGTCGGAGGCTCTACAGTCCCCAAACCAGACTGAGATAGAGCTGGTCAGAATACTCTACAGAATACAGAATAGGGCTCCTTGGTCACCTCTGTGTGGAGCCACAGGAGATGAGCAAGATGGTCAATAAGTAGTTCTCTGTATCTACTGTGGGAAAAGACATGGAGACAGCTAAGTGAGATGCATTGAGTATAGTCCGTATTATAGGCAAGAATCTGTGGACATCCTCATGCATATTCAGCTGCCAGAAGGATGTCTTTAAGCTGGAAAGTGTGCAGAGACGATTGAGGAGGATATTGCCAGGACCCGACGGCCTGAGCTATAGAGAGAGGTTTGGCAGGCTAGACTTCACTCCTCGCAGTGCAGGGGGCTGAGAGCTCATTTTACAGAGGTACATAAAATCATGAGGGTAATAGATGGGGTGAATGCACAGACTAGGACAGGGGTGGGGAACTTGGTTCTTGGTTACTTGGTCCTCCAAAATATTCCAACTGGAATTTAAACTGGAGGTGGTGAAGGGAGGGGTTTAGCCAGAGAGGGTTATTGGGAAGAAAGTTCCACTTTAAATTTAGTTGCATCTGGCTGGGCAACCGTGGCTTGGTGGAGATTATTCCATGCTTTAATAGTGCGTGGAAAGGACAAATTGCTGTACACATCTGTCTTTGAGGCTGGGACCACAAATTGGATCGAATGCCCTCGTCTGCTCCTAATTGGTTTGGGGTTGGTGTAGGTCTTGTGATCTATGTCTAGCTGACCATTTAAGATTTTGTAAAAACAGGTCAAACGGTGAGCTTCACGTCTGTCTTGGAGAGGGTTCCACCCCGCCCAGAGAATTCAGAAGTTTGGTGACACTCGCTTCTCTCTCGTAGGTGTTAGTAACAAATCGAGCGGCCTGTCTTTGGACACGTTCGATGGATGCAATGTTTTTATCTGTGTATGGGTCCCATGCTGCAACTGCGTAGTCCAGATGAGGTCTAACGAGGGTGAAATACAGCTTCTCCTTGACAGAAGCTGAACAATGATGGAAGTTGCGCCTCAGGAAGTTTAGGACACCTTGTTGCTTTCACTGTTGCATGATGAGTCTGACCATTCCATCGTAGATCATTCTGCAATTTGATGCCAAGATACTTGGTTTGTTTGGATTCTTCAAGTATGTTGTAAGATGTGACGCCTGGATTCCTCTTTCTGGTGACACGCATGGTTTCACATTTGGAAGGGTTGAACTGCATGCCCCATTGTTGTGACCACTCGACCATAGTACCGAGATCCTTTTGGAGAGCATGTGGCCTTCCAAGCCATTAAGTGCGGCCTTTTGAATGAATCCAAATTTTGTAGAACAAATCTTTTTATTATTATTAATATGTTTTTGTTCATCTTTTATTATTTTAATTTTAATCTTAAAATGAACGTAGTTAAAATACTAAAGAGGAAAAGAAGATTCAACGAATTAATCCTCGCCGACTGATGGCCACAATTAAAATATTAGTAAGTCATGAGGGCTGTTTTAACAAAATAATGTACATTTTGAAGTATATCTAATTGAAGCTTCTTGAAAGCGGCCTTATTAGATCACAGCTAAATTAATAGGTTCCCCACCCCTGGACTAGGAGAATCAAAGGTTCAAGGTTTTGGGGTAATTTTCCTGTCAGATGCACCAATTAAGGTACAGTGAAATTTAGATTGGCTTGCAGTCATACCAATAAAGAGCAACAAGACACCCAAATAAAATGTTAACATATACATCCACCACAAGGACTCCCCCACATTCCTCACTGTGATGGAAGGCAAAAAAAAGTTCAATTAGGTATGTTACAAAACTTACCTTCAGCGGTGCTGCAGTTCTGTCACTGGCCGTGTGCGCGACTTTGGCGCCTTCGGGGGGGGGCGGGGTTAAAATGCGGTTTCCTCTTGCCATCCGGAGCTTTATTTTCTCGGAGTGCGAGCTTTTTCTAAAGATTCGTTCCGACTGCCGGTAAGTTAAATTATTTTTTTAAATAGCCCGACTATTTCAGCGCTGCAGTTAAATAAAAATTAGCTCCTAATGCCGTGAACGCCGCCAACAGGGACGGATTTTACGTAGGGGACAGGTAAATGAAAGTTGTTTATTCATCAACATTTCATGTTGCGAAACGGTGATTTATTCCCCATATGAACCGGCAGTATTTTTCCTGCCGATATGGGGTTTAAATTCACCACAATCGCAACGTTCCAATCCATCACGTTCCAGAAAATCCCACTCGCAAGCTGATTTAAATGGCCATTAATTTACGGGCATTAAACACTAAATTCCTTCAATTTGGTCTATAAATTATTGACAATTAGATTTTAAAATCATGTTATATTGGGAATTCTTGTGTGAATGTTATTTGGACACTTAGGCTTTAAAAAAATGTTATTTTTTTCTTATGAAATGGATAAATGTTTAGATCTAGTAATTGAATTTTATAATCAGCTACAATTGGGTAACTAACTAATTATATGCTTTAATTTCAGGTCATCCGAGTAAGATTGTTTCATATTTGTTTCAGAATGCTTCAATCTATAATAACTGAAAATTTCTTTCAGTTCTCTTAATTTTTAAGAAAATTATGGGCTTTTGACTGTCCTCGATCACAACTTTTGTGTTAAGTCAATAGAAAAGCAATGGGGAACAAGATGATAATTTCCGAGTATGAAAATGGCCCTAACTTTTTTAATACTGAAGATATGAAAGTGCATTAGGTGTCAAATTAAACTTCTTTTTTATGCTTTATCTGATGGGATAAATTGCAGACTTGATTTTTAAAATCTTAACATTTTGTAACATTGCTAGTTCAATCCTCTTCTCTTCTTTGTTTCCCGCGGACGGGGCACTCGAACCTTCCATTGTGGGGCGTACTTGGCTCCCGCAACGGGAGGTCGAGCCCTCCACATCGGGGCAATCAAGCTCCCTCATTGGGGGAAATCTCAGCTCCTCGCGCATGGCGATCGGACACCCGAGTGGTGGCTGGTCAAACCTCCTGCGGCTTGGAGCTCCCCGACATCAGTCTCTACCTGAGACTGCGAGCTCCTCGATGTTGAAATCCGCAGGCCACGATTGGAGCGTCGATCCCAAACAAGGGATTGAAGGCTCCGACGTAAGTCCACCTCCCCGCGGTGGGGCTCAAAGTCAGTCTCGAGCAAGGCCCCCAGCTCCATGATGTTAGGCCGCAGAGCCACCGGAGATATGATACAGAAAACAATCGCATCTCCGACAAGGTAAGAAATTGAAAAAAAGTTGCCCCCGACCCCCTCCCCCTCCCCCCACATAAAACAAACCAAAATACATTAACACATACTTTTTAAAACACACTAAAAAGAACAAAAAAGATGAAAAGACAGACAGACTGTAGGTGAGGCTGCCATCGCTGATTGTGCCAGGGGGAAAAAATTGAAGTTGAGAAAGGAAAGATTTAATAAGAACCGGAAGGCAAGGTTTGACACAGAGGGTGATGGGTAGATGAAATAAGCTGCCACATGAGATAGTTGAGGCAGGTGCAAAAACAACATTTAAGATACATTTGGACAGATACATGGATAGAAATGGTTTGTAGGGATATTGGCCAAATGTATGCAGGTGGGACAAGCATACATGGGGCATCTTGGTCAGCATGGACAAGATGGGCTGAAGGTCCTGTGTCTGTGCTGTTTGACTCTATGGTCACATAACCTTAAAGCTAGGGTTAGACCAATATCAGCTGATGTGAGTGGAGGTGGTTAGATTTATTTAGGGTAAGATTCTCAAGTGAGGTAAAGCTCTGGTGTTTCAACTATGCTGAGAAACAGACTTACAACAGTCTAGCTGAATGCCAGAGCAGACTAAAGGGACTGAATGGCCTTTTTCATCGACATATGGTGTGCCTCCAAGACTGGGTTCTCCTCCTGACAAAGCACCAGCAACAACCTCTACCCATCCCTGGTTGGAAAAATGGTCCCATCGGTCTTCTCAATGTAAAGCCAGCGGGAGAACCTCCATTTGTCCACATCGCCTGATTGTGTTTTTTTCAGACAGACAGGATGTGAGAAGGTTACTCCCCCTAGATGGATCAGTCTCGAGCCAGGGATCATGGTCTCAGGATTATAGGATAGATATTTAGGACTGAGATGAGGAGGAATGTCTTCACTCAGACCTTGTGGAATTCTTTAAGAATAAGGAGTAAGCCATTTCGAACGGAGACGAGGAAACACTTTTTCTCACAGAGAGTGGTGAGTCTGTGGAACTCTCTGCCTCAGAGGTCGGTGGAAGCAGGTTCTCTGGGTGGGTTCAAGAGAGAGCTAGATAGGGCTCTTAAAAATAGCGGAGTCAACTTGGAAAGAATCAGATTTGCCCTAATGGACAAACAAGAAGTCTTCGTTAGAATATGGTCTTCTTTCATTGATTACTTAAAAGGGTAGATCGGTTCGGCAGGGAACCCTAACTGAAACTTGGACGCAGGATTAGATGAAAAGTTATATTCTATATTCCTTCATCTTATCTCCAATGACGTATTAATGGTAAATTATTTCATTCTTTATGATTTATTTTTGATTTATATTTTATTTTTCTCTCTGTTTCTCTCTCCATTAAAAAAAAATTATTAGAGACAAAATGATTCATTTGATAATATTAATAATGTACGATTGTTGCACACGAAATATTACTATCATAATATGTGTTTGCTAATGTACTGCTTACCTACTCTAATAAAAAATATATATAGTTTAAAAAAAAATTCGGAGTCAAGGGATATGGGGAGAAGCCAGGAACGGGGTACTGATTGGGGAAGATCACATTGAATGGCGGTGCTGGCTCGAAGGGCCGGATGGCCTACTCCTGCACCTATTGTCTATTGTCTTTGCCCAGGAGAGCCATGGAGACCAAGTAACTGAAATGACTTGGGAGGCAGCTGGATAGATTTCTAGACACAAAAGGCATCATGCAGCATGAGAAGGCAGCAGGAATATACAGTAGCATTGAAGTTAAGGACCAGTCACCCCCATATTAAATGGCAGAGTAAATCCAAAGGACCAAATAGCCTATTCCGGCTCCTATTGTACATGTTTATGTGTATTTTGACATTGCAGAGACATAGAGTCAAACAGCATGGAAACAGAGGTCCACTCATCAATGCCAACCTAGAAGCTCATGTTAATTTGTCATAGGGGCAGAATTAGGCCATTCAGCCCATCAAGTCTCCTCCACCATTCAAACATGACTGATCTATTTTCCCTTTCTCAACCCCAGTCTCCCATGTCTTCCAGGACAAGGGGTCACAGCTTAAGGATAAGGGGGAAATCCTTTAGGACCGAGATGAGAAGGACTTTTTTCACACAGAGAGTGGTGGGTCTCTGGAACTCTCTGCCACAGAGGGTAGTTGAGGCCAGTTCATTGGCTATATTTAAGAGGGAGTTAGATGTGGCCCTTGTGGCTAAGGGGATCAGAGGGTATGGAGAGAAGGCAGGTACGGGATACTGAGTTGGATGATCAGCCATGATCATATTGAATGACGGTGCAGGCTCGAAGGGCCGAATGGCCTACTCCTGCACCTAATTTCTATGTTTCTATGTCTATGTTTCCTGCCTTCTCCCCAAACTCTCTGATATGCTTTCTAATCAAGAACCTCTCAATATATATCAGAAAGAACTGCAGATGCTGGTTTAAATCAAAGGTAGACATAAAATGCTGAAGCTACTCAGCGGGACTGGCAGCATCTTTGGAGAGAATGAATGGGTGACGTTTCAGTCTGAAGAAGGGTCTCGACCCGAAACATCACCCATTCCTTCTCTCCAGAGATGCTGGCTGTCCCGCTGAGTTATTCCAGCATACCTCATAATGAGATACCTCTCAGTATCTGCTTTAAAATACCAAAATACAGCCTCTACAACTGTCTGTGGTAATTAATTCCACAGATTTACTACCTCTGGCTTATCTCCTTTCTATAGGTACATCCTTTAATCCTGTGGTTGTGCTCTCAGGTCCCAGACTCTCCCACGAGTGGAAACATCCTCTCCTCGCCTGTCCACGCCTTTTATTATTTGGTAAGTTTCAATGAGATTCCTCCTCATCCTATTAAACTCCAGTGAGTACAGGCCCAGAGCCATTAAACACTCATCATGTGTTAACCCAATCATCCCTTAGGATTACTCTTGTAAATCAGAGAACTAACTTCAGAACAAGTCTGACCAAAGATCTGGCTCTTGTATACCGCAGAAAGCCCCCGGCTAAGTTTGTTCTTTTTGCATGCATTTGGTCCATAATCCATCTAAACCTTTTTTATTCATGTACCTATCCCCGTGCCTTTTAACCTGTTCACTGCCAAGTTTGTTTTCCCTGTTTTGGCATGACCTGAGTATATTCAGGATTGGCACGGAATAGTTTAAATGTTATTTTTATTGTGCTTGCCTCAACTACCCCCTCTAGCAGCTAATTCCATATATCTACCACCCGCTGCAAGAAAACGTTGCTCCTCGGGTTACTGTTAAATATTTCCACTCACACAATAAACCTATCTCCTCTGGTTCTTGATTTACCTACTCAGGGCAAAATACTCTATGCCTTCACCCTATCAATTCCGCTCATGATTTTATACATTTCTACAAGATCACCCCTAAGTCTCCTGCACTCCAAGGAACAAAATCCTAAAATTATTGGCTATTTTAAGTCTTAGAAAATTATTTATATTTTTACATGAAAGCTCAGCAGGTTCCAGTGAATTGCGTCCAACATTCTCCATCCTGGTCGCAAAGGTGTCCCTCATAAGCGTTAAAGAAGGAACTGCAGATGCTGGAGAATCGAGGGTTACACAAAAAGCTGGAGAAACTCAGTGGGTGCAGCAGGAGCGAAGGAGATAGGCGACGTTTCGGGATGAGACCCTTCTTCAGACTGCGCAGGGATCACGGAAACGAGAGATATAGACGGTGATGTGGAGAGATAAAGAACAATGAATGAAAGATATGCAGAAAAGTATCGATGATAAAGGAAACAGGCCATTGTAAGCTGTTTGTAGTGTGAAAATGAGAAGCTAGTGCGACTTGGGCGGGGGGGAGATAGAGAGAGAAGGAATGCCAGGGCCCGAGGGCAGAGGGATAGGTGGGAAGTGGAGGAGGCAGCCAGGGTTAACAGAATTGAGAAAATTCAATGTTTAAGCCCAGAGGATGCAGACTCCCCAAGCGGAATATGAGGTGCTGTTCCTCCAACTTGCGGTGTTGCTCACTCTGGCCGTGGAGGAGGCCCAGGACCGAGAGGTCAGATACGGAATGGGAGGGGGAGTTGAAGTGCTGAGCCACCGGGAGGTTGGGTTGGTTATTGCGGACCGAGCGGAGGTGTTCGGCGAAACGATCGCCAAGCCTCCGCTTGGTCTCACCGATGTAGATCAGCTGGCATCTGGAGCAACGGATGCAGTAGATGAGGTTGGAGGAGGTGCAGGTGAACCTCTGTCGGACTTGGAAGGACTGCTTGGGTCCCTGAAAGGATGGGGGAGGTGAAGGGACAAGTGTAGCATCTCTTGCGGTTGCAAGGGAAAGTGACCGGGGAAGGGGTGGAGCAGGAGGGAAGGGAAGAATTGACAAGGGAGTTGCGGAGGGAGTGGTCTTTGCGGAAGGCAGACAGGGGGGGAGATGGGAAGATGTGGCGAGTGGAGGGGTCACGTTGGAGGTGGCGAAACTAGCGGAGGACTATGTGTTTTATGTGCCGGCTGGTGGGGTGAAAGGTGAGGACCAGGGGGACTCTGCCCTTGTTGTGAGTGGGGGAATGGGGAGAGAGGGCAGTGTTGCGGGGTATGGAGGGTCCCTCATCAGCCCCAGGTTCCTGATGGCTCCAAAGCCAACCATGGCATAGGATGCACTATCGTCTTGCGCTTGGCCTTCTGCTCCTCCGCCTTGCCCTGGCGACTCTTGAATCAAATGATTAATTCCTGACACATGACCAAATCCTGACAGGACATTGAGGAGGAAACAAATTTGGTCCTTTTAGTTAATTTCGCTTCAAGCCGTTAAAAAATATTGGGAAGACAAAAGAAGCAATGTTGATAGGAAGCAGGGGGTCATATAACGAAATCTCCAGCACTACATCCACTTGGAGTTGCCATTCTCTGTAATGCTATCCACCGCCTCCGTCAAGAATTAGCCTCTGCGCAAATCTGAGAATAAATTTCTAAAGACGTCTGACCAAAGGTCTGGCTCCTCTTTTCTGCAGAAAAGTATTTTTTCTTCCTGAGCAGCACTGAAGGTTCACATTAAGTAATAATACCTTGCACAATAATTGTTGCTCTGTGTGCATTGGTTTTTACACTATCACGATCCGGTTCACTTATAAAACGTTAACTGATCATTTGTTGTACATTTATTGCTGTTGTTGTGCATCCAATGTGTCCATAAAGCTACGGCAAGCAAAATGTTTATTTCCCAGTTCATATCCAGTGCACAAGACAAATAAACCCTTCGTAACTCTTAAAATTTAGCAATAAAGGAATTATTTGTTTCCAGATATTGCATGGGATTAAAGCACATTCAATGATGCACACATGCACACACACCGTAGTACAGGAATCAGGCTAGTAGTGACTCGATTCATAAGAGATAGACAGTAAGACCATTGTGTGGGATCTGTTGACTCCTGAGCTGGGCACTGTGGAAATGTCTTGGCATGCAGATGAGGTGCTCTAGGTTATAGAATGCAGGGGGTAATATAAACTGAGTATTCCCAACAGGGAATTTTGAATGATTTCCCCATGGAAGAGTCAGAAATGCTGGCACTTGTTTACTTGCCAGCTTAAATGGATCAGGCTCGAATGTTGGACAGAGCTTATACCAACTACAAGAGAGCCAAATCTTCCCCCGCCCCCCAAAAAATGTCCAGTACTGCCAATCTTATATTTTAAATTGTACCAACTCGCTGCACAAAAACAGGTAGAATGGTCTTTCCCTTGCACAATGTGGCACAATTCCAATGTTAAAACACCCGTTTACTTGATGTGCTTAGTTTAACCTCTGGGTAAGGCAGACATGACTGGTCCCAGTGTCAAACCTCAAACCTACCTGGCTTTGCGTCAAATCTCCAGATTGCTAAAGTATCTTGAATTTGCACCCATTAGCACTTGCTTTGCTTGTACAAATGACAGTCAAAAATGATTTAATCGGGAAGGAATTGTATCAATTGCAAAAAAGTGCTGGGCACTGTTATATGTGAGGTTCACCATGGTGCTTCTGACATTTACCCAGTGTGAATGGCATACCGGATGAAATCGCAAGTCTCTTTCTGCATTTCTCCATCCTTACCAATATAGGTTGGAGTCTTTGAGTGCAACTATGATTTTTATTAAACAAAATAGGAAGACATCAGGAAAAATTCCCAACGAGAGTCAATTAAAGGGATTCCACGCCAACATCTATGTCTTGGGCACAAAATCTATTGGCCTCAATTTCCAATACTCAGGAATTTTTGAATCTCCTCAATATGCTGCTCCATCACTAACTATAGCATTTCTATCGTATGAATATCAAAGATTCATGCTGCAATCTCTGCACTATGTATCACCGTGTACCCTGCTGTGGCACAGGGCATCTTGCAACAGCAATCCATTCAGTCAGAATTACCCCCCACATGCACCTCCCCCCCCTTTCCCTGGCACCCTCCCTGAACTCCTTGGCAACTCTTGTGTACATTACAGAGGGAGGCATCCTTTAAGGGATCCGCATCAGCTAAGCCTCGGTGGTTGGGAACTTCTGCTGAGCTCCAATCGGATTGTGTTTATGCATGGTTTAGTTTAGCTTAGAGATACAGTGGGGAAACAGGCCCTTCGGCCCACCGAGTCCGCGCCGACCAGCGATCCCCGCACATTCACATTACAGGGGACAATCTACATTTTTACCAAGCCAACTAATCTACCAACCTGTGCGTCTTTGGAGTGTGGAAGGAAAGCGAAGATCTCGGAGAAAACCCACTCGGGTAACAGGGAGAATGTACAAACTCTGTACAGACAGCACCCGTAGTCGGGATCGAACCCGGGTCTCCGGCACAGTCGGTTGCCATAAGGCGGCAACTCTACTGCTGCGCCCATTGGGTTTGGATGGAAACCATCTTGCCACTGTATTAAAATATGTGTTGTGCATTCTCATCTGCTTTTGCAGGGAATCCAGCTGAGTGGCAGTATGTTGTGGAGTACAGATGTAGCATGCAGAAAAAGAGTGAAATATGATTCATAGGCAGCGCCATCAAAAACTGGAGAAAAATTTAATGAGTTGACATTTCAAGACCTGCTCCCAGATTTCGACTTCTGACAAGAGCACTGTTTTAGTGCGATGGTGCTTTAATGTAGTGGTTGTGTGGGAAATTACTTAACCAGCTAGACATGAAGGTAGTATTGTGATGCAGCCCCATGCTGTTTGTGGGAGCTTCAATTGTGAGGTTCATGAACGAGATTTGTGAGAAATATTTCAATGCTGTTCCGTGAACCTCACGATATTTGCAGATAAATATTGGTTGATTGCAAGTTGTTGCAGTTTAGTTTACAGATACAGCATGGAAACAGGCCCTTCGGCCCATATGAGACAGCACCGACCAGTGATCCCTGCACTTAAACACTACCCGACTCATACCAGGGACAATTTTACTTGATACCATCCAATTGACCTGCAAACCTGTACGTCTTTGGAGTGTGGGAGGAAACTGAAGATCTCTGAGAAAACCCACGCAGGTCACGGGGAGAACGTACAAACTCCGTACAGACAGCACCCGTAGTCGGGATCGAAGGCGGGTCTCTGTCGCTGTAAGCCCAAAACTCTCCCGCTGCACCACCGTGCCGACATGTAACCAGACTGTGAGGTCTCCGATCCCAACCATTAGCAGGGAGCGGCATAATGCAAACAGCCCTCTTCTATCTCCTGGGGAGTGCTGCCATTTAACGAAGTAAAGAGAGGGATCAACTACAGTTGCTAGTTCCAAAGGAAGCTGGACAGGCGTGGGTAGAACAAGAAGACAGACACAAAATGCTGGAGTAACTCAGCGGGACAAGCAGTCTCTCTGGAGAGAAGGAATTGATGACGTTTTGAGTCGAGACCTGCCTCATCGTTGAAAACATTAGCAACGCAGTGGTGTTGGTTTCCGACGGGCACGGTGACGGACGCACCACACATCTCTGTCCTCCGTGCAGCTGGCAAGCTCCTCTTTTGTCTCCACACATGCGTCTTCCATCAACGACTATGTGTGGGTTCCCACAGCACTACCTTGTTTGCTGGGTGGCGGTGGCAGTGACCTGCGAGCCTATTTCATTTCGGAGTCACGTGAGTGACTTCGTGAAGAGCCCGCCGGCACGCATGCGCGTCACAGGGCTGCAGCTGAAGTTCCCGGCATACCCTGCAGATGCTCGGCTATGTTTAGCCACTCACATCCGTTACTACATCAAGGTGACGAGGAGCATCAGAGGAATGGAGTTGTACCTGCTTGTCACTCACAAACGACCTCACCATCGAGTGACAGTCCAGACGATCTCCAGGTGGCTCCGGATCGTCCTGGCTAAGGCAGGTATTGACACTAATGTGTTTAAATCCCACTCCACCAGGGCTGCATCTACGTCGGCGGCGAGGGTCATGGAGGTACCCATGGACCATATCCTCGCCACAGCAGGATGGGCGAATGAAGCTGTGTTCCAGCGTTTCTATAATAAGCCTGTTGCTGCTCCCCTTCAGTTTGCAGAGGCCGTGCTGAACGCCGGGTGTGAACGTGGGGATGTCCCTGATTAAAAGGGCGTTATTTGTTGTATTATTAATAAATCTTCTTTGTGTTTCAGTATAACCTCGTTTCATCAACTTGTTTACTCCAATCCATCCTTGCTAGTGGTGTGTCCGCATGGACGTTGTCCAGGGCGTGTAATCACAGAAGCTTTGAAGTCTTCACGAAGTCACTCACGTGACTCCGAAATGAAATAGTAAGATTGAACGAGAACTTACCAGTTCGAAGGTTGATCTTTATTTCATGAGGAGTTGCGGTGAGGGATTTCGTGCCCTCCGCTCCCAACCCTCGATCATCTTCAGCTGGTAATCAGAGTCTCTTTAAATCTTACTATGCCAAGTCATTTCTGTTGTTGTTTCTGTGATTCCACACCGCTGCTTTGAAGAATGTCGCGCATGCGTGCCGGCGGGCTCTTCACGAAATCCCTCACCGCAACTCCTCATGAAATAAAGATCAACCTTCGAACTGGTAAGTTCTCGTTCAATCTTACTATTCCTTCTCGACCCATTCTTCTCGGTCAGAGGTGGAATCTTCCCATAGAGCTGGGCGTTGGTGATGTGGTCCCTCCAACTGGCATGTTGACCTTTTCTGAGCATTCGGGTGTAGGTACCATCGAGAGACTTGGACAGTGCTCGCGTGAGAGTCCATGCCTCACACCCATACAATAATATGGTCTCTACAGTTGCATGGAAAAATCTCAGTTTGAGACCCTTAGACATCCTAGACATCCAGCTTTCCCCACATGTTATTGAGGGCTTTCCATGTGAGCACTTTCCGGAGCTTGATGTCATTCTCCGAGCTCTGCATCCACGCTCCCAGGATATTATTGAAGGGTCTGGACCAACAATATCCATCCAAGACATCATCCTCGTATGTAGGACTAAAACAACCCAGTAGTTATGAGATAGTCGAGGCAGCAGGTTGCCTGGAGGTCTCTGTATCGACATGAAACCTGTCTCTGTCCGCACTTTTGATGACCCTCTCCCATATTCGCTTGCAGTCTGTCTGCTGCTGAGGAAGAGCAGACAATGACTTCTCTCACTTCGCATGGAGCTCGGACAAGCTCCCAAGTGCAGCAGTGAGCAGCAGACCATACGTACATATGTGGCCGAGATTAGCAGTAAAGGGCCTGTCCCACCAGCATGCAACTCTATGCGATGAGCGCGACCTAACGTGGTCGCTTGAGCCGTCCGGCGTCGCGGGGCCGGTCCCACTTCGATCGCCGGAGCCGTGCGGAATTGTGCGGAGTTCGTCCCGACATCGCGCTGGGGCTCCGAAAAACTGACTATGTCCGAAAATTCACAGTCGCCTCGACGCATTACACATCGTCTCGACGTCGTGCCTCCGTGACCCTCTCTGTAGGTGCCTCCGTGACCCTCTATGTGTGTGGCTCCATGGCCCTCTGTGTGTGTGCCTCTGTGCCCCTCTCTGTGTGTCCCTCTCTGTCCTGGCGAACTTACCTTTAAGACTTCGCTCCAAGTTCGCCTCACTTTGCGCCGCGTTGCGCCACTCACCCGACCTCCGCGTGGCCCTCGCTGCCGGTTTGGTCGCGCTTGCCGCATGCAGGGGCATGCTGGTGGGTACGGCCCTGTACAGGGGATCACCCGACCTCCGCGCGGCCCCCGCTTCTAGTTTGATCGCGCTCATCGCACGGAGTCGGATGCTGGTAGGACAGGCCCTGAAGAGCCTGGAATGGCCCTGAGGCTGAGAAGCTGGAAGTGAAGTGTGCGGGAAGGAACTGCACATATTGGCTTAAGGCCCTCTCCCACTGTACGAGGTAATTCACGAGTTCTCCCAGGTTTTCCCCTGTTTCGAACTCGGAGAATGTCCGTAGCGGGTCCGTACGTACTCGGGAAATCCGGTAAACACGTGACAGTTTTTCAACACTGTGAAAAATGTCCATGAGTAAAAAAAATACTCGTGATGAAAAGAATGGTTACTTCCACAAAAAATTGGGACATCCATGAACTCCTACGGACCTGCTACGGACATTGTCCGAGTTCGAATCGGGGGAAAACTCGGGAGAACTCTTGAATTACCTCTTTACACCGAAGATAGACACAAAATGCTGGAGTTACTCAGCGGGACAGGCAGCATCTCTGGAGAGAAGGACTAGGTGACGACCACTGGACCTAAATCTGTCAGTGTGTACCCATTCCTTCTCTCCAGAGATGCTGCCTGTCCCGCTGAGTTACTCCAGCTTTTTGTGTCTTTCTAAGACGGAAGTGAATGTGTCTTTTTACCTCTGTGGACAAAACAGTCCAGCCACAAGTGTATTGAAGATCACATGAGCTTACGGATCTCAGTGAAGTCACAGTGTCCAGTTTGAGTGTTGGCCCTTTTAAATAGCATGGACCTCAGGGGAATTTGCATGCAAAATACTCAGTTGTTCTGTGCATGAATAGTAAGATTAAACGAGAACTTACCAGTTTGAAGTTTGATCTTTATTTTATGAGGAGTTGCGATGAGGGCTTTCGTGAAGAACCCGCCAGCACGCATGCGCGACATACTTCAAAGCCGCGGTGTGGAATCACAGAAAAACCAAGCCAAGAAATGACTTGTTATAGTAAGATTAAAGAGACTCTAGTTACCAGTTGACTTTATGATCGAGGGTTGGGAGCGGAGGGCACGAAATCCCTCATCGCAACTCCTCATAAAATAAAGATCAAACTTCAAACTGGTAAGTTCTCGTTTAATCTTACTATTTCATTTCGGAGTCACGTGAGTGACTTCGTGAAGACTTCAAAGCTTCTGTGATTTCACGCCCTGGACAACGTCCATGCTATCACACACGCTACTGAAAAGGTGGACAGCAGTAATCAATTTCCGTCACTGTTTCTCTGAAAAAATAATAATATTTATTAATAACAACAAGAAAGGACCCCTCACTGAGGGGGAACTGCATGTTCTCGGCCTGCATCCAGCACGGCTCCTGCGAACATTCCAGGTATGGTGACGGGTTTATTGTAAAACCGTTGAAAAGTGGCTTCACTGGCCCATCCCGCTGTGGCAAGTATCTGGTCCATGGGCACCTCCATGGCCTTTGCCGCCGATGTTGATGCTGCCCTGGTGGAATGGGATTTAAAAACATCAGTGTCAATACCTGCTTTGTTCAAGACGATCCTGAGCCATCGGGATATCGTCTGCACCGTCACTCTATGGTGAGGTTTTTTGTGACTGATGAACAGGTATTGCTCCATTCCCCTTATTTTCCTCGTCACTTTGATATAGTGGCGGATATGGGTGGCTATGCATAGCCTAGCATCAGCGGGGTATGCTGGAAACTCCAGCTGCAGCCCTGTGAATCCAGGTCTATGCTGCTTGAGCAATTCATCAATGAAGAAAGTGACCCGTTCAGGGGTAGAGATCATTCTGTCGATCTTGGCCTTGTGAAGCGTTTGCACCCTTTGTGCTGAAGTAAGTGCCATCAACATCACCACCTTCAGGGTGAGTTTGTCCAATTCGAGCCCCGTCATGGGTGACCATGTTCTCAGCAGGGTCAGCACTTTGCCAATATCCCATGTGACGTTGTAACGGGGCCTCGGCGGGTTGGAATTAAATATCCCCCGCATAAGTTTGGAGACCAATTTATTGGATCCTACCTCAATATTGAGGTAGGACGAGAGCGCACTCCTGGCGCTATTGATGGCACTATAGCTGAGATGTTGATCATGGTGTAGCCCCGCAAGAAATTCCAGCACATCTGTGATGGAGACGGAGTCATATGCAACGTCCATGCGGCCACAATAGGATTCCCATTTCCTGATGTACGATAAGTACTGCCGTCTTGAGGACTCCCTGCATGATGCTCCCATGGTATCCATTGTCCTTGAAGATAGACCATACTGAAGTAGTGGCCTGTTCAGATCCTGCAAGCCAATAGATTCAAATGACTATGGCAGGGGTGTGGTTCCCCTGTGGCAGGGTTCGTCACCAATTGTGGGCAACCCTCCAAGAGGACCCATGGTTGACTTATCATTCCAAGGACCACCGGATACCATGATTGCGTAGGCCAGTCGGGTATAATGAGGATGCCCTTGGCAGCATCGAGCTGGATTTTCCGCAATACCCGACTGATGAGGCAGAATGGAGGAAAGGCATAGAAGAACCATTTCCCCCAGTCTAGCGAGAATGCGTCCATCGCCATTGCCCCAGGATCTGGCTCCCATGATACGTATGTTGGTACCTGATGGTTCAACCGTGACGCAAAAAGGTCAATATCCGGTTTACCAAATTTGGCTGTAATTTTGGTGAATATTTGGGGGTTCAACATCCACTCGATGTTGTCATTGAACTTCCGTGACCTGGTGTCCGCCACTGTATTGAGCTCACCTGGCAAGTAGGTAGCTGAGATCCAAATATTCCGTTGAATACACCAGAGCCAAATTGTGTTTGCCAATTCATTGCATGAAATTGACCTGGTACCGCCCATATGATTCAGATAAGCCACCGCAGTGGTATTGTCTATTTGGAGACGGACATGAGTGTTAGTCATGTTTGAACAATAGGCTCTAAGTCCGTGGAATGCTCCTAGCATCTCCAAATAGTTTATCCCTTGTGCTAACAACAAAGTAGCTTCAAGTGAATCCCATCTACCTCCACAACTGTTATTGTTGTCTGTAGCTCCCCAGCCATGGGAGCTTGCATCTGTTTGCAAGTATACCTTTGGACGAGGCACAATGATGGGTTTAAATGAGTTATGGATATTGCCAATCCACCATAGTAACTCAAGTTTTGCCTTAACCGGCAACTGCATGGGTCTATCATAATGTCCAGCATTTAATTTTAATGCTGTTATTTTTGACCTTTGTAAATTCTGATAATGTAAAGGTCCATATTGAGCAGCTGGAAATACTGCTACAATTTTGCCAATTACCCTGGCAGTTAATCTGATAGACGGTATACTGGCGCAGACCAGGTTCTTGCATGCTTGAAACACATCACCAACTTTGTTAGTTGGGATGGTGGTGATCATGCGATTGGAGTCTATTGTGAACCCCAAGTAGTCCATGATCTGTGCGGGGAGGAACTTTGATTTGTCTGGATGGATTATAAACCCCATTTGTTGAAAAATTTCCACTGTGGCTGAAACCGCCAACTCTGCGGATTCCAGAGTGTGCCCAATTATCAGAATGTCATCCAAATAAGCCATGACCGTATGATTTTGTCTCCGCAGTGTAGATAACACTGGCTTGAGTAGTTTGGTGAACAGTCTGGGGGCTGTAGTAAGCCCATTGGGCAATGCTTTGTATTGCCAAAGCTGATCCATCCAGGTAAACTTCAAGAACTTCCTATGATGTTTCCGAATGGATACTGAATAGTATGCATCTTTTAAATCAATGCATGCCATGAAGCAGCCCTCCGAAATCAAAGATTTGGCTGTTTCAAATGTGTCCATTTTGAAATGGGTGTATTTTACAAAGGTATTCAAGTGAGTTAAATCTATAATGACCCGGCATCCACCGTCTTTTTTAGTTTTAGTAAATATATTAGACACAAATTCAACTGGTTCATGTGTGGTTCGTTCTATCACACCTTTGTCTTGTAAACTCAAGATTTCAGCATAGCCTTCTGCCAATTCTTTTTTGGAAAGTGCAAATTTGCGATTCGGCATATGCTGGGGTGGAGGCAATTGGCCATGAATAAACTCAATTTCATAACCCTGAATACTTTGCAAGATAAACTCATCTGAAGTGATGGTTTCCCAAGCCTCCTTAAATCCCCGTAATCTGCCCCCAATTCGTGAGGTTAGACATGCAAGTGCATGGAACCCAGACCCCCTTACCTTCATGGTTATCGGCGGTCCCTGGGATTTTTGGTGGGACGTGGAGGCGCTGGGTTTCGTGGTTGGTGCGGAATCCGCATCTTCCATGCTGGCCGCTGAGGGCCTAGTCCTAAAAAAGGCCTGGGCTGATGAGGCTGTTGATATTGAGGAGGTGCCGGAACGTAGGTCCTTGTTGGCCTATCGGTCTGACCTCGTGGCCTGAAGTAAGGTGTCTTCTTGGCCGAAGGTCTGGCCACAAAATGTGGTCTCATCAGACCTATGGTTTTCGCATGGTCATCGAGCTCTTTGACCTGCTTTGGGAGGTCTTCCCCGAACAGCTGTCTAGGTGGGGGGGGGTAGGAGGTGCTCTGCATAGTCCCGCAAATTTGGGATTCAAGGAAGGTTTGATAATGCTCTTCCGGAAAGCGTTGATCTCGTACTGCGTATTGCAGAGCAGAGCTAGAGCATCCTCCTGTTCGGTGCTTAGATCAACCCCATCTACCGACTTTGCAAAAGCGGTGATCCCAGACGTAAGCAGTTTTAAAATCCTCTGCAGTTTCACTTCCTGCGCTCTGATGCCCGGGCTGATATTACCCCAGATTGGCATGTTCACAATTGGCACGTGGAGTGAATTGCAGTTCCCTGGGGCCTTGTGTCTCTCCATGGCCTTCGCAAGGACCTCCTCCTGCAATTGATGGTTGGTAAGATAATCTATGGTTGCGGCCAGTTTGATGTTGAGGGGTTGTCCTGATGATACGGGTAACCCGAATTTGGCTGCCACATCCAGCAGATCTTCCTGAGGGACCTCAGGTGCTGCTGGGGCATGTACCAGGATATCCTCCTCATCTGGTCTTATGTTGTCCATAGATGGGGACGGGGATATATCCATGAGTCCCCTGGAGCTGTGTGTGTCCTGTTTCTGATTGAGTAGAACTTGCTCCAATATCCTCTCCATACGATCCAAGCGCCCTTCATCGGGCGGGTGTGGGAGGTAAGAGGCCTCGTGCCCGAAGGAACTCCTGAGGCTTCGATCATCAGTCCGTACCTCGTCGAGGTAATATCGGTACTGTGATGATGTGTCGCTACCAGCCGCCTCGGCGAAGCTGAGCGATTCCCGCGCGGACCTGCTCGAGCGCCTCCTCTTCGCTGAGCTGGACCCGGCTGCCTCAAAGGGCATGGGTGGGGAGAGGTCGGCACCTGACGCCGCAGCGTGGTGACCCGACGTCCGCACGGGCTTGCCGACTGTCCTAAATCTGGACCCAGACGGCGTACGGTCCCGACCTGCCCCCAGCGGGGGAAGCGGTGACCTAGGCGAGGCTCCACCCTTGTGACTCCTCCTGGTCCCTCTGGGTGGTGAGTCGACACTGGCCCTTCTTGGTCTGCCAGTGGACTCGGGCCTGCCTGATTCACCAGACCACTTCCTAGTGGCTCCTGGTGAGACCTCAACCCGCGAAGGGCTAGGTAGTGGAATTGTATCCCTGCCTCCTTCAAGAGGGCTCAGGGAGAAGGGCCGTGCATCAGCACGCGAATCCCTTTTACTTGTCTCTGCAAACGACCCAGTGGGTGAGAGAGAGATGGAGTCAGGATGCACCTGCTCCGGCGCTGTACCGACTGATTGTTCTGCAGGTACCCCGCTAGGGCATAGCTGCGTCGGTGAACCGGATCCTGTGAATACAGGGCTCCCCGGCTTGCGCGCCTTTTTCCCGGCCCGTCCTCCTGCCGTGGAGGGGGGCTCCGGGTTGGGTTGCCGACAACTCCTTGCAGAAGTTTTACGGGCTTTACTTTTTCTACTGTCCATGTCTCTGTGGAAGAAAACACAATTATTCACACAGAACAACCAACTCAAGGTTGTTAGTACTTACCTGAGTGGCCCTTATGAAGGGCTGGTGATGAGCCGCGCTCCTCTCCAGCCGTCGACTGCAATGCGAGCGACGATATGTCGCGCATGCGTGCTGGCGGGTTCTTCACGAAGTCACTCACGTGACTCCGAAATGAAATTTGCTTTGCTGGCTTAGAAATCAGATTGTTTCATGCCTGCTTCCCCCCCTTAGTGTTCGGAGTTTACAGATATCAGATTAGGTACTTGACTTGAGTGAAGAAGGGTCTCGACCCGAAACGTCGCCTATCTCCTTCGATCCTTAGATGCTGCTGCACCCACTGAGTTTCTCCAGCCTTTTGTGTACCATCAGATTAGGTACAGTTGTTACTCCTGGTTAAGACACAAAGCGCTGGAGTAACTCAGCGGATCAATTTGTCTTTCTTTTTAGTTGTGACTTTCTTTGTGTTTGTGTTTTCTAGAGAGATGCACCCTGACTGACTGAATTAATCCAGCACCTTCAAGTCAAGTCAAATCAAGTCACTTTTATTTCTATATACACATTTAAAAACAACTCTCGTTGACCAAAGTGCTTTACATCAGTGCAGGTACTGACGTGCTATATACAGTGGTACATAGATCTAACAATACATACATAAATACATATGTACACCGCTCCCTCAGAGGACCTCAAGAAACGCTTGTGAGTAGAAAGAAGTTTTAAGCCTAGACTTAAACAAGTTGATGGAGGGGGCAGTTCTGATGGGAAGAGGGATGCAGTGCCACAGTCTAGGAGCTGCAACTGCAAAGGCGCGGTCGCCCCTGAGCTTATGCCTAAACCACGGAACATTCAGTAACCCCAAGTCGGCCGATCTGAGGGACCTGGAGGTGGTGTGGTGGGTGAGCAGATTTTTGATGTAGGTGGGGGCGAGCCCGTTAAAACCCCTGTCTCACGGTGCGAGTTGTCCCACGAGGTACCCCGAGTTTTCACTCGCGGTAATCCCGTACAATCAACGTAGCGGAAACGTCGGAATTCGCGCGAGCAACTTAGCGACTCGTGGTGCTAACGGTAGGTACCCGTGAAACTTGTGAACTCGTGAAAAAAATCAAACATGTTTGATATTTTCCACGAGTCAAATGTAATGTTCAAGTTAAAAATTGAAACATTTAAACTCGTTGTCATAACGTAGTGGCCCGTGCGTTTACCTTATTGATTCGTGAGTCTACCGTGGCACCGTCAATGGAAACTTTTCATTCCCCAGGTGGGAATGGAGTTACCCGAGGCCAGACTCCAATAGTAGCAGCATTGAAAGTGACAGCAGAAGGCGGGAGCAGGAACCTTCATTTGAATTTACACTGAGGTTAAATGGATTGTCATCCATGATCATAAAAAGTCGCATATTGGATGTAGTGGGTTTATTTACGGGTGACTGTGGCTACCGATGACTGTGACTGTGATCCAGGAGGAGGGGGGGGGGGGGGGCACACTATTCACTTTCCCACAAGCATTTACCAAGATTGTCTAATATTTTGTTGACCTCATGTACATGCTTTCAATATTCACTTTACACCACGTATTGCGACTTTGTCAAGACCCTTCTGGAAGTCCGTATTCAGGTTGTTAATGTTTGCCCTCAGCATTCATTGCTTTCAGAAAGATGCTTGCTACCGACAAACTCACCACGACAATGCACAACTACCCGATACAAACAACATTAGGTTTAGATTTATTACTTTCATGTGTAAAGTTATGTTTTGCATGCTATCCAGTCAAATCAGATAATACTATACATAAATAGAAATAAACTAAATTCAAGTACATAGATCGGGACAGAAACAAAATGCAGATCTTGTCGTTCTCAATATTTTAGCGCTGAATTCCAGAGACAAAGACCAATGGCCACAATGAGGTTGAGGAGAATCGAACGGTCCCCCAACTTATGGAAGGACCATTCAAAAGCCTGATAACAGAGGGAAAGAATGCATTCCTGATTCTACTGATGCGCACTTTTAAGCTTCTGTTTCTTCTTCCGATGGGAGCGGGGAGAGGAAGGAATGGCCCTGGTAGGAAAGGTCTTTAGTTCAGATGGCTGCTTTCCCGAAGCAGCATGAAATCGACTTGTAGTCAATGGTGGGGAGTTTGATCTGTATGATGAGACGCAGAGATGTAGAGTGGGGGTAGAGTTGGGGAAGTACCACTAGTTCCCCACACATACAGCGTCTGCTCCTGTCCCTCTGCCCCTGTTCTGCCTGTGCTTCCTACACACCCTGGCTCTTCTGTACTGTTTTGTTTTCATTATTGCTTCATACTGCACAGAAACGGGCCCTTCAGGTTGGGAACTACAGTTAGTTTGGAAATTAGCAAGCAGACAAAAATGCTTCCATGTAGCCTTCCAGCAGTGACGAGGCACCATGATGTCATGATCAACCCAATCACCGGAGCCCAACTATGGGTTTAACTACCATGGAAATTGACAAACAATCGCTTCCTTTGATATTTGAACAACTAAACTCTATTAAACAATGTAACACACAACCTTTGTATTTTAGCTTGCAGTAACATAAATAAACTTAGTTATTCAAAACACCACAGGAAAATAACTTGATTACTGCAAGGGTGAAACACCTTTTCCCCATTGCTATGATTTTCTATTAAAAAAACTACGTTACTTCGCAAAGCAACAATCATGTTACAGCAGAATTACTGTCCTTGTTGAATGTGAGTGTCTCTGTCTCCATCTTCTCTTCAAGCCTTTAACCTATTCCTGTTGGGACCCAATACCCGTGCTCGTTCTTTCAGGCTGGGTTCGGCTTCCCAAACACTTTTCCACTCGCTGTGTGCGGCTCCCACGCTCCCGTCAAACTCACCTGCTTCTGATTCCCGCACTCCCTCCTTGATTTGGTTCCCGCACTTCCTAACCACCCCATCTAGCTGTGCTAAGTAGAAACATATAACTGCAGATGCTGGTTTATACCAAAGATAGACACAAAGTGCCCGAGTAACTCCATAGATCAGGCAGTATTTCTGGAGAAATGTTTTGGATCCGGACCCGTCTAACGAAACGACACCCACCCTTTTTCTCCACAGATGCTGCCTGACCCACGGAGTTACTCCGGCACGTTGTGTCTATCTTTTATCCAGTTGTGATGTTGCCTTCAAGTAATTTGTTTTCACTTGTACAACAACGTTCCTTGTTGATACGATATTCCCAATGTTGCTACCACTCATTGCACATGTCCGAATTTTTCAGCGCTCCTAAAGTGCAACACCTCAGACCTATCATCATTATATTTCACTTGCCCCTCCAAATATAACAAACCTTCGCCAGCTGGTCTTCTAACTACGTGATGTGCGTTTCTAACAAATCATAAGTATAACTGCTCTGGCACTGGAGGGTGCGCATTTTCCCTTTTATAGGTTATATAAATAGATGCAGCCGCGCTGAATTCTATCTTTAACTCAAAGCCGCAGGATGGAGATGTTTTCTTTAACATTGTTGCTTTATTAAAACATACCTTCATTCACGGTTGGCCCAAGTGTAACGGGAGGGGAACTTGGTAACTCTGGAGACAAACTCGGAACATCGCAGATTACCATACCCGTGGGAACTCGCCTCAAACACTTGCACATCAACTTGGAATATCGTACACAACCACGAGTCTGTCACTCTGGGTCACTCGTGTGTCAACTCAAACCGTGAGACAGGGCCTTAAGGGCTTTGTAAACATAAAGGAGGTGCTTGAAATTTATTCTGAACCGCACTTTTTTATTTTTCCATACAAAATGCTTTTATTCAGAACAAACAAAAATACAAAGTAGTAACACGATCAGAGAATGCCTATATTGGCATTGTACAAAGAAAGTTATCAAATTAAAATATTAACATTTTTATCAATGATACATTCGACCTCCTGCGGTGACCAGCATTCACGGAAGGCCTCCACCGTCACCGTGGACACCGCGTGTTCCCTCTCCGGGGACACGGACGTAACCCCGGAAAAGGGGCAGGCATTCGACTGCTGTGCGGGCGTCGACTGCCCGCTGCCTGGACCCGCGAATGGCCATCTTGGTCAGGCCCAGGAGCAGACCGACAGGGAGACCCCCTCCTCCCTCCCGACCCTCCCACCTCTGTACCGGGTGCCCAAAAATCGATAGCGTGGGACTAAAGTGGAGCCAAAACTTGAGGAGCAGCCCCTTCAGATACTTGAACAGGGGCTGCAACCTCGAACACTCCATGTAGACGTGGAACACGGTCTCTTCCTCGCCGCAGAAGTGACATGCTCTGAACCGCACTGGGAGCCAGTGAAAAGAGGCCACAATCGGGGTGATGTGGTCCTTGTGTTTTTTTTTTGTAAAACCAGCCTTTGCATTTCCTTGTGTCCACATGTTAAGGGCCTGTCCTACCAGCATCCGATTCCATGCAATGAGCGCGATCAAACTAGAAGCGGGGGCCGCGCGGAGGTCGGGTGATCCCCTGTACAGGGCCGTTCCCACCAGCATGCGCCTGCATGCGGCAAGCGCGACCAAACCGGCAGCGAGGGCCGCGCAGAGGTCGGGTGAGTGGCGCAACGCGGTGCAAAGTGAGGCGAACTTGGAGCAAAGTCTTAAAGGTAAGTTCACCAGGACAGACAGGGGCACACAGAGAGGGGCACAGAGGCACACACACAGAGGGCCACGGAGCCACACACACAGAGGGCCACGGAGGCACCTACAGAGAGGGTCACGGAGGCACGACGTCGAGGCGGTGTGTAATGCGTCGAGGCGACTGCGAGCCGACAAGCCGTTGCCGCGCGGAATCTTTGGACATAGTCAGTTTTTCGGAGCCCCGCGCGATGTAGGGACGAACTCCACACAATTCCGCACGGATCCGGCGATCGAAGTGGGACCGGCCCCGCGACGCCGCATGGCTCAAGCGACCACGTTATGTCGCGCTCATCGCATGGAGTTGCATGCTGGTGGGACAGGCCCTTTAGTCTATGTATGTGGGCTCATTGTGACTTCACATGACTGCATTGTATGCACTCACTCCCAGACTTAGTTAAAGATAGTGTATGTTTATTTGAAGCTGTCAAATTCTGAAACCAGCTATTAGATGGGCTGTCAGAATGCAAACAGCACTCCTCCACTCCTGCTATTGAGGGAGTGCGGTGTGGGTTCAACAGGTTGATTCCCAGGACAACCGGCCAGATATGATGAAAGAGTGGATCGACTGGGCTTATATTCACTGGAATTTAGAAGGATGAGAGGATGTCTTATAGAAACATATAAAATTATTAAGGGATTGGACAGGCTAGATGCAGGAAAAATGTTCCTGATGTTGGGGAGTCCAGAACCAGGGGTCACAGTTTAAGAATAAGTGGTAGGCCATTTAGGACTAAGATGAGGAAAAACATTTTCACCCAGGGAGTTGTGAATCTGTGGAATTCTCTGCCACAGAAGGCAGTGGAGGCCAATTCACTGGATGTTTTCAAGAGAGAGGTGGACATAGCACTTAGGGCTAAGGGAACCAAGGGATATGGGGAAAAAGCAGAAACGGGGTACTGATTCTGGATGATCAGCCGTGATCATATTGAATGGCGGTGCTGGCTCGAAGGGCTGAATGGCCTACTCCTGCACCTTTTTTCGATGTTTCTATGTTTCTATGAGTGATGCCACTTAATGAATGGGTTGTGCAGTAATCAGAATTGTGAATTAATGTTCTGAGTGTCAGGGGAAGCTAATTCATCGAAATCTTGAATGGGCCTCTCCGCTGCAAAGGGCACTTGCACAATTTTATCTGCGCTTTCTCTGGAGCTGTAACACTATGTTCTCTTGCACTACCTGATGTACTGTGTGTACGATATCAGTTTAGTTTATTGTCACGTGTACCGAGGTACAGTGAAAAGCTTTTGTGTGTGTGTGTGTGCTAACCAGTCAGCGGAAAGAGAACACGTTATTACAATCGAGCCATTTACAGTGCACAGTACAATGATGAGGGAATTATGTTTAGTGCAAAGTCTGAACAAGGATAGACCGAGGGTCACCAACGATGTAGATAGTAGTTCAGCACTGCTCTCTGGATGTGTCAGGATGATTCAGTTGCCTGATGACAGCTGGAATTACAGCCGATATGATTTGGATAACATGTAGAATAACGTTCTTCACTATTTTCTCAATACATGTGACAAAAATAAACCAATACCAATAACGCGAGTGAGTAATTGACAGCCATACACGGCTCTGGAGACCAGTTAAGAACCCACAAACGATACATGTGTGAATGTTGCTTGTCGTACTCACCCACACAACTACAGCAATGCCAATTTATGTTTTAAAAATCATACGCTCCAAACATAGATAGCAAAGGCACAGAATTAATGAAGTTCGTACTTTCTATTATCTGCCAAGAATTTATTTTGGAATAAACTTGGAAAGTTTAGTCAGAATCTGGCAATAATTGGATTTGTATTCTGTTTCACAGTGTCCCACATTCTAATCTACGCTAGAACTTTCTTTCACTCGGGTCCCAGAATGTTATAATGCTTCTGCTGTAATAACACAAGAAAGCACTCAGTGATTTAAAATAACTGGCAAAAGACCAACAATGAGATTATTTTTCACTGGGAGTTGGAATGAATTGCTTGTGGAGACTGGTGGAAGCAGATTCAATAATAACTGATGAGAGACACAAGAAGCTGGAGTGACTCAGCGGGACAGGCAGCATCTCTGGAGAGAAGGAATGGGTGACGTTTTGGGTCGAGACCCTTCTTCAAAGACCCTATAGCAAGCAGGATAGACCACTCCTTCTAAAGGCAATGGGCTGACGTGTAGAACGCAACGGAGCAGAACGTGGGCCTTTTTTACATCCATTTCAGTAACCCGACCCGACCCGACCCGACCCGACCCGCAGTGTAATCAACGTTGCGGGGGAACAGTTTGTGTTAATAATTTAAAATTCTGAAAATGAGGAGAAGATTTTTCCCAAATCACTTTTATTTTTACGAGGACGTTTCCGTAACCGGGTTCCGTCTCCGCACTAGTATCCTATGGGATCTTTGGTGCGGAGACGGAAGCCGGTTACGGAAATGGGGCCGAAAAGTACCCATGAATCTGCCCATGACCGTACTACGTCTTTTTCGTCGAGTGATCTATCTTGCTCGCTATTGGATCTTTGCTTCTGACTGAAAGTCACGGGAAAAGGAGACGAGAGATATAGATGGTGATGTGGAGAGATAAAG
The DNA here is from genome assembly GCA_963514005.1 of Raja brachyura. The sequence continues at coordinate 63,569,811 of OY740791.1, forward strand.
AACAATGAATGAAAGATACGCAAAAAAGTAATGATGATAAAGGAAGCAGGCCATTGTTAGCTGTTTGTTGGGTGAGAAAGAGACGCTGGTGTGACTTGCGTGGGGGAGGGATGGATTGAGACGGAATGCCAGGGTTACTAGAAGTTAGAGAAATCAATACATGCCACTGGGGTGTAATATGAGGTGCTGTTCCTCCAATTTGCCTTTAGTCTCACTCTGACAGTGGAGGAGGCCTAGGACAGAAAGGTTAGTGTGGGAATGGGAAGGAGAATTAAAGTGTTTGGTAACTGGGAGATCAGGTAAGTCCAGGCGGACTAAGCGAAGGTGCTCAACGAAAATATCGCCCAGACTATGTTTGGTCTCGCTGATGTATAAGAGTCCACATGTTGCAAAAAACAATAATAATAACTGATCATGGATATAAACTTGTAAGGCATAAAGGGCCTGTCCCACCAGCATGCAACTCTAGGCGATTAGCGCAACCTAACGTGGTCGCTTGAGCCATCCGGCGTCGCGGGGCCGGTCCCACTTCGATCGCCGGAGTCGTGCGGAATTGTGCGGAGTTCGTCCCGAGTTCGTCCCGACACCGCGCGGGGCTCCGAAAAACTGACTATGTCCAAAATTTCCGCGCGGCAACGGCTTGTCGGCTCGCAGTCGCCTTGACATTTACACACCGCCCCGACATCGTGCCTCCATGAACCTATTTGTAAGTGCCTCCGTGACCCTCTATGTGTGTGGCTCCGTGGCCCTGTGTGTGTGTGTGTGTGTGTGTGCCTCGGTGCCCCTCTCTGTGTGCCCCTCTCTGTCCTGGCGAACTTACCTTAGACTTCGCTCCAAGTTCGCCTCACTTTGCGCTGCGTGGCGCCACTCACCCGATCTCCGCGCGGCCCCTACTGCCGGTTTGGTCGTGCTTGCCGCATGCAGGCGCATGCTGGTGGGAACGGCCCTGTACAGGGGATCACCCGACCTTCGCGCGGCACCCGCTTCTAGTTTGATCGCGTTCATAGCCTGGAGTTGCATGCTTGTAGGACAGGCCCTTAAGAAGAAGCAGGCCCTTGAGGAAAGGGTAGGAATGAAGGAACTCATTGGATAGCCCTTTAAAGAGTGGCACAGTGGGCCAAATGGCCTATTTCTGTGCTGTGGGATTCTTTTCTGTGACCTCCATTAAGCACGAGGGACCACAAAGATATTTATAATTTTTTGCCTGACAGCACTAAAAGACTGCAGAGACCCAGGGGAGCAAGATTTGCGGCACACCCTCGTGATTTAAACTGAGCAAGTTGCAGTCTCTTTCCCAGCCTATAAAATAACATGGGTCACTGGGCAAGTGACTCACTATGGAATACAACATACAGTGTTTCAAATATTTCTCCCTCGAAAGGTCCAAGGATGCCAACTCCCACTTCCTAAGTATCGTATAATCAGGAAAACGCCAGAGTATAAAAGCACACATTGCTCTGATTGCAGGTCACGAGAATTTCACAACGATCTACAGCATGGAATGTCGGGCTAAGGTCTGATAGCCCCCGATGGCTGTGGGATTCGATGACGGGGCTTGAGGTAAATAATCAGAAAACTGAAAGGAAATTTCCTCAAAATTTCACCAGCTGGGCTTCAGGAAGTTTATGAAAAGGGACCTTATATTTTCACGAACAGAATGCGATACAGGAAATATTTCCAGGATGGCTATTTGGTTGCCTGTGATTAGGCCGCAGGTTCCACCCAGGCCACACTGTACCTCTTCAGCATAACTGTGGCATTTTCTGGAGAGCCAATTGAATAATACATCGTATTATGACATTTAAAAGACATGAGGCCAGGTACATGCATATGAAAGTTACGGAGAGATACGGGCCAAATGCAAGCAAGTACGAATATCATTTATGGAAAGTCGTCGCATCAAAACCATTTGTTTAGATCGCATTCAACGTTACAAAGATTCACCAGGACATTGTGCATACTTTTTAGTTGTGGACTAGTGTTTAAATGCAATGTGCCTGTAAGTAGCGCATTCCTGCAGCAGTGATCTCCAAACTGCATGTTGATCAAAAGCACGGCTGCACATTCAGTGGCTTCTCGGCCTGGGCACTTGATACTTCACTTTCATTTTCCAGGTTTGTAGGTTAATTGGCTTGATGCAAATGTAAAATTGTCCCAAGTGTGTGCAGGGTAGTGTTAAGGGCCTGTCCTACCAGCATCCGACTCCATGCGATGAGCGCGATCAAACTAGAAGCGGGGGCCGCGAGGAGGTCGGGTGATCCCTTTACAGGCCCCTTCCCAACAGCATGCGCCTGCATGCGGCAAGCGCGACCAAACCGGCAGCGAGGGCCGCGCAGAGGTCGGGTGAGTGAAGGCGCAAAGTGAGGCAAACTTGGAGCGAAGTCTTAAAGGTAAGTTCGCCAGGACAGAGAGGGGCACACAGAGAGGGGCACAGAGGCACACACAGAGAGGGCCACGAAGCCACACACATAGAGGGTCACGGAGGCACCTACAGAGAGGGTCACGGAGGCACGACGTCGAGGTGGTGTGTAATGCGTCGAGGCGACTGCGAGCCGACAAGCCGTTGCCGCGTGGAATTTTTGAACATGGTCAGTTTTTCGGAGCCCCGCGCGATGTCGGGACGAACTCCGCACAATTCCGCACGGTTCCGGCGATCGAAGTGGGACCGGCCCCCCCAACAGTTGTCAATTTGCCAATTTTCCTTTAATGTGCAGGGATCACTGGTCGGTGCGGACTCGGTGGGTCGAAGGGCCTGGTTACGTGCTGTATCTCTAAAGTAATCTAATTTCATATTGTCTGCAGCTTTTTGAGTGTTAGTTTATTGAATCTTGATATGTGGGTTTTCCCCATACACAACGTGTTACTTCAATGTAATTGACAATGCATGATTAAAATAATGTGGTTGCTCATTACAATTGCAGAGTTTTCTTTCTCCAGATAAATCGATGAGATTTTGTAATGGAGATTTCCAATGGCAGTCAGATGTTTAATTATCACCTCTTTCCCTTCTGGACTCCCTTCCCTAAAAAAGGAATGCATCAGGATAATCCCACAAGATGCATATTGCACGAATCAATTGATTTACACTAGTCCAGCATTCATTTTCCCTTGAGCTCAGTCTACATAACTTGGCTGGAGTCCAATGCACATTATGAAGAATCTTAAATTGGATCAATCTGCAGATTTTGTTATTCCTTTCCATATATTCTTCTACTGCTGATCACTTGCCTCACTCAGTTTCTCATGTATGCTTTTAAATCTTTTATTGACACCTTGGGTTCCATCCAAGTGTCTGAAATAGAACCATGAAACCAAGTGGGGCCTGTTAGTCACGGTGTTCAACAGCTACAGTGTGAGCCCCTCATCCTTTGAAAATCACTTCCACATCTTCTCACTGCCTCTATTGAGGAACTGCAGGTCCAATTCAATCGGGCAAATGTGCTTGGTCAAGAGTCAAGAGTCAGAGAGCCAAGGGTGTTTTATTGCCCCAGATAGGACAATTTAATTCTTCCTTGCAGCAGCATTACAGAATATGTAAACATAGTACACTGTAAACATTATAGTAAAACGAGGGAGGAAAGAAAAGTTCAATGTGTGTACATGTACACATCCTCACAACTATACAGGTAGACACAAAATCTTGGAGTAACAATGTTTCAGGTCCAGACCCTTCTTCAGACTGAAGAAAATGTCACTCATTCCTTCTCTCCGGAGATCAGAGATGCTGCCTCACCCGCTCCAGCATTTTGTGTCTATCTTTGATTCAATCCAGCATCTGCAGTTCTTTCTTACTCACATATATATATATATATATATATATATATATATATATATATATATATATCTCTATATATATATATATATATATATATATATATATATATATATATATCTATATACATCTATATATATCTACACACACACACACACATATATATATATATATATACACACACACATATATATATATATAGATATACACATACACATGCACAAACATACACACATACATACATATGTATACACACACACACATATATATATGTATATATATAGATATACACATACACATACACACACACATACATACATACATACATATACACACACACACATACACGCACACACACGCACACATACACACATACGAATACACACACACACATGCATGGGCACACACGCGCACGCACACACACATACGAATACACACAAAAAAACATTTTTGTTTGTCAGGAAAGAATATGAAAATGTATGTCAATAATCCTGCTGAGCGTTTAACAGATGAACGGTCCTCCCTCGAGCAGTGGCAGTGGCATGAATTTCCGTAGCTTGGCCCAGTTCCTCAGGGACACAGACTTCGAAATTTGATAAAACAAGGATAGTTGGAATGGAAATTATTTTAATGTAATTGAAGTATATGGTGCTCCACAGTTAAAGTATAGTTTGGGGAGCAGAATTGGGCGACATAACTAACTGGAATGGAATTGAAGCAGAACATATTCGGCCTCAAACATTTAGAATGAAATATGAGGAAGTTCCCTGGGGCTGCAAAGTCCCAACAAAAGCCTGCCGCCTTCAATGAGGAGCAGCATAGCTGAGAATGCCAGTAAAACTGAAAGGGGAGGCCAGAGGTGGAGAAGACCACTCTCCATGTAATGTTGCCACAGTGGAATGGTGAAGCCACACAGGCCAGAGGCTTCAGACTTTGATAAGTTCACCAAAATATTTCCTTTGGTGGATTGGTGAAGCATACTTTTAGTGAATAGGAAAATGTGGAGGCCATTCTGCACACAGCAAGACCCCACACTCAACTGGAGAAAAGACGCTGGCAGGAGGAAAATATGACTCCATCTGGAAAGAATGCGTGGGTGAGGGCTTACACGTCACAGGCGCCCGATAAATGTCTTCCAACTGATTATGTTGTTTGCATGGGCCGATATGAGCAATGGGTGGAGCTGTGAGGCAGCAACTCTACTAGCAGTGTGGGCCCATCTTTGGAACTCGATGTCTGCCCTCTCAGTCGCTGTAGCAATTTGGTGGAGCTCTGGATAGTGGAGAAGTCTATCAAAGGACACAGAGGGTGTAAACCATAGACAGATTGCTGCAGGAACTCAGTGTGTCAAGTAGCTTCTGGAGAGGCAAAGGGATTGTGAACATTTAAGATCGAGACCAAAGTCAGAATGACCCTGATGCAGGGTCTCAACCCTGAAACACCAAACAACCAACCGTTTGCCTCTATCGAAGCTGCCTGGCCCACTAAGCTCCTCCAAGCAGTTTGTTCTTTGCTCCAGATTCCAGTATCTGTATTCTCTTCACATAGATCCTGACATAGGATGGCACGGTGGCGCAGCGGTAGAGATGCTAACTTACAGCGCCAGAGACCTGGGCTCAAACCTGAACACGGGTGCTGTGTGTACGGAGTGTATCTTCTCCCTGTGACCACGTGGGTTTTGGTTGGGTGCCCCGGTTTCACCCCTCAAGATGTACAGTTTTGTAGGTTAGTTGGCTTTGGAAATTGTAAATTGTCCCTTATGTATAGGATAGTGCCACTGTAAGGGGTAATTGCTGGTCTGCATGGACACTGAATGACCATATCCATGCTGTATCTCTAACGACTAAATCAGTTGATAATTTGGTCAGAAGACTGTCAGATGGGGTTGATTTGGACAAGTGTGAGGTGATGCATTCAACGGGGGATGTTATCTTGCTCCACTCTGCATTGGACCACTTGGACAATAAGAACACACACAATAGACAATAGGCAATAGACAATAGACAATAGGTGCAGGAGTAGGCCATTCAGCCCTTCGAGCCAGCACTGCCATTCAATGTGATCATGGCTGATCATCCCCAATCAGTACCCCGTTCCTGCCTTCTCCCCATATCCCCTGACTCCGCTATTTTTAAGAGCCCTATCTAGCTCTCTCTTGAAAGCATCCAGAGAACCGGCCTCCACCACTCTCTTAGGCAGAGAATTCCACAGACTCACCACTCTCTGTGAGAAAATGTGTTTCCTCGTCTCCGTTCTAAATGGCTTACTCCTTATTCTTAAACTCTGGACTCCCCCAACATCGGGAACATGTTTCCTGTCTCTAGTGTGTCCAAACCCCTTAACAATCTTATATGTTTCAATGAGATCCCCTCTCATCTTTCTAAACTCTAGAGTGGACAAGCCCGGCTGCTCCATTCTCTCAGCATATGACAGTCCCGCCATCCCGGGAATTAAACTTGTAAACCTACGCAGCATTCCCTCAATAGCACGAATGACCTTCCTCAAATTAGGGGACCAAAACTGCACACAATACAAATAGTCTTTGTATTCTTCACAATGCTTGGACAGTTTCTCAGGCAACTGAATCATCCTAGCACAACCAGAGAGCAGTCCTGAACTACTATCTACCTCATTGTTGACCCTTGGACTATCTTTGATCGGACTTTATTAGTTTTACCTTGCATTAAACGTTATTCCCTTATCACTGTCAATGGCTGGATTGTGATCATGTGTTGTCTTTCTGCGGACTGGATGGCATGCAACAAAAGCTTTTCACTGTACCTCAGTACACATGACAATAAACTAAACTGGGGTCTTTCGGAATGTTGAATGATCTCAATGAGTGGGGTTTCTTGTGGGTTTCTTCAGAGGATCTCCTCAGCGGTTTCACAGGTTCAAGGACAGACCTTATTGTGGGCCAGTCGTGTAACATGGTTACATGACCTCACACATTGACGGGGCCCAAAACCTGGCTACTTGTGTCCTGACCTCTTGAAGCCATTGTGCGTTTCCTACATGGATCTACATGTCGCAAATCAACTAGAATTACATACCTCAACCGCGAACACGGGAAGTTAGCCCTCTCAATAAAATCCAGGGCCTCATGTCTCCTAGCGAGGGAAATTAATCATTGGTGTAAATGTAATAACAATTTAAAGGGCAGATTTTCAGCTCAATATCTCAGGATGACAGCTGCGCTGCAAATTGACCAACAGTTGTCAATTTGCCAATTTTCCTTTACAGGAGTAAATTAAAATCAGGCAGCTTCTAAACCCCACAATCAATCCACATTTGCGATGCTCAAATCTGTGCTCCATTGTCACTGCGTATTGCTACATTCCTCTGTCAACACAACACCCAGTATTGGGTGTTCAGACAATTCAGACAATGCTGGTCTGAAGAAGGGTCTCGACCCAAAACGTCACCCATTCCTTCTCTCCAGAGATGCTGCCTTTCCCGCTGAGTTGCTCCAGCATTTTGTGTCCATCTCCGGTTTAAACCAGCATCTGCAGTTCCTTCCATCGTCGACTTCAGGAAAACCCGGCACAGTCCCATACCACTTCACATCAATGACAGCGATGTGGAGGTGGTCAGTAGCACTAAGTCCCTGGGGGTGCAGATCACTAACAGTCTGACCTGGTCAAATAACATCTCATCAACAGTTAAGAGAGCGCAGCAGCGGTTGCACTTTCTGCGCCGGATGAGAAGAGCTCACCTCCCCCATCCCATCCTCACCACTTTCTACAGGGGCACCATAGAGAGTATTTTGACCAGCTGTATCTCTGTCTGGTTTGGGGACTGTAAATCCTCTGACTGGAAGTCCGTGCAGAGAGTGGTGAGGACAGCGGAAAAAATCATCGGGACCTCTCGCGCCTCAATGGGGGATATTGCGACCAAACGTTGCGTGTCTAAGGCCAGCAGTATTATAAAAGACCCCACACATCTCCATCACGGACTGTTCACTCTGCTGCCCTCGGGCAAAAGATATCGCAGCATAAGGAGCAGAACATCAAGGTTCTGCAACATATTCTTCCCACGAGCCATCAGACTCCTGAATGCCGTGTAATGGGCTGCCACCATTGTCTATTTATCCTTTTATCCATTTTATCCATTTTATCCATGTTTACCCTTCTGTTAATTATCGTGTTGCACAGGGAGCCAAATGCAACAGAATTTCGTTTGGAACTACATATATCAATGTATTTCTAAATGACAATAAAGTTTGTTTGACTTTTTGACTTCACTTCCTACCCAATGTTAAGTCCTAGAGAGCTTTGGAGAATAGATGTGGATAGCGCACAGTGGTGGAAGGTGACTGAAATATTTGGAGCAGCTTTAGCTAAAGGCAGTGGGAAGAAGTAACCAGCTGGATTGGTTTGGGGAGAGGATTCCAGAGATTAGGAACAAGGGAAGTATAGAGAGCGGAAGAGTAAACATGTTTGTTTACTTGGTGTGTGAGAGCAGAACTGAAGGACACAAGCAGGATGTTAATAAACCACAAAATTAAACGAAAAATAGGGAAAACACGTTCTATTCCACTGTCCCTTGACTGACAGAGCAGTGAATGCTCAGGACAGTCACTCCACCCACACAGCCTTCCCTTTTAGATGCATAAGGCTGTGCTCTCAAACGTCAAGACGTGAGCATGGATGATCACTATTACTAGCAATGTTACAACATTTTGAGATTTTAAAAATCAAGTCTGCAATTTATCCCATCAGATAAAGCATAAAAAGAAGTTTAATTTGACACCTAATTCACTTTCATATCTTCAGTATTAAGAAAGTTACGGCCATTTTCATACTCGGAAATTAGCATCTTGTTCCCCATTGCCTTTCAATTGACTTAACTCAAAAGCTGTGATCTGGAACAGTCAAAAGCCCATAACGTTCTTAAAAATTAAGAGAACTCAATGGCATTTTCAGTTATTATAGATTGAAGCATTCTGAAACAAATATGAAACAATCTTACTTGGATGACCTGAAATTAAAGCATATAATTAGTTAGTTATCTAATTGTAGCTAATTACAAAATTCAATGAGTAGATCTAAACATCTATCCATTTCTTAAGAAAAGATAAACTTTTTTAAAATTGCCTAAGTGTCCAAATAACATTCACACAATAATCCACAATATAACATAATTTTTAAATTTCAATTTCATGAATTTCGCTGTCACCATTCAGAGCTTTAGAAGATGATTTTTAAGCTACTCTAGTTAATAAATAATCTAGCGTAGTTTAAAAATACCTTTATGAATGAAATGTTGGAGCAATTTCTCTTTAGCGACGAAATCGCCCGACATGGATCGATTTGGACTGCCTAGAAAAAATCGGCATTTTAAACCGGCCCCCCTCTGAAAGGCGCCAAAGTCGCGCACACGGGGAGCGGCAGAACTGCAGCGCTGCTCAAGGTAGGTATTGTAACATACCTAATATTACAGTTATAATTATATTATAATTACAATTAGCAGTGTTCTTGCACGAAAGGATGAGTTAAAACTGTTGTGCAATGCTGACTTTGGGTGCTGTCTGTACCGAATCTGTACGTTCTCACTGTGACTGCGTGGGTTTTCACCAGGTGCTCCGGTTTCCGCCCACACTCCAAAGGCGTACAGGTTAGTAGGTTGATGGCTTCTGTAAATTGTCCCCAGTGTGTGGGATAGTGCTCGTGGAGGGGTGATCGCTGGTCGGTGCAGATTCGGTGGGCCGAAGGGCCAGTTTCCATGCTGCATCTCAAAAATCTATAGTCTAATGTGGTAGTGGCTTCATCTTTATTACTGTACCCAACCACTTCCCTTCACAGCTAACTGTAACTCAAAGGGTACTACTGTGTCTCTGAGAGATCAGGTGTGGACTCCCATTCTTCCCCTCTTAACCCAGAGACATCAGCAAAGATTTGTAGGCTGACACTGCAGTGAGGTATAAGGCCCCTGAAAGTGCCCTTGGAGAGAACAACAGTGTGAACACAAGCCGTTCACCCCATCATGCTCGTCAACCATCAAACATCCTACCCTAGCCCATGTTGTTCTCCCCATTTTCCCGTTGATTGCTTGCAGGTTTTCCCACTCACGTACATGTTGAAGGCAGTCGGAATACCTGGAGGAAACCTACACAGCCACGCGGAGAATGTGCGCACTGCACACAGACGTCAGGGAGCTGGGAGACAGCAACTCTACTAGCAGTTGTGTTAAAGAAGGAACTGCAGATGCTGGAGAATCGAGGGTTACACAAAAAGCTGGAGAAACTCAGCGGGTGCAGCGGCATCTAAGGAGCGAAGGAGATAGGCGACGTTTCGGGTCGAGACCCTTCTTCAGACTGGTCAGGGATCAGGGAAACGAGAGATATAGACGGTGATGTAGAGAGATAAAGAACAATGAATGAGAGATATGCAAAAAAGTATCGATGATAAAGGAAACAGGCCATTGTAAGCTGTTTGTAGTGTGAAAATGAGAAGCTAGTGCGACTTGTGTTGGGGGGGAGATAGAGAGAGAGGGAATGCCAGGGCCCGAGGGCTGAGGGAGAGGTGGGAAGGGGAGGAGGCAGCCTGGGTTAACAGAAAGAGGCATTCCTTCTCTCTCTATCTCTCCCCCACCCAAGTCGCACTAGCTTCTCATTTTCACACCACAAACAGCTTACAATGGCCTGTTTCCATTATCATCGATACTTTTCTGTATATCTTTCACTCATTGTTCTTTATCTCTGCACATCACCATCTATATCTCTCGTTTCCCTGATCCCTGACCAGTATGAAGAAGGGTCTCGACCCGAAACGTCGCCTATCTCCTTCGCTCCTTAGATGCTGCTGCACCCGCTGAGTTTCTCCAGCTTTTTGTCTAACTCTACTAGCAGAGTCAGTGTGGCCCAATCTTTTGAACGTGATGTCTGCCCTCTCAGGGAGGGAGTTGGAGGGAGCGTTGCAGGCTTGGAGGGAGTGAAAGAAGGCTTGTGGTTAGATTGGTGATGAAATGATAGCTGTGAGGGGAGGCTAGCACCTCTATTGGAGATTGGGGCCAGTGGCCAGGCAAGTAATCACAGACAGATTGGGAATAATGCCGGACACTGAGGTGGAGGGGAAAATGATTGGGAATTTGAACCCAGATTAATGGGATTGGGAGCAATTGGAATTATGGGGATCAGAATGATAATGCATTTTGTGTGGTATAAATGGTGATGGCGCATTAACCATATAACCATATAACAATTACAGCACGGAAACAGGCCTTCTCGGCCCTTCCAGTCCGTGCCGACCATTTATTTTCCCCTAGTCCTATCTAACTGCACTCAGACCATACCCCTCCATTCCCTTCCCGTCCATATACCTATCCACTTTATTTTTAAATGTTAAAATCGATCCTGCCTCCACCACTTCTGCAGGAAGATCATTCCACACAGCCACCACTCTCTGAGTAAAGAAGTTCCCCCTCATGTTACCCCTAAACTTCTGTCCCTTAATTCTCATGTCATGCCCCCTTGTTTGAATCTTCCCTACCCTCAATGGGAAAAGCTTATCCACGTCAACTCTGTCTATCCCTTTCATCATTTTAAAGACGTCAATCAAGTTCCCCCCTTAACCTTCTGTGCTCTAAAGAATAAAGACCTAACTTGCATTACTTCTGGATGAGTTCAATGCCCCCCTTTGATGAACGTTATGAAAGGGGGAATAATGACACATGCACACACAACCCTGATGACTATGTGATTCCCTCAAGTGAATGAATTTACGATTAGTATCCGGGCCAGACTGTGCAGCAGGCTGAGTACTAATGACCTGTGTGCATCAATTGGCTGGAGTATCAAAGGACATCTTCAACCTCTTGCTTCTGCAGTCTTGTTTGAAAAGGGCATTGCTTGTACCAGCGCCCATGAAGAGCACGGATTCCTGCCTGGATGACGACCACACAGTCATACTTACGTCCACCATTTGAGAGGCTGGTTATGGTTTAAATCAACAGCTGCCTCAGAAATGACCACAGATCGACTTTGATTTGCCGAGTACCACAACCGGTCAACGGCTGATGCTATCTCACTGGCTCTCTACTCTGCTCTGGACCATCTGAATAAATGGAATGCATGCCTCAGGCAGATTAGTTTAGTTTAGTTTAGAGCTACAGTGTGGAAACAGGCCCTTCGGCCCAGCGAGTCCGCACCGACCAGCGATCACAACACTATCCAACACACACTAGGGACATTTACATTCATACCAAGCCAATTAATCTACAAACCTGCACGTCTTTGGAGTGTGGGAGGAAACCGAAGATCTCGGAGAAACCCCACGCGGTCATGGGGAGAACATGCAAACTCCCGACAGACAGCGCCCACAGTCGGGATCAAACCCAGTGCTGCGCGCGCTGTTAGGCAGCGACTCTACCACTGCACCACCATGCTGCCAGCTGGTCGTTGACTACTTCTCAATGTTCAGCACAATCATCCCCTGGAAACTCATTACCAGGAGCCGGGGCCACTGTGCCTCCCTTTGTAAATAGATCCTTGACTTCCTTAACAGCAGATGAGGCGGCAAGGTAGCAGAGTGGTAGAGTTGCTACATAAAGAGGCTGTCCCACTGTACGAGGTAATTCAAGAGTTCTCCCGAGTTTGCCCTGATTCGAACTCGGAGAATTACGGTAATGGCCGCTCGTAGGTACGCGGGGCTCTCGTGGACATTTTGCAACATGTTGAAAAATCTTCACGTGTCTTCTTGAGCTTACCGCGTTTCCCGAGTACCTGCCGTTAACGTTACGAACCGCTAAGAGACGTCCCCGAGCTCCGACGTACCCGCTACGTACATTCTCCGTGCTTACCACAAGTCTGATTTTTTTTAAAACTCGGGAAGACTCTTGAATCACCTCGTACAGTGGGACAGCCCCTTTACAGCACCGGAGACCCGGGTTCGATCCTGACCTCAGGTGCTGTCTGTACGGAGTTTGGATGTTCTCCCTGTGACTGCGTGGGTTTTCTCCGAGATTTTTAGTTTCCTGTAGGTTAATTGGCTTGGTATAAATGTAAATTGTCCCTAGTGTGCAAGATAGTGTTAATGTGTGGGCATTGCTGGTCTGCGCAAACTCGGTGGGCCGAAGGGCCTGTTTCTGTGCTGCATGTCTACACTAAGAAACAAACCAAAAAAATTTAAACATAAAAAAAATAAAAAATAAAAAATAAATAAAGAATCTACGTCAGTGTGGATCAGTGACATCTCCTCCTCAGTCCCCTTCAGCACAGGTGCACCTCAGGTCTGTATGCTTAGCTCCACTCCATTCCATGACTGTATAACAAAGCACGCTGTTGACCACAGAGAACATCAAGGAGCTAAAGAGGGACTACGCATGTTGGAGAACGGTGAAGCCCCTCTTTGACTCCCCCACACTCTGGTGGGAAGCAACCAAGGAGAACATTAAGAGGTTCTTCATAGTTAAAGGGGTTCAGAGAGCGACGGAGTCAGAGGGAATTGTGCCAACTCCAGACAGATTTGCAACAACTGCTCCTTCTGCAGTCAAGAGGAGTGGATGTGAGGGAGGAACTTAGAGAGATGAAGGACCGGCAAGCTCGGCTCTTTACCTCTGAATCCTCCAAGATCATCTTCCGATCCAGGGTCCGCCATGTGGAGCAGGATGAGACGTGCTCATGTTTCTTCTTCCATAAGGTTCACAGGGGGAGCTCTGTGATGAACAGCCTTAGGGAGGAGGACGGCTCGGTAGCATCCTCGCAGATGGACATAGCTGAGGATCTGCAAATCCTTTTACACAGATTTGTATGACCAAAAGGCCACAGACAGTACCGCCTCCCAGAACTTCCTGTCCTCGATCACGGAGGTCTTGGAGGACAGCAAGCGGGAGAGTCTAGACCAACCACTGACCCTAGAGGAGCTGACTGGCTCCATCCGTTCCTTTGACTCGAGAAAAAATCCCGGAAGCGATGGCTTACCGGCCGAGTTGTATTCGGCTCTGTGGGACTGGATGGGCCCGGACCTGCTAGAAGTGTACAACGACATGCTTCTAGCTGGTAACATGTCAGACTCCATGAGGAAGGGCAGCATCACCCTAATCTACAAGCAGAAGGGGGAGATGAAGGGCATGAAGAATTGGAGACCCATAACATTATTGAATGTAGACTACAAGATCCTGTCTAAGGCCATCGCCAACCGGGTCAAGTCTGCTCTGGGACAGGTGATCCACCCGGACCAAACCTGTGCTGTACCTGGCAGGAAAATCTCAGACAGCCTAGCGCTGCTGAGAGATACCATCGCCTACGTGCAGGACAGACGGGTGGATGCCTGCCTAGACAGCTTGGACCAGGAGAAGGCCTTTGACAGGATTTCGCACACGTACATGAGGGACGTGCTCTCCAAAATGGGTTTTGGGGAGGGAATCAGGAATTGGATCAAACTGCTCTACACTGACATCCGTAGTACAAATCAATGGGTGGGAATCAGACAGTTTCCCTGTAAGGTCTGGAGTCAGGCAGGGTTGCCCTCTCTCTCCTGTCTTGTTTGTCTGCTGTATTGAACCTTTTGCCGAATCCATCAGGAAGGATGCGAGCATTAGAGGAGTGACATTGCCCGGCAGTGGGGGCATTCAAGTAAAGACCTCCCTGTACATGGACGATGTCGCTGTCTTCTGCTCGGATCCAGGGTCGGTCCGCAGACTGATTAGTATCTGCGACCAGTTTGAGTCGGCCACGGGAGCCAGGGTGAACCGCAGGAAGAGCGAGGCCATGCTCTTTGGCAACTGGCCCGACAGATCTTCCGTCCCCTTCACCATCAAGCCTGACTTCTTGAAGGTGCTGGGGATCTGGTTCGGGGGGGCTGAGGCGTGTAACAAGAATTGGCTGGAGCGGATAGCCAGGGTGGGGAAGAAACTGCAGCTGTGGAGGCAACGCTCCCTCTCCATAACGGGAAAGAATTTGGTCATCAGGTGTGAGGTGCCCTCGGGCCTGCTGTACTTGGCACAGGTGTGGCCTGTCCCTCCTTCCTACGCCAGAGGGATCACCCTGGCCGTCTTCCAGTTCATCTGGGGGTCGAGGATGGACCGGGTGCGACGGGCCACAATGTACAAGTCAGCAGACAACGGGGGTAAAAGCGTGCCCAACGTCGCTCTCATCCTGATGGCCACCTTCGTGTGTGGCTGCATCAGGTGGAGTGTAGAGCCAAGGCACGTGGGCACCAAGTGTCACTACCTGCTGAGGTTCTACCTGCCCCCGGTGTTGCGAAGGATGGGCCTGGCGCAGATGCCATGCAAGGTGCCAGTCAGCTGGACACTGCCGCCCCATCTGTCGTCTGTGGAAAGGTTCTTCCGGACCAACACCTTTGACCACATGTCCATTGGGCAGTGGTCAGCACAGAATGTCCTGCAGGCACTGCAGGGGAAGGACTCGATGGACCCGGTGGCGTAGTTCCCTGAGCAGACTGCCCAGCTTGTCTGGCAAAATGCCTCATCACCAGAACTCACCAACAAGCACCAAGACCTGGCTTGGCTGGCGGTGAGGGGAGCCCTCCCAGTCAGATCCTTCCTGCACCGTCGGAACCTCACTGCCAGCGCACGCTGCCCTCGGGACGGCTGCTATGAAGAGGAGACAGTTGCCCACCTCTTTGCAGAGTGTGGATTTGCCCAAAGAGTCTGGAGAAAAATGCAAGGGTCCCTGGTACGCTTTATTCCAAACAGGTCCGTCACAGAGGACTCTGATTTACGGACTGTTCCCAGGGACACAATCAGAGACGGACATCGAGTGCTGCTGGAGGGTCATCAACTCGGTGAAAGACGCTCTCTGGTCTGCCCGAGCGTTGTTCACCACCCAGTAGAGTGAGATGTCCGTCGGGGAATGTTGCCGACTGGCCCACTGCAGACTGCAGGAGTACGTGCTGAGGGACGCACTGAAGCTCGGGGCAGCCAACGCCAAGGATCGGTGGGGGAGGGCCACAGGCTAGGGTCCTTCCGCTACTGGACATGGGGGGCACAGTATGGTGGAGACGCCCCTCAAAATAAGGGAAGGTATCCCATGCCGGGGGGCCACATGAGTGGCACGGGTGGGGGATCGATTCGCGAAATCTGAGAAATGTATATAGACTGTATGGAACAATTTGTATAGCCTCCGAAAATGTCGGATGGATTTTTCGCACGGTTGATGTATTGTATATATTTATTACCCGAATAAAGTCTATTTTGAAATATTAAAAAAAAACTAAGCATGGCTCTAATGCCATCTATAGACCCGCCAACACCACTGTTGTTGGTCAAACCATGGGTAGTGCAGTGTCAGCGTTCAGGAGATGGAGAGCACACTCAGTTAAAAGTTGCAGCAAAAACAACCTCTCATTCAACATAACCAACGAACTAGCCATTGAATTCAGAAAAGGATGGTGTGAGATCACGTCACTGTCTTCATTGGCAGCTTCAAATTCCTGTGTTAACATCTCAGATCACCTGGCACCGAGGCCCAGTACACAGATGTAATCGCAAACAAAGGGCACTGACGCTTCTGTTTCAAGAGATTTGCCACATCACCGAACGCTCTAACATATTTCTACTGGGGTATTCTTGGGACAGAGGAGGTTGTGTGAAGATTTGATATGGGAACTTAAATTAGCGAGTCCATGGGGAGAAACGGATGCTCTTGGCGACATTGAAGAAAGTTGATTGGCAATAGAACCAAAAGTGAGATGAGATTGGGGTCTGCTGTGCATTTTGGGGATGTGGGGAAAGAGATTCAACTGGGTTTGGAGAAACATGGGCCAGGTACTGGCATGGACTACCTTGGTTGGGCAATTTGGTCGACATAGAAGAGTTTGGTCAAAGGGCCTGTTACAGTGCAGTTCTATGACTCTACTTAGCATTCAGAAGGATGCCAGAAAGTACCTGAAAGGAAGGAATCAGAAGGGCCAAATGGTCATCCCATTCTGTTGTTTGGTGATTAGGATTAAAGGCTCATTTGTGGGTGTGGGGTTCAAGGCTAATGGAGGTCAGGAAGATGCTTGAGGATTAGAATCATAATCAGAAACAGAATTTGATTGTATTCTCCAAGTATGTTTTGCAACATACGAGGAGCTTCACTGGCCAGGCCAGTCATACAATTAAAAGCAAGACTCAAAAACACATTTTAACATGAACATCCACCACAGTGACTCCTACACATTCCTCACTGTGATGGAAGGCAAAATAAAGTTCAAGTCTCTTCCTTTTGTTTTCCTCGGTCGGGGGTCTCGAGCCCCCCGTTGACGGGATGGTCTTAACTCCCGTGGCTGGCGGCGCTCAGACCCTCCGCGTCGAAGCGTTCAGCTCCTGCATCGGGGGGTGTGTTAGCTCCCCCGCGCCGGGCAATAGAACCTCGCAGGGGAGCTGACATCCCCCCGATTAAGGGGGTAAATGAGGGTGGACGTGGGCACAGTGGTGTGTCAGGTTTGGCAGATGATTGGGGAATGGCTGAGGACATCAGCAACAAGAAAAGTTAGGATGGCTAATCAACAGCGACGGAAAGTTCTAGAAGACTTTGCCTTATTGACCCGGGTTGAGCCGAGCACATCAACAAACACCACGGCTATCCATGGGTTAACAGCCACTTCAGTGTGCTCAAGAACTTTGTATACAAAGTAGTATTTCACAGAAATTAGCATTGTCAATGCAGATAGACACAAAATGTTGTAGTAACTAATCGGGCCAGGCAGCATCTCTGGAGAAAATAAATGGGTAAAGGGCCTGTCCCACTGCGGCGACCTAATCCGCGAGTTCAGACTAGTTTGCCCTCGACTCATACTCGCAGCATGGTCGACACGAGGTCCTAGGAGGTCTTTGTAACTCTCCATCATGCTCGAGAGTGGTCCCCGCGTACGCGAGGCCTCAGCTAGGTCGAAGTAGGTCGTAGTGGGTCGGCATGTTATTCGTAGGTAATCGAGGGTAGTCGAAGGTAGTCGTAGATAGTCTTCAACAAAGTCAAAGGGAGGTCGAAGGGAGTTCGAAGGAGGTGGTCTTCACTCTCCACTATTCTGTGTCCAATTTTGCCGAAGCTAGTCGTAACTAGTCGAAGCTAGTCTTCAACGTAATCGAAGGAGGTGGAAGGAGGTGGAAGGAGGTGGAAGGAGGTGGAAGGAGGTGGAAGGAGGTGGAAGGAGGTCTTCTACGTAGTCGAAGGAGGTCTTCAACATGACATTTTTTCAAACTCTCCTAACCTCTTCTAAACTCGCCAATTAGGTCGCCGCAGTGAGACAGCCCCTCAACGTTTCGGGTTGTGACTCTTGATGAAAGGTCTCGACCTGAAACATTATCTATTCCATTTCTCCCGAGATGCTGCCTGACCCATTGAGTCACTCCAGCATTTTGCATCTATCTTTGGTGTAAACCAGCATCTGCAGTTCCTTCTTACGCATTAAACTCTGCAAATGATTTTTTCAGCACTTCTCATGTATTGGGGTAGCTGCAACAATTTCAGCTCAGTATCTTTTACTGTGACCAGCAATTGGCCCTCCAAGCCTTAAACCGCGGGAGCCCTAGTGAAAAGATGTCAACAGTTAAGCCCCTGTCCCACTTTCATGACCTAATTCATGTCCTCCACCGAGTTTGCCCGTGACATACTCGCAGCATGGTCGTCACGAGGGCATAGGAGGTCGTAGGTAGGTCGTAGGAGGTCGTGATGCTAGTCGTAGCTACTCGTGGCATCAAGTAGGTCGCGGCGTTTTTTCTGGCGATGAAAAATGTCCACGAGTAAAAAAATGGTCGGAATGGAAAAAATTGATACTTTTTACTTGTAGGCAGGTCGTAGTAGGTCGTGATGCTAGTCGTAGGTAGTCGGACGCAGTCGGAGGTAAAAAAGGTAATTTGAACAGCAGAACGCCACCTCTGTCACTCCAAGACATGGTCATTCATAGCTGGAGTGTTTTTTGGAGAGGAGACTTGTGTTTTAGAGATGGCACCAAAAAGGCAGCAATACAGGGGGAGGGCACAACCCTCAAAAAAACCTGCCATGCAGGTGATGCCCACCCAGGAGGAAGAGTGGCAGGAGGTGATGCCACAGGAGGTGATAGTGCAGGGGGAGGTAGCCCTGCATGAGAGACCCCTGGAGGAGGAGACCAGGGTGGCAGTATATGTCCCCACCACCACCACCCCATCCTTCACTGCCTCATTTGAAGGCAGCAAAGCAGCCCTTTCTCCTGTGTCTGACACGGCATCAGAGGCAGACGCCCCATTGGCAGTCAGGGAGGGCTGGAGGAAGGTTATGCCGTACACCTTCACCAACAGCAGGAGGGGGACCTTGAGGAATGGTTCCAGCAGAATGCCATCCTGTATGATAAGGAAAATGAGGGGTACAGGGACAGGGACAAGAATGGCATGCTTGCCATCCACTGCCCCACATGTGTGCTTAAAGTTCCACCTTTTGTCAAAGCCCAGCGCCACTCTCTTCCAGTCATCAGGTGTACTGGGACAGTCCATCGCATCATCTCCATTCACACATTGAGACCTCTTCTTGTGATTCCTCCTCTCCCTTGCTCTTCCCCTTCTGCCGTTCTTAAAAGGCTGCTGAAGCAAAAGGGCTACTGCAAACAGCAGTAAAACGTAAATGGTCAAAGCATAGTCGAAGGAGATCGAAGGAGGCCTTCTTCATAGTCGTGGGAGGTTGTACACATGGTCGTTTAAGGTCGTCAGAGGTTGCGAATTAGGTCGTGAAAGTGGGACAAGCCCTTTAGAGATGTACACATTTGTAATGAGTATTCATCGAAGAAACCCGTGCACCAAATGGATTTTAAACAAACTCTATCTACATACTTTCATAGGTTTAACAAGTTTGACGAGGTTTGTGTCACTCTCCTGTTGTTACCTTTAAAAACAGTGGAAGAAATATAATGACATGATCACTCATGCATTTTAATTTCCGCAAATTGAAAACAGAATTTAAATGTAATGCAGGCCCTATTACATGAGATTGTAAGTAATCATTCCCAGATGTGTGGAACTGTGAGTTACTAATCTTTTTGTGTGTAGCTATTTCCTGTGGATATTTTTTTCCTCCACAGCTTGGGTTCCATTCAGCTGGAGGAGTATAAAAAAAAAAGATCTCAATCAAGGAGGGAAAAAATGTGCAGTTTGGTCGGAGATAATATAATACATCTACGGTTTTCTTGCTGAGACAGATTTAACAATGACTTGTGATTCAAGGCCCAAACCTTTGCCTTGGTATTTTTTTTAAACACGGGTTAAATTCCTGCTTTGTGTCTTTTTGGAGAAATGGACGGCAATGAAGCCAATGACTTTGTGAGACAAGTAAAAATGACAGGGGTGTAAACTGGGTGCCCAAACCATCATTGTCCAAAGTCCATTGCAAGCCAGGTCATCTCCTATCTACAATCTTCCCTGGTGGATACTGGAGCTTCACCATCTGCAGGCAGTAAAGGATGCCATCTCCTTGACCAACAACTTGACCAGAAAGTTGATGAGGATGCAGGCAACATTGCAAGCTACAAGTTTGCTAACGGTTTGAAGCTTAAAGTTAATTGGATTTAACGTTGATAAATCCGTACAAGAAATGGTTAAGACAGACACAAAATGCTGGAGCAACTCGATGGGTCAGGCAGCATCTCCGGCGAAAATGGATAGGTGACATTTTGGGTTGGGTCCTTTCTTCAGGGTCCTGACTTGAACTGTCCCCTATCCATTTTCTCCAGTGATGCTGCCTGACCCGCTGAGTTACTCCAGCACTTTGTGTATAAACAAGCATCTGCAGTTCATTGTTATTCCAAGGAATGGTTAATATAGTCCTACAAGCCAAGACACACTTGCAAGAAAAATGCATTCATGCTTATCTCTGCATTTCTTTCTCATGAAAATAGTACGGTCTGGAGCAAGAAACTAGGCGCGAATGAGGATGCTGGCTAGATTCTACTGAATTAATGCCAGCATGTTTAAATATTTACTTTGTTATATCCTGGCTAATATTGATCCTTCTGTGAGCAGTTGTGGGCCTCCGATCTGAGGGGGGAATATGCTGGCTTTGGAGAGGGCCCAGAGAAGGTTTACGAGGATGATTGAGTTAATGCCTGATGTGTGTTTGACAGTGCTGGGCCTCTACAAACTGGAGTTTAGAAGGATGAGGAGGGGGGGGAGATCTCATGGGAACTTTCTGAATAATGAAAGGCCCTGATAGTTGGAGAAAATGTTTCCACTAGTGGGAGAGTCAAGGACCAGAGGGCACAGCCTCAGCATAAAATGATGTACCTGTAGAAAGGAGATGGGGATGATTTTTTTTAGCCAGAGAGTGGTGTGTCTGTGGAATTCATTGCCAGAGACGGCTGTGGAGGACAAGCCTTTGGGTATATTTACAGCGGAGAGTCTTGATCTTGGTTCTTGATTAGTAAGGGTGTCAAAGGTTATGAGCAGAAGGCAGGAGAATGGAGTTGAGAGGGAAAGATAGATCAGTCATGATTGAATAGTGGAGTAGACCCAATGGGGCAAATGGATTCATTCTGCTCTCAAAAAATGTTGAGCTCATGAACTCAATCAAGATCAGCATAATGAACGATCAAGGCATCTTTATTCATGTCTATGGGAACTTACTGAACACGTTAGATGTCTCACTTGCTTCATCACCACATTGACTTCTCTTCAACCTTCCTCCCTTCCAAATCTCCTGGCAGGGAAGAGATGGGAAGCATCAAAATTCAAACAGTTACACGATATTCCATCTTACATCAGTGAGAATGGTTTAAAAAAGAGAGGGTAACATCTCAACCCAAAACACAAGGAGACTAATTCCTCACTTTTCATGAACTGGGCCTCCTGGGCTGCTTGCAACTTAATACTTATTTTAACCAGTTGTGGTCAGAACACATAAAGTGAGAACATGTTGCCAACACCCAGCAAGGAAGGCAGGAATGCGCAAAGAGAAAGAGTTAATCTTTCAGGACCGAGCCCTTTGGTCATATTAGGGTTGGTGTAAACCTTGAGAGGTTGGACACCTCCCCTAGCGTTGCAACGTGATATTTTGCCAACCATTCTTTAAAATTTAAATTGCTAAGCCTGAATTATCTACATGCGACATGTATTATTGTAAACGTGATGGTATCTGTACTGCTGAGGTTTTGGTACTGGGCCAATAAAGATCAGGAGTTCAAGTTCATGTGTTGGAGTGGATACAGTTGAGAACTTGCCATGTTGCTCAATTTTCACTTTGGAGAACATGATATCATAATCGCCCAGATCAGATCCAATCCGGAACTACAACATTGGTATTATCACCCTGACCGTGTGGTTGGCTTACTATTAAAAACCCACCTGGTTCGTAAGTGCGAGGAGTCTTGCTCTCGTTACTAGGCTGTGTTATGCCAGCCCCACCCTGACATTATTGATGCTGACCCACCTTCAGTTAGTGCCCGACAAGCGCACAGACCTGATACCGGGATGATGCCATAGAGGGGGTACAGAGAAGGTTCACCAGACTGATTCCTGGGATGGCAGGACTTTCATATGAGGAAAGACTGGATAGACTCGGCTTGTACTCGCTAGAAGTTAGAAGATTGAGGGGGGATCTGATAGAAACTTACAAAATTCTTAAGGGGTTGGACAGGCTAGATGCAGGAAGATTGTTCCCGATGTTGGGGAGGTCCAGGACAAGAGGTCACAGTTTAAGGATAAGGGGGAATTCCTTTTGGACCGAACATTTTTCACACAGTGAAATCTCTGGAATTCTCTGCCACAGAAGGTACTTGAGACCAGTTCATTGGCTATATTTAAGAGGGAGTTAGATGTGGCCCTTGTGGCTAAAGGGATCAGGGGGTATGGAGAGAAGGCAGGTACAGGATACTGAGTTGGATGACCAGCCATGATCATATTGAATGGCGGTGCAGGCTGGAAGGGCCGAATGGCCTACTCCTGCACCTATTTTCTATGTTTCTATGTTTCTATGACTAGGGTGAGAAATAGGTACTAGCCTGAGAACAAGGCTTAGATAGAGTGGGTGTGGAAAGGATGTTTACACTGGTGGGAGAGTCTGGGTCCAGAGGTCATAGCCTTAAAATTAAACAAGATGAGGAGGAACTTCTTAAGTCAGAGGGTAGCTAATCTGTGGAACTCATTGCCACACAGGGCTGTGGAGGCCAAGTCAGTGGATATTTTTAAGGCAGAGATAGACAAATTGTACATAGGTGTGAAGGGTTATGGGGAGAAGGCGGGAAAATGTGATTAGGAGATCAGCCATGATTGAATGGCAGAGTAGACTGGATGGGCCAAATGGCCTAATTCTACTCCTATAACTTGTGAACGTGCACAAGTACAAGAGTCACCATGGTCTGCTCTGGAAATATGGTCCTTTGATGCTTGGTGCCAGTCAAATGACCACCAAAGCTCCACATTTGTGAAATACCTCATTGACTCCCCAATATCTTCTCCTACCGTCCCTAGTCGGGCATTTTTGCGTCTTATTCCAGAGCACGAGATGGCTCACTCTGATTGTCCTCTGATACAACCCACCCACAGTCACAGTGACAAAGGCCCATCACAGCCTTCTATAAAACAGCAGGGAAGGCTCATAAAGACAGTGTTGTCTGCACACCAGAGACACAATGTAATTATCTACAGCGAGCCTTGGCACTTTGTCCTTGCTTAGGCGACTTTTTCGGTGACAGCCAGAAAATATGCTGTCGCCACATGGGCGCGGCGTGACGCCTGTATTGGCGTGAGCTGTTGCCCCAAGTGTCTTTAGGCGTTGGTTTTGAAACGTTCAAAACCTCTCGGCGACAGTTATCTTGACGTTGTGTGACGTCTCCTGGCGTAGGCGCTGTCGTAGCTTGTTGTACGCTGTCGCCAGGCCGACGTTGGCTGTCACCGGGCGCAGACTTCGGCGAATTCACGTGGCGGCAGCGTACGTCATGCTACGCCAACCAGCGACAGTATCGGCGTCACAAGAAGTCACGTTGCATCATTTGAAAAAAAGTGAACCGCTCCGCCTGCCTTCAGTTGATGCCACCAGGGCGGTAGCTTGCCGCGGACTGACGTAGGCTGACTTCGGTTGGTGTAGGCCGCCGTGGGCATTGACATGGATTGACGCCGCGTGTCACGAAGAATTGGGACGTAGCTTGTCGACGCTTGACGCCGACTAGGCAGCAGCCTGTCGTAGGAGGCCGGTTTCTCGACGTCACGCCAGGACAGTGAATGCTGCCGGCTGTCACCTACGTGGGACAGGCTCTTTAGTTCTTTAGTGTGACATCCTCCCCCCTCTTCTGCCTCAAACCTATGTGCAATTGGTAATGCTATTCTCAAATATCATTTTCTTTCCCTCCATTTTGCTCCATAGTTGTTTACCATTTATTGATTAAGATATGTTTATTTAATACATGTGGGAAAGTTGAGGACAAGTAGCCATCAGCTACACAGGGTTTCCACTTAAAGAAACAGCCAATGAATATGATTAAGGTAATTGGAATGAGTGAAAATAAAATAACTGCCTGGTCTGATTCAACGAGGCAACACAATTAATTCTGCTTAAGTCAGGCAAGGTTTAGTAAATTCAATATTACAATTTCCTGTCACATTCCTTACAGCTTTGTAAATTGCATGTATCAAAAACAAAGAGACTCATAGGCAGAGAGTGGAAAGCCCTTGCATCCTTCATGAAAGAGCAATAACTGTCAATCCATGTGGTCAAATGATTTGGCCTGAGAATCAATACATTACATCAAAGCCAGTAATTTATCAAACTGTGGCGATTCATCCAATTAAAGGTTTGTTCATACTGTGGGGAGATGGGGTTTAAATCTTGTAGGAAGTAAATGCAGATAATGCAGGTTTAAACCGAAGACAGACACAAAAATGCTGGAGTAACTCAGCGGGACAGGCAGCGTCTCTGGAGAGAAGGGATGGGTGACGTTTCGGGTTGAGTCTGTGGAAGGGTCTCGTCCAGAAACGTCACCCATTCATTCTATCCAGAGATGTTGCTTGTCCCGCTGAGTTACTCCAGCATTTTGTGTCTAGTTTCGATTTAATTCTAATACTGTACCTGCAACAGACACCTTACAATTATGGGCCTGTCCCACTTAGGCGATTTTTCAGCGCCTAGGTGGGACAGCGACCTGCGACTGGAACGGCGACTGTCAGAGTGGAACACACACACACACACACATCGCTTCCTTCACCAGCCCGTTATGTAGGCGGGGGACAGGGCAAGTGGGGGAGCACTATCTGAGTGAAATTCACACAGTGCAAAGCCAATGTGATACAGACACACACACCACGATGAACAGGATGGTTGGCGCTGTAATTAAGACGGTGAAAGCACAGTGTATGGGAAGGGTCATGTAAGTCTTTTAAAATGAGGAGGGGGAAGAAGGAGTGAGAAGCCAGAGATACACGGCTGTGAAGCTCGGCGGACATTTAACATTACCGGTCGGTTATCCTTGGTTCTGAAAACTACTGCTTACATTTTTTTCGCCCAATGAGCCAATGAAATTCACTGGTCAGCACCGGCTACAACCTACGCGAACCTTCGACCTCCTGGCGACCCACCTACAGCACGGGAATTCTCGCTACTCTCCATGGCGGCTTCATTCTGGTCGCCGCAAATTCTTCAACATGTTGAAAAATTCACGGCAACCACAACGAGGCCGCGACTAGTTCCCAGAATGCGGGAACTCCGCACGACCATGAAGGCGACTCCCCGGCAACCACCCGCGAACATGTGGCGACCACGTGGGGACTGCACAGTCTCCTGCAGTCGCTTAAAAAGTCGCCTAATTGGGAAAGGCCCATTAATGGTACTTGAAATGTTTCTGAAAATGTATCATTTTCTGCAGAGCTGTTTGTCAACAGAAATTGTACCCCTTTGACCACCACTCTACCATCGTACCATCTATTGTTATGAAGGCAGTTTGACAAGGTCTAAACCCTCGTGGGGCTCGGTGTTTGATGAACCCCGCGTTTATGAACCTCGCTGTGTTGCTTTAACTAGGGCAGCCACAGTGACATCTACTGTTAACCTCAGTACCAGGCAGGGTTGCTGATTCTGATCCCAGTAACTCTGGATACAAGGGAGAGTGCTGGATAAAATCAGGATTACACCTTTCTGTGAGTCCCATCACGGTCAAATACCCAGTCAACAATCATTGCGTACATGGGCCACAGAAAATAGCCATATCCTGAGACACTGGCAAACACAGGCATCATGTACCGAAGGGTCTTTGCCTGTGCTATACTGTTCTATGTGCCTCTTAAGGGGATTAACATGCATGAGAAGAGCTTGTAAAATCATCACCAATGCATAAGTTTATATTTGGGTATAGGGCCTGTCCCACTGTACGAGGTAATTCAAGAGCTCTCCTGGGTTTAAAAAAAAAACAAACTCGTGGTACGTACGTAGAATGTACGTAGTGGGTACGTCGGAGCTCGTGGATGTCTGGTAGCGGCTCGTAACGCTAACGGCAGGTACTCGGGAAACGCGGAAACTCGTGAAGATTTTTCGGCTCTGTGAAGGGGTGGAAGATTGCAACCTTCACGTGGTCCGCACTGTTTCGACTAATGCAATCAACTCGACGTGCATAAACGGAAGATCAAATAGAACACGTTGCCCAACCATTTTAGGCTGTGCATGCCACGCGAAAGAAAAAGAAGCACTTCGAAAAATGTCCACGAGAGCCCCGAGTAGCTACGAGCGGCTGTTACCGTAATTCTCAGAGTTCGAATCAGGGGAAACTCTTGAATCACCTCGTACAGTGGGACAGGCCATGAACCCATTTGGATGGCCAGTGTGGCAGTCACAAGTTATATTAATTAGTCCGGGGCTGGGACCTGATTTTCCTCCACTCCCTTCTGCTGTTTCTACAGATCAATATGTCGAGCAAGATGGCGTCCAACCAGGCCACTCTTTGTGTGTTAGTCCCAGAAGTCGATCAACAATCACACGTTACAATCGCTCCACTCTTTTAAAATCTCTACTCCTACATCAACACTTCTTACTTTAACTTCTCAATCTTCTCACTGTACACTGTGAACGGCTCGATAGTAATCAGGTCTGGTTTTTCCACCGACTGGTTAGCTTTTCACTCTACCTCGGTACACGTGACAATAAACCACATTACACTAAATTAATTTGTATCTTTAACATCAAGAAGAAGCTTAAATTACTTGGACAGTGAGCAGGGACTGGGCTTTGGAGGGAGGTGACTATAAAGTGCAGCTAAAAGGATGAATTTTGAAAAGA
This sequence comes from Raja brachyura, assembly GCA_963514005.1. The sequence goes on from OY740791.1 coordinate 63,596,744, forward strand.
CTTAAGGGCCTGTCCTACCAGCATCCGATTCCATGATGTGAGCGCGATCAAACTAGAAGCGGGGGCCGCGCGGATGTCGGGTGATCCCCTGTACAGGGCCGTTCCCACCAGCATGCGCCTGCATGCGGCAAGCACGACCAAACCGGCAACGAGGGCCGCGCGGAGGTCGGGTGAGTGGCGCAACGCGGCGCAAAGTGAGGCGAACTTGGAGCGAAGTCTTAAAGGTAAGTTCGCCAGGACACAGAGGGGCACACAGAGAGGGGCCACGGAGGCACAGACACAGAGGGCCACGGAGCCACACACAGAGAGAGTCACGGAGGCAACTACAGAGAGGGTCACGGAGGCACGACTTCGAGGCGGTGTGTAATGCGTCGAGGCGACTGCGAGCCGACAAGCCGTTGCCGCGCGGAATTTTTGAACACAGTCAGTTTTTCGGAGCCCCGCGCGATGTCGGGACGAACTCCGCACAATTCCGCACGGCTCCGGCGATCGAAGTGGGACCGGCCCTGCGACACCGGACGGCTCAAGCGACCACGTTAGGTCGCGCTAATCGCATAGAGTTGCATCCCTGTACAGGGCCGTTCCCACCAGCATGCGCCTGTACGGCCTGTACAGGGGATCACCCGACCTCCGCGCGGCCCCCGCTTCTAGTTTGATCGCGCTCATCGCATGGAGTCGGATGCTGGTAGGACAGGCCCTTAAGGCTGATTGAACTGATGAATCTGAAGACTAACAGTGAGTTGAAGAACAGTGACGAAGTGAGGTGACATTATCAACATACAGAGAGGCTTTGACCTAAATGTTGCCATGTCTGTGATCTGCATCATTTTAATGCCTGTATCCTTCCTGATGGATTTGTTGAACGGATCAATACTTCTCACAATTAAGACAGAGAAGAAAGGGCAGCCCTGCCTGTCCCTAGATTTGATACTGGAACAATTTCTCATCCATTGGCATGGACTGTGCTAATGTTTATGCTGAACAGTCGTGTCCAATTGCAGATTCCCTCTCAGGAACACATCAAATAGGAAACATGAAAACATAGAAAATAGGTGCAGGAGGAGGCCATTCGGCCCTTCGAGCCAGCACCGCCATTCATTTTGATCACGGCTGATCGTCCCCTATCAATAACCCGTGCCTGCCTTCTCCCCGTATCCCTTGATTCCACCAGCCCCTAGAGCTCTATCTAACTCTCTCTTAAATCCATCCAGTGATTTGGCCTCCACTGCCCTCTGTGGCAGTGAATTCCATAAATTCACAACTCTCTGGGTGAAAAAGGTTTTTCTCACCTCAGTCTTAAATGAGCTCCCCTTTATTCTAAAACTGTGGCCCCTGTTTCTGGACTCGCCCAACATTGGGAACATTTTTCCTGCATCTAGCTTGTCCAGTCCTTTTATAAGTTTCTATAAGAACCCCCCTCATCCTTCTAAACTCCAGTGAATACAAGCCTAGTCTTTTCAATCTTCATATGACAGTCCCGCCATCCCAGGGATCAATCTCGTGAACCTACACTACACAAGGATGTCCTTCCTCAAATTCGGACACCAAAACGGTACACAATACTCCAGATGTGGTCTCACCAGAGCCCTATACAACTGCAGAAGAAACTTTGTACTCCTATATTGAAATCCTCTTGTTATGGAGGAATGTGTGTGACGTTCTGTCAAAGGCCTGCTCTTTATCCATGTTGGCCAGGCACATATCCATCCCTCTGTCTCACCCAAAACGGTCATATTCCTAACTAGTGCATGACTGTCAGAAATCTCCTGAAGGGTTTTAGTGCGGATCTGGCCAGGACCAGCAGCGAACATGGTGGTGACCTTAGAGGATGTTTTTTGTAACCGTGAAGCTAGAATAAATATTGCTCAGGATATTGGGGAGGACATGACTGTGCTTTTTTTGTGATAAAGATGTAGGAGCTCTTACATCCTCCAGAGAGAAAAGATGGACTAAAAGTTGATGGCTGGGAATTCCATTTGTATAGTACAATGTTGATGTGCTTTCAACATTGAAATGTCACTCATTCCTTCTCTCCAGAGATGTTGCCTGTCCTGCTGAGTTACTCCAGCATTTTGTGTCTATCTTCAGACATCATGTTAATTGGGAACTTGCTGCATGTTTCTCCAACAAACACTGGGCTGCTTCACAAGGCTCCCTGCGTGAATGATGGGCTGAGCAGCAAACTGCCTAGTCACTTACAGTGGCATTTAACAATATGGAATACACATTTGGACACCAAACATCAGTGGGATAACGTCCCTAAGCCCATTCAACATCCCCTTCTTGGCCACAAATGTCCAAGAATACAGCACGTCCTCAGCTCTCCATTTGATCTGCAGCCTTGATTCCTGGCTGCAGTGGAATTTGAACAATTAAGGGCCTGTCCTACCAGCATCTGACTCCATGCGATGAACGCGATCAAACTAGAAGCGGGGGCCGCGCGGAGGTCGGGTGGTCCCTGTACAGGGCCGTTCCCACCAGCATGCGCCTGCATGCGGCAAGCGCGACCAAACCGGCAGCGAGGGCCGCGCGGAGGTCGGGTGAGTGGCGCAATGCGGCGCAAAGTGAGGCGAACTTGGAGCGAAGTCTTAAAGGTAAGTTCGCCAGGACAGAGAGGGGCACACAGAGAGGGGCACAGAGGCACACACAGAGAGGGCCACGGAGCCACACACAGAGAGGGTTACGGAGGCACCTACAGAGAGGGTCACGGAGGCACGACGTCGAGGCGGTGTGTAATGCGTCGAGGCGACTGCGAGCCGACAATCCGTTGCCGCGCGGAATTTTTGAACATAGTCAGTTTTGCGGAGCCCTGCGCGATGTTGGGACGAACTCCGCACAATTCCGCACGGCTCCGGCAATCGAAGTGAGACCGGCCCCGCAACCTAGGACGGCTCAAGCGACCACGTTAGGTCGCTCTCATCGCATGGAGTTGCATGCTGGTGGGACAGGCCCTTTAGGCGCCGGAGCCAATTACATAAGGGTGAGACTAGGTCAAGCCATGTTCCTTGGCAATTGCCCAATTGATCCTTTCTGATGTATATGAAGAAACTGCAGATGCTGGTTTAAACCGGATAGACACAAAAAGCTGGAGTAACTCAGCGGGACGGGCAGCATCCCTGGAGAAAAGGAAGAGGTGACATTTTGGGTCGAGACCCTTCTTCAGACTGAGAGGCAGAGAAAGGAAACATGATATAGGGAGATATAGAACAATAGAAAGAAAGATAAGCAAGAAAGTAACGATGATAAAGGAAACAGGCCATTGTTGCTGAGGGCTAGGTGAAAACGAGGGCTAGGCCTCAGCTAACAATGGCCTGTTTCCTTGATCATCATCGATCCTTTCTGATCTTCATTTTATGGGTCAACTATCTGCTGCTGCTAGGAATCTGGTTTAGAGAAACAGAGTGAGAACTGGATGGAGTTGTCAGCAAATAGTTATCGTGATGTGCAAGCTAAAGTAGATATCATTCGGTGCTTGCAGTGTTTCTGTATGTGGCCCATACCCAACGGCCTATGCCCCAACAGTCATACATTGAACTGGAAACTGGAAACTGGAAACGGACCACGTTTGGGGAGAAGTGATGTGATGATATGATGCGACGTTCACTGGGAAAGGCTGGTAAATACATCCAACAGCCCTGGTCATGTTAGTTGATGACCTCTGGTGATAAGGCATAGGCCTTGATTGTGCCAACACCAAGGGTCACCATGTGCTGAGGTTCCACCTACCTCCGGCATTGCAAAGAGCAGGTCAGGTCTCATTACCACAATGCCTATTACCCTTTGGTTAGACTGTGTCGCACCACTTGTTGCTGGCTGAAAAACTTGTGCTGATAAACACCCTTGAGCACTGGTCCAGCGCACAGTGGTCAACATAGAAGGTCCTGCCGACCATTAAGGCTGCGGAGACAGAGGATCCTGTGTGATGGTTCCCAAGCAAATTGACTAGAGCCATTTAGCAGAATGCCTTATCACCAGATTTCACCCATAAGCATCTGTGTGGACTGTGTTTGCCCAGGAGGTCTAGAAAGGGATGCTACATTCTTCATCAAGGTTCATTCTGATAGCTGTATAATGTGTGCGCCATGCAGTGTTCTCAGAGCCTGCTGCTGGAAAGTCATCAACTCACTGAAAGATATGTAAGTGAAGAACGGCTGCCCCCTGGCACATGCCCAGGTGAAGGGTGAGAACTACACTGTAGCTCGATGCAACCACCTGTGGGGAACCACACAGTCTGGGAACCTGCAATCACCAGACATTGAGGGACCAGGCCCAGTGCAATTACTTCAAAGTGTATCGCTCATGAAATGTATGTGAAAGTAAAAGCCAAACTAATTTAGCATCTAATATTTAGCTTGGGCAGCTTACAGCACAGCGGTATGAGTATTGATTTCTCTAACTTCAAGTAAGCCCTGCATTCCTTCTCTCTCTATCCCTCCTCCACCCAAGTCATACCAGCTTCTCGTTTTCACCCAACAAACGGCTAACAATGGCCTGTTTCCTTTCTTCATTGTTACTTTTTTGCATATCTTTCATTCACAGTCCTTTATCTTTTGTTTCTGTTGCCCCTGATTAGTCTAGCCTGAAGAAGGGTCTCAACTTGAAACATCACCCATTCCCTCTCTCCAGAGATGCTGCCGGTCCCGCTGAGTGAAGGGCCTGTCCCACTTGGGGCGCCATTTGCGCCTCATTTACGCGACATCCTAAAATTTGGTTGTGTGGTGATGCGTGGTGGTGAGGCGTGGTGAGGCGTGGTGGTTTATGCAATGACACACGGTAACGCATGGCGCTCCAGGATTTTGGAATGCTCAAAATCCTCGCACGCCACGTGCGTGACGTATCCCTTGCGCACGCCGACATACTGACGGCGTACGTGTAGCGCGTGGTGACACATGGTTACGCAAGGTGACGCGCGAACATCGCCTATGCTAATTTATTATGCGCCACCGTGCATCACCATCCGTAACCATGTGCCGCCCGTACGCGTCATTTGAGCAGCGCATAGTTTTGAAAAATTCTGGGAAATTCCTCGCCACAGAGATCGGATTAAGTACGAACGCCATCGCAAATGGCGCCAAAAGAAGCATGGCCCTCAAGAGCACTTGGCGCGCGACTGTCGTACCGCTAGACGATTTTCAGTCAGGCCTGTCGCGTAAATGACGCGCACATGACATCCAAGTGGGACAGGCCCTTTACTCCAGCTTTTTGTGTCTATCTTCGGTTTAAACCAGCATCTGCAGTTCCTTCCTACTAATTTTTCCCAAGTTTGGAGATACAGCACGGAAACAGGCCCTTCGGCCCACTGAGTCCACACCGGCCAGCAATCCCCGCACACTAATGCAAAGATAATATTAGTATTGAGTCACTCATTATGTATGTATCATGCAGAATGAACATAATCTTCTTAAATAAATGTGCAGCATGAATTTTATGAATAAAACATATTGTGGGGTAAGAAATAATTTGAAACAGATGATCTGATCTTTGTTGCTTGTGGGAGCTTGCCATGCAGAAATACACTGTGGCATTGCCCTCACCACAACAGCAGCATCGTTCCAGAGATACTCATGAACCATGAAGCACAGAGATGAGAAAAGCTTTCAATAATTGCAGCCTTATTCTCCTTTACCTTGCCTTTGTTATCACACACAAACGAAATAAAAAGGCTTTGAATGCTCTGAACTATTGTTTGCGTTAGCATTCTGTTTTAATGGTGATAATCACTTTAACTGAACAGTTCAGACAGATGGTTGACTCACCAGGCTTTAGTACACAAAAGCTATGCACAAGTCTTTGATACCATGGTTGCAATGTATTCAGGGTTCAGAAGTTCAGAAGTTGCGACTTCTCTCGCAACTGATATTGTGCGATGGAAACCTATTTTGAAAAGTCGGCAGCTGAATTATTCTTATGAAATCACGTAATTTTCTAATAGTAATGGCATTGCAACTTGTTCTGTGAAAGTTCATGTGGTTGAAAACTAGTTATTCTGCATTAAGCCAGAAAGTCAGAAACGACCAAGTCAATTGCTTTGGCCCTCATGGAGAAAGTATGTAAGGTCACAGTGCACAAAGGACTTTAGGAGCCCAGATGATCTGGAGGATTCATACTACTCTGCAAGCACTTGATGAATCGTTAGCACATGTTTCTTCAGTATGTGCCTTTGTTGATGTCATCTCTAATTGATCTTGCCTCTAGGTGATAGAAGGTGCCTCCTACTATTGACCAGCTGACATCCCCAATGCCCTTAGTCAATTAGAAAGCAAATGAATGATTCATGTCCCTGATGTGTACGTCCAAGGATGCTTAGAATCATAGAATGCTTACAACACAGAAGGAGGCCATTTGACCCATCTTGTCCATGCTGGCTCTCCATGAGAGCAATTCTCCAAAGATAGACACAAAGCAGCATAGGTCAGGCAGCATCTCTGGAAAGAAGGAATGGGTGACATTTCGGGTCCCGACCCTTCTTCAGACTGAGACTCAGTGGAGAGGGAGACACAGAGATAGGGAAGTGTGAGGTGTGAAAGCGAGGCATCAAAGGGGATGATGGTCAAGGGAAATGTAGAATAGATCCCTGTTAGCAAATCCTTGATAGCAAAAACAGGAAGGCAGATTACTATCTAAATGGTGTCGAGTTGGGAAAAGGGGAAGTACAACAGGATCTGGGGGTCCTTGTACATCAGTCTATGTTACATTGACGACCGCTTTGGTGTCACCTCCTGCACCCACGCACAACTGACTGACTTCATCCATTTCACCACCAACTTCCATCCGGCACTCAAATATACTTCGACCATTTCCGACATTTCCCTACCAATCCTTGACCTCACCATCTCTATTGCAGGTGATACACTCCTGACTGACATCCACTACAAACTAACTGACTCCCACAGCTACCTGGACTACTCTTCCTCCCACCCTGATTCCTGTAAGGACTCCATCCCCTATTCCCAATTCCTCCGTCTACGCCGCATCTGCTCCCAGGATGACGTGTTCCACACCAGGTCATCACAAATGTCCTCGTTCTTCAGAGAACGAGGTTTCCCCTCCCCCACTGTTGATGAGGCTCGCACCAGGGTCTCCTCCATACCCCGCAACACTGCCCTCTCTCCCCATTCCCCCACTCACAACAAGGGCCGAGTCCCCCTGGTCCTCACCTTTCACCCCACCAGCCAGCGCATACAACAGATAGTCCTCCGCCAGTTTCGCCACCTCCAACGTGACCCCTCCACTCGCCACATCTTCCCATCTCCCCCCCTGTCTGCCTTCCGCAAAGACCGCTCCCTCCGCAACTGCCTTGTCAATTCTTCCCTTCTCTCCCGCTCCACTCCTTCCCCGGGCACTTTCCCTTGCAACCGCAAGAGATGCTACACTTGTCCCTTCACCTCCCCCATCCACTCCTTTCAGGGACCCAACCAGTCATTCCAAGTCTGACAGAGGTTCACCTGCACCTCCTACAACCTCATCTACTGCATCCGTTGCTCCAGATGCCAGCTGATCTACATCGGTGAGACCAAGCGGAGGCTGGGCGATCGTTTCACCGAACACCTCCGCTCGGTCCGCAATAACCAACCCGACCTCCCGGTGGCTCAGCACTTCAACTCCCCCTCCCATTCCGTATCCGACCTCTCGGTCCTGGGCCTCCTCCACGGCCAGAGTGAGCAACACCGCAAGTTGGAGGAACAGCACCACATATTCCGCTTGGGGAGTCTGCATCCTCTGGGCTTAAACATTGAATTTTCTCAATTCTGTTAACTCAGACTGCACCCACCCCTCCCCACCTCTCCCTCAGCCCTCGGGCCCTGACATTCCCCCCCCCCCCCCCCCAGTCGCACTAGCTTCTCATTTTCACACCACAAACAGCTTACAATGGCCTGTTTCCTTTATCATCAATACTTTTTTGCATATCTTTTATTCATCGTTCTTTATCTCTCCACATCACTGTTTATATCTCTCGTTTCCCTGATCCCTGACCAGTCTGAAGAAGGGTCTCGACCCGAAACGTCGCCTATCTCCCTCGCCCCTTAGATGCTGCTGCACCCGCTGAGTTTCTCCAGCTTTTTGTGTAACCCTATGAAAGTAAGCATGCAGGTACAGCAGGCAGTGAAGAAAGCAAATGGCATGTTGGCCTTTATAACAAGAGGAATCGAATATAGGAGCAAAGAGGTCCTTCCTCAGTTGTACAGAGTCCTAGTGAGACCACACCTGGAGTATTGTGTGCAGTTTTGGTCCCCCAATTTGAGGAAGGACATTCTTGCTATTGAGGGAGTGAGTGCAGCGTAGGTTTACAAAGTTAATTCCCAGGATGGCGGGACTGTCGTATGTTGATAGAATGGAGCAGCTGGGCTTGTACACTCTGGAGTTTAGAAAGATGAGAGGGTATCTCATTGAAACATATAGGATTGTTAAGGGCTTGGACCCGCTAGAGGCAGGAAACATGTTTCCGATGTTGGGGGAGACCAGAACCAAGGGCCACAATTTAAGAATAAGGAGTAAGCCATTTGGAACGGAGACGAGAAAACACTTTTTCTCACAGAGAGTGGTGAGTCTGTGGAAGTCTCTGAATCAGTGGGCGGTGGAGGCAGGTTCGCGGGATGCTTTCAAGAGAGAGCTAGATAGGGCTCTTAAAAATAGCGGAGTCAGGGGATATGGGGAGAAGGCAGGAACGGGGTACTGATTGGGGATAATCAGCTATGATCACATTGAATGGTGGTGCTGGCTCGAAGGACCGAATGGCCTACTCCTGCACCTATTGTCTATTGACTATTGTCTATTGAGAAGGTGGCAATGAAGTACACAGAGATAACATTTAATCAAAGGGACAATCAGACTGATCGGAGAACTAGGAAGGGGCAGGGATGGAGAGAGAGAGAACGCAAGGGTTACTTGAATTTCGAGAAGTCAATATTCATACCACTGGGATGTATGCTGCCCAAGCAAAATATGATGTGCAGATCAATTCTCCAGTTCCACTCTCCACCTTTTCCCCTTGACCATGCAGATTTGTCGTCAACATGTATTTACCCAATTCCCTCTTGAAGCCCACAGTAGGACCTGCCTCCACCACATCTACAAGTTCCAGATTAGAGCCTACGTAAAAAAAATATTTCCCCATGTCACTCTTAATTCTCTTGCCCATTAGTTTATACCTATGACCTGTATTCCTTGATCTCATATATCAATGGAAGCAACCTCTCACTTTCCCCTCAGTCCACACTCATCATCATTATATATTTTTAAGTCAGGAGTAATTCATTGTATTTTTTATTCTCAATGACCAAAATGTTCAGATAATTTAAAATAAATATAATTCCTTAGATTTCAACTCTGTTTCTGAAATTTCTTCCAAAAGAATGGGTTTCAGAGGCAGGGGTTTACCATAAAGCATGTTGTGTATTGTAAACTAAGGGCCTATTTCTAGACTGAGTAGACACCACCCCAAGTTTTCCGCAGTGTTACTTGGAACATTGACTGAGAGAAGGCTTTCAACTGTAAAGCCTCCTGGACAATTTTAATGGATCTGTAACGTTAGATGGTGTTGAGGAATGCAGCCTTTATCAGATTGCTTACCTCAAAATGATTGTATTCGCCTGGTGGCAAAGTTGGCGCGCTGTCAAGTCATGTAGGGAACTCATGTTTCTGGTTTGTGTTGCATTGGCAATATTTGGTTAGTTCACTAAGTGAATTGGAAAAGAGGACGTGCATTAAATTAACCCCAAAGATGCCAAAAGCAACTGTGGTCCTTGCTCCCAATCACACGAGTTAAGGGCCTGTCCTACCAGCATCCGACTCCATGCGATGAGCGCGATCAAACTAGAAGCGGGGGCTGTGCGGAGGTCGGGTGATCCCCTGTACAGGGCCGTTCCCACCAGCATGCGCCTGCATGTGGCAAGCGCGACCAAACTGGCAGCGAGGGCCGCGCGGAGGTCGGGTGAGTGACGCAACGCTGCGCAAAGCAAGGCGAACTTGGAGCGAAGTCTTAAAGGTAAGTTCGCCAAGACAGAGAGGGGCACACAGAGAGGGGCACAGAGGCACACACACAGAGGGCCACGGAGCCACACACATAGAGGGTCACGGAGGCACCTACAGAGAGGGTCACGGAGGCACGACGTCGATACGGTGCGTAATGCGTCGAGGCGACTGCGAGCCGACAAGCCGTTGCCGCGCGGAATTTCTGAACATAGTCAGTTTTTCAGAGCCCCGCGCGATGTCGGGACGAACTCTGCACAATTCCGCAAGGCTCCGGCGATCAAGCGACCACGTTAGGTCGCGCTCATCGCAAAGAGTTGCATGCTGGTGGGACAGGCCCTTTACACTGGCAGGAGAAAAGGTGAAATCAGTTGTGATGCCACTGTACTTAAATGGCCTGCTGATTTCTGTGGTTGAAATCTGTGCGTGGCCATCTTACCAAGGGGCCCCTTCAGCAGAAGGCAATGTTTTCTGAACAGTGAAGTGGAGAGAGCCTTGTTTGTTCATTGCCCTGAAGTTCGTTCACCTCCGTTTCTCCACTTCGGAGCCTGTTATGGTAACCCCCTGGCTGGTTGAATATGTATCTGGGCCAGTTTCTTCAAATCAGACCCTAAAAAAAATCAAAATATTAATGTTTTATTCCTGTGTCAGCAGAGTTTTGACATAAGTGCAGAACAGTGCATATGATTCTGCTTTCCCCCATCTCTGACACAATCCATCACATGGCCAGTGCGCAATTGTAACATGTACTAAATCCATTTAAAATGAACTCGGATAGTCTTCATTTCTCACAGAAACTTTAAAAAATAGTAATTTTTCCCCTCCACATGGGATCGAGCTGAATTAGTCTATATAATGCGTCGCTTTTGATTTGAAACCTTCCAGTTGACAGTAAACCTTTCAAAATGGAGTTTGTGCCACATGGTATTGCCAGAAGATTAATATCGCTAACAGCAGCCCTATGCTCTCTGCTTGGATTACATAAAAAGTTGCAGCAGGACCCTTTGTTTCGAATAGTTTCCTCAATGCCATGAGAGCTCAAATTCCATTGCTCCAGCTATAATTAACTGAGGCATAAGTAAACATGCAGAATTTCCGCCTTCCCGACAATAAAACAGGAGATTTCCTGAAATGAGTGTGTATTGTGTGCATCGTGCCAGATTGGGTCAGGCCCTGCACCAAGCTGTCTCAGGGAGATGGGCATTGTTCAACTAACATAGATCGTTTTATGTGTAGGAAAGAACTGCAGATGCTGCTTTAAATTGAAGACAGACACAAAATGTTGGAGTAACTCAGCGGGGCGGGCAGCATCACTGGAGAGAAGGAATGGGTGACGTTTCGGCATGATACGTTTCTTCAGACCCTGAGTCTGAAGAAGGGTCTCGACCCGAAACGTCACTCATTCCTTCTCTCCGGAGATGCTTCCTGTCCCGCTGAGTTACTCCAACATTTTGTGTCTATCTTAGATTATTTTATATTTAATTGAAAACATCGTGGGCATTTACAAAAAATATATTTAAAAGTGTGTTATAAAAATCTCAGGTCTTTTTAATAATATGTCTATGTTATGACTATCCTTGATTGGACTTTGCTGGCTTTACCTTGCACTAAACATCATGTATCTATACACTGTAGATAGCTTGATTATAATCATGTATTTCTAATTATGAATGTAATCATATGCACCTTGTCATGCTGGAGGAGCTTGTGTGGACCTGAGATCCTGAGAGCGATGCCGTCTGGAGCGATGCTCCTGGTAGGGCCACCCATGGCGGTAAGGTCAAGGGGGAGGTCTCTGACAAAGACCAATCCAACCAAGACCTCAACGGTGGAACAGGCGGAGGACGATGGCTGACCTTAGTGGAGCGTCACAACGGCTGGGAAGGCGGATGAAGGCTGCAGCAGAAAAGGGTCTCCGGTCGTCTTGGACTCCATGCCACTGGATACTGACCCAGATCTGTCAAGGACCGCGGGGTGGCTGTCTGTGCTCCAGTCTCCCCACGTTAAACAAAGTCATGCACTGGCGTCCTCCACATAGGGAATAGCACCCTGGAGACACCCATGGCCAGCCATGCCCGAAGGGGGCCTAAGAAGAAGAATCATGTATTGTTTAAGAAAGAACTGCAGATGCTGGAAACATTGAAGGTAGACAAAAATGCTGGAGGAACTCAGCGGGTGAGGCAGCATCTACGGAGCGAAGGAATAGGTGACGTTTCGGGTCGAGACCCTTCTTCAGACTGATGTGGGCAGTGGTGTAATCATGTGTTGTCTTTCCATTGACTGGGTAGCACGAAAGAAAAGCTTTTCACTCTATCTCGATGCACGTGATTATGAACGATCGCTCCGAAGCTGTTTGGCGCCATGTTGACATTGTTTATTTTAGCAATTACAATACATTTGCTGAAATAAATAAAGGAGATTTGGTGTTGACTGCAGTGCGAGGAATTTGCTCTGCAAACAATTAGTGATTTTAAATGTAAATGAAATGCTGCTCAGCTGGTAAATAGTAATGGTGTGGAGTAAACAGTGTGGTGTGAAGTGTGATTCCTCATTCTCTGGGTGCGAGGAACCTGACTGAACAAGCTCTCTTCCTTTCCCTACGTTTCCAACACCCTCTCCATTGGTTGTCCTGCCTTCTGCCGTCCTAGCCAAAAACTCTGGAATTCCCTCCCTAACCACTCAACAATCTTTCAATTTCTCAATTTATTCCATGCCTTCCTTGGGGTCGGTTACATTCTGCCGAACATTGACAATGACCTAGCAATGGACATTCCAATAGACTGGCATGACACTATTGTCACCACCGCATAGTCATCATCCAGCCCTTCGCTGCTGACTGGAATTAACATGACTGATTGCAAAGGTACTCATGCAATCTCCAGCCTCCAACTGCCGACCTCAACATGGGCGCCATTAGTCACCTCGTGCAGAGTCCACAAGATGCTGCATCTTCTCACATCAACTAGAAACTGAATATATTTCAGTAAGTCAAGTCAAAGTCAAAAGAGTTTATTGTCATGTGTCCCTGACAGGACAATGAAAATCTTTCTTTGCATAGCACAACAGAACATAGAAGGCATTGACTACAATTCTATACATAAATACACCCATGACTTAATAAATTAATAAAATGCAAATAACAGATGGAGGGATATTAATGTTCAGAGTTCCGAGCCAGGTTTAATAGCCTGATGGCTGTGGGGAAGTAGCTATTCCTAAACCGGGTTGTTGCAGTCTTCAGGCTCCTGTACCTTCTACCCGAAGGTAGCAGGGAGATGAGTGTGTGGCCAGGGTGGTGTGGGTCCTTGATGATGCTGCCAGCCTTTTTGAGGCAGCGACTGCGATAAATCCCCTCGATGGAAGGAAGGTCAGAGCCGATGATGGACTGAACTGACTGACTGACCCGATTCTTAACTCCTAACACAGTGCCCTTAGTCCCATCTTCATTATTTTTAGAACTAATGAATGGAGGGTCCCAAAAGAAAGAGAAATCAGCAAATTTTAATGATTTTTGAATGAACTGGTAAACGCCAATTCCTGTAGACTCCTGGATATTCTGCAGGGATTGGCGACCTTACTTTCGACCCTTGGGAAGCTTGATGAGTGGTTGACCTATCTGAGGCCGGGGTTTGATTCCTTCCTCCTTTCTTCGTTCGGCAACCAAGCCAAAACCCTTTGTGCAAGAATCAGCCATTTAGAATGCAGATCCTTTTTGACACCGAGGGTTGTGAATCTGTGGAATTCTCTTCTTCAGAAGGCGGTGGAGTCCAAGTCCCTGGACGCTTTCAAAAGAGAGTTAGATAGAGCTCTTAAAGATAGTGGAGTCAGGGGATATGGGGAGAAGGCAGGAACGGGGTACTGAATGTGGATGATCAGCTATGATCACTGTGAATGGTGGTGCTGGCTCGAAGGGCCGAATGGCCTACTCCTGCACCTATTGTCTATTGTCTATTGTCTATCGATAACGGCTGTTTGACATATCGGGAGCTCTCAAAAATCTTCAGGGACACTGCAGCTCCCATCGTTCCACCCATCAGCACATTGGGATTATTCCTCCCCAGATTTCACCCCAACCATGCGCTCTTTGGAATGATTGCCCGGGACGAGGCGATTAGTTAGCCCCGTTAGCCTGGAGCATTAGCCTTCTACACAGTGACTGAGATATCTTTCCAACCTCACTGTCAAACATTTCAGTTGTTATGCTTTTTGAAACATGCTATAGCAATTAAAGCAGAACAAAAATAGCCGAACAATGTACAGAACTAATGGTCCTAATTGCAAGAACTCAGTCAAAAATATGTGTCTTACAATCCCGGTGCCAAAACAAATACTTCAGATTGGAGCAGAGGTAACTCATGGTGGCCTTTGGCAAGTGGAATCAATGAGTGTTTTGTTTCAGGAGGGTGCGGGGGAGGTGGAGGGGTGGTTCTTAAAAATTCCCCTCAAGATGCAGAAGCCTAGGAGGCAACATAACAAGAGCAGCTCGGAATGAAGAGTTCCACAAACAAACTGCTGGAGGAACACAATGGGCCAGCCATCTGCGGAGGTACAAGAGACAGACGGTCTTTCGGGATGGGACCCTTCTTCAAGATTGAGGCAATGCTGCTCTTTCGGTCACTTTGCCCACCTGATCTACCCTGAGTGCCGGAATAGGCTGCGGTAGAAGATTGCATTTGGGCCCGGTGGCGAACACGTCCTGTCCTGTGAAGATGGTCAGAGTCCTGAGCTGGAGAACGACAAACAGGGAAAGGATTCCTGCGAGCTGTCATTTATCAGACTGGAGAAACTCAGTTTCAGTTTAGCATGTTGTCACGTGTACCGAATGAAAAGCATTTGTTGCGTGCTAACCACTCAACGGAAAGACAATGCATGATTACAATTCCGCCATTTACAGTGTATAGATAATAGACGTTAGACAATAGACAATAGGTGCAGGAGTGGGCCATTCGGACCTTCGAGCCAGCACAGCCATTCAATGTGATCATGGCTGATCATCCCCAATCAGTACCCCGTTCCTGCCTTCTCCCCATATCCCCTGACTCCGCTATTTTTAAGAGCCCTATATAGCTCTCTCTTGAAAGCATCCAGAGAACCTGCCTCCACCGCCCTCTGAGGCAGAGAATTCCACAGACTCACCACTCTCTGTGAGAAAAAGTGTTTCCTCGTCTCCATTCTAAATGGCTTACTCCTTATTCTTAAACTGTGGCCCCTGGTTCTGGATACATGATAAGGCAATAACGATGAGTGCTTCTGCACGTTGAACAAGCACTGAAGCTGTCTTCTCCTCACCACCCTTGGTTCCTCCCATGGATTATCTTTCCCAACTCTTCCCACGTTTTCCCACGCCCCCAACCAGAGAAGCTTTGGACCACAGATATCCTGTGATCCTGACCTGGGCAGTAGCCTCCGCTCCTTGTGGCTGGCACATGGAACCTATGTTCCAGTTCAATGTTGGTTGGGAAAGACTATGCTAGGGTTGGGTGGGAATTCCTCTGGGTATCAAGGCATGGTGTCAGAAAAGGCAGAAGTATAGTCTCATCTGGATAGCAACGAGCTCACTGGAGTGGAAGGGCAGAGTAATCTGGGGATATATGCTTGACAATATCATTAAAAGCAGCTTTCAGTTCAGGAACGCAATAAAAAAATGTTAAGGAAGTACCAGCATTTATTTCCATCAGCAAAGAATGCCAAAGTTATGACTTTAGGATACACACAGACAAGATTGCTGGTAGACGGCACTTGGAATTCTCTGGGTTGGAAGGAACTGCAGATGCTGGCTTAAGCTGAAGATAGACACAAAATGCTGGAGTAACTCAGCGGGACAGGCCGCATCACTGGAGAGAAGGAATGGGTGGCGTTTTGTGTCCAGACCCTTCCTCAGGCTGAGATGCGGTGTGAACATTTTATTATTGCTGAATTTCCCAATGCATAAGGCAGCATCTTTTTTCAACTATTGCACGGAATATCAGCTATGTGTAGGATACCGATTACAAGGTCAAAATATAAAACTGGCCAAGAAGTATCTGTCTAACTGGAAGATAAATGAGCCACAGGTGTTCATCATAAAGACATGCTGTTTCCCTGTCCGACTGATTTTTTCCATTTCTCTGTGCCTCACTGCTCTGTGTTCCCATTTAAACTTTTAGCTCATCTAATCATCATCATCATCATCATCATCATCATCATAGTCATACTTTATTAGCCAAGTATGTTTTGCAACATACGAGGAATTTCATTTGCCACACAGTCATACCAATAAAAAGCACCGGAACACACGAAACACATTTTAACATAAACATCCACCACAGTGACTCCTCCACATTCCTCACTGTGATGGAAGGCAAAAAAAAGTTCAATCTCTTTCCTTGTTTGTTCTCCAGGGGCCTCGAGACTTCAGAGTTCTCGAGGTCAGGGGCCTCGAGACTTCCGTTGATGGGGCGATCTTGGCTCCTGTAGCTGGCAGTCGGGGCGATCAAGCTACTGTATCGGGGGGGGGGGGGAATTTCAGCTCCCCCGTGCCGGGCAATCTGACCCCGGGTCGGGGCTGGTCAAAACCTCTGCGACATTTTGGAGCTTGCCGACATCGGTGTCTACCTGAGACTGCGAGCTCCTTGATGGTGAAATCCGCAGTTGGAGCATCGATCCCAGGTCAGGGATCGGCTCCGATCGTAAGTCCACATCCCCGCGGTGGGGCTCAAAGTCAGTCCCGAGCAAGGCTTCCTGTTCCACGATGTTAGACCTGCAGAGCGACCGGAGATACGACCTGGAAAACAATCGCATCTCCGGCAAGGTAAGAAATTTAAGAAAGGTTTCCCCCGACCCCCCGCTCACCTCCCACATAAAAAAAACAGAGAACATTCTGCTTGTTCTCAGCCCCTTCAGTCATGGCTATTCCCTATATGGAGGACGCCAGTGCGTGACTTTGTTTAACGTGGGGAGACTGGAGCACAGACAGCCACCCCACGGTCCTTGATAGATCTGGGTCAGGATCCAGTGGCATGGAGTCCAAGACGACCGGAGACCCTTTTCTGCTGCAGCCTTCATCCGCCTTCCCAACCGTTGTGATGCTCCATTAAGGTCAGCCATCGTCCTCCGCCTGTTCCACCGTTGAGTTCTTGGTTGGATTGCTCTTTGTCAAAGTCCTCCCCCTCGACCTTACCGCCATGGGTGGCCCTACCAGGAGCATAGCTCCAGACGGCATCGCTCTCAGGATCTCAGGTCCACACAAGCTTCTCCACCACGACAAGGTGACAATGCATGGAGAAGCAGAGAACATTAACACATGCTTTAAAAACACACTAAAAATAACAAAAAAAAGATGAAAACACAGACAGACGGTTGGGGAGGCTGCCATCGTGTGGTGCCCCACGGTGGACTTGTATGAAACCCCTCATGAGGGAAGCATGGAGATCTGAAATCCAAACTTATCTCCTTCCTTTCTGTATACAACAATATCTCGAAAGGGCCTGTCCCACTTTCACAACCTAATTCACGACCTTTTTTTACTCGTGGACATTTTTCATCACGCTAGAAAAAAACACCCCGAACTACTTGATGTCACGAGTACCTACGACTAGCATCACAACCTCCTATGGCCTATCTACGAGCTCCTACGACCTCGTGACGACCATGCTGCGAGTCTGAGTCAAGGGCAAACCCGGCAGAGGTCTCCATTCTCACCCCTTTCCTCCGACTAACAGCTATCTTCCCTCTGCCCTCTCCGTAGTGACGCAGGGCCTCAAACGAACATCAACAGTTCCTTACGCTCCCCACATGCTGCTCAACCAGCCAGGTTCCTCCAGACTATTGCTTTTTTTTTTGCTCCAGATTGCAGCTTTTGCTTTCTCCTTTGTCTCCATCTTTACTTGAGATCTCTCCTAGCCCCACATGAATCAGGTGAATTTAACCAGCCTAGAGGGATGCTGCTGTGATCAGCTTAGCATACTGATTCTCCAGGCGATTCACCACCCACTTTTTAATATTGCACATTTTCACAATGGTTAACTTTATGTCTTTTCGCTCTCCTGGGCACCTTCTTGGTGACTTGGCTCCATTCTTGTTCTGAGGAGTGGAAGGTGCCTTTCTCAGGTCATAGACTCATAGGGTCATAGAGTGATACAGTAGGGAAACAGGCCATTCGGCCCAACTTGCCCACACCGGCCAACATGTGCCAGCTACACTTGTCCCACCTGCCTGCATTTGGTCCATATCCCTCTAAACCTGTCCTATCCATGTACCTGTCTAACTGCTTCTTAAATGTTGGGATAGTCCCTGCCTCAATTACCTCCTCTGGCAGCTTGTTTCATACCCCCACCACCTTTCTGTGAGAAAGTTACCCGTCGGATTCCTATTAAATCTTTTTCCCGGCACCTTAAACCTATGTCCTCTGGTCCTCAATTCACCTACTCTGTCGCAAGAGACCCTGTGCACCGACCTGATCTATTCCTCTCATGAACTTATACGCCTCTGCAAGATAACCCCTCATCCTCCTGCGCTCCAAGGAATAGAGTCCCAGCCTACTCGACCTCTGCCTATATAGCTTACACCCTCTAGTCCTGCAACATCATTGTAAATCTTCTCTGTACCCTTCCCAGCTTAACGTGATCTGACATCACCGCTGTACACCAGCTCCCGTGCAGTTTAGAAGGAAAGAAGTCTTGGCCCAGTGGTAAAGATGGGTCTAAGATGACTGATGACCAGGCTTTGCTGCACAGCCCACCTACCTTTCACACCCCTTGATTGCACACACTACCCAGTTTCATACCCCCTCTTAGTGTTAAAAAACACTTTATTTTACGCACCTAAAGGGCCTGTCCTACCAGCATCCAACTCCATGCGATGAGCGCGATCAAACTAGAAGCGGGGGCCGCGCGGAGGTCGGGTGATCCCCTGTACAGGGCCGTTCCCACCAGCATGCGCCTGCATGTGGCAAGCGCGACCAAACTGGCAGCGAGGGCCGCGCGGAGGTCGGGTGAGTGGCGCAACGCGGCACAAAGTGAGGCAAACTTGGAGCGAAGTCTAAAGGTAAGTTCGCCAGGACAGAGAGGGGCACACAGAGAGGGGCACAGAGGCACTCACACAGAGGGCCACGGAGCCACACACAGAGAGGGTCACGGAGGCACCTACAGAGAGGGTCACGGAGGCACGATGTCGAGATGGTGTGTAATGCGTCGAGGCGACTGCGATCCAACAAGCCGTTGCCGCGCGGCGCGGAATTTTTGAACATAGTCAGTTTTTCGGAGCCGAACTCCGCACAATTCCGCACGGCTCCGGCGATCGAAGTGGGACCGGCCCCGCGACGCCGGACGGCTCAAGCGACCACGTTAGGTCGCGCTCATCGCATAGATTCGCATGCTGGTGGGACAGGCCCTTAACACAAAGCAGGTTTAAGTTGACACCGGGCTTGGAATTGCGACCATTCTTTATTCCAACTAAAATAGCATTTGCCATTAACTATCTTCTTTGTAATGTTCACCATTTGGCAAGCGACTGGGCGAGCTCATCATGCAGTCCCGTTGGCGTGTGCTGGGAGGTGGAGGGCAGTCGTTACATTCCCAATGGTTTGCCAAGTGTTTACCAAGAGTGGGCTAACATTCTTCATCCATGCGGAGAGAGAACGTGTGGCACAGCCAGCAATCTGAGATGCCCCAGCATCCAAGAGAGCATCTTGGTTTCCATCACCAGTCACGCTGGGCGAGGCTGTAAATTTATGATGGGGATGGGAGTTCAGCTTTATCCATTTCCTGACACTGTTTCATTCTTTCCATTCTATGTACCGAGTAGTTTCCTGTGAGTAATTGATGAAGGGGACAGCACATTTATGACCAGAATGTGTGCCAAACACTTCCTCGGTTGTTTATGCGTACATGATACTCCAGCATAAATCAATCAGGCAACATTGCACCATTTCCCTTCCTGTCCTGCTAAGTAAAATTGTTTTTGGCCAAACAGTTGTTTGCAAAGCCAACGGTCCCTTAAACTCAGGCTGTGTTTTGTTCAGTGTGCCTGTAGTTATAGCAGCAATTCTAACTCAAGTACGAAGAAAATTGCTATTGACAGTTTGCCAGAGGAGTAAAATTGAGAATGCTCCACTTACCAACCGGCTGCAGTTGAGTTCCTTCTGGGCTTTGGCTGGCAAAGAAACTCGGCAGATTGCGAGCTCCTTCCTCCAGCTTTGGTTTCTCATCAGATCCACTTGTCAGTCACAACTGACGGGTAGTAGCGAGTTAAAAACGTACTGAAACGTCCATCCCCACCACTCATACTGATCAATCCACGCATCTACACTCAACTTAGCACCAGAGGCAAAAGCATTTGGAGAGGGAGCATTTGCTAAATTCCACTAATTCCCGCTCTGGGAAGAAGAAGAAGATGAAGAAGAAGAAGACGAAGAGAGCAGATGGCAGACTTGGGACAGAGATATTCATCGGATTGGATGTCCTTTCAACACCAGCTTGTGGGTTACTGTGTGGTTTCAATGCAATTGCAATTCTTATATTGTGTGGGAAAGAAATGCAGATGCTGGTTTAAACCGAAGATAGACACAAAAAGCTGGAGTAACTCAGTGGGACAGGCATCATCTCTGGAGAGAAGGGATGGGTGACGTTACGAGTTGAGTCTGAAGAAGGGTCTCGACCCGAAACGCCACCCATTCCTTCTCTCCTTACGAAAGGAAATAGCTTCGATATTCAAACCTTGCAGCAGAGGCAGAGGAGAGAGGTTGGAGGGTAAGGGTGTGTCCAGTGGAGGTGGGGTGCGGGGGCGTTGTAGCCAGTTCCACCGCAAGGCTCCTGAGGGAAGTAGGAGTCAAAGGGCAGGCACAAAGGAACTTGCCAATGCCGCTGAACGGAGCAGTCACTGGCTGTGGCTGAAGATGAAAGATGCTGTCTGGGCTGCCACGTGACCATCTAGAGGCTAACCAGAAGACACACACACCCAGGGCTGATCACCCTGCGGTGGGTCTGCCTCCACTGAGGGTGTCTTGTGATAAAAGGCCGAAACTCCCAGTGACGTTGAGGTACACAACTGAAGATGTGTCTGATTGGTAGCAAAATCACCTAGTGGTCATCCCCAAGAATGTCAAATGTAGTGAAAAACCTTAGGGATTGTAACATCCAGTCCCACTAATCAATCACCAAAGATGCTGCCTGATCCCGCTGTTACTCCAGCATTTTGTGTCATTCTTACTGTTCATTTCGCTGAAAGAACACCATGTGTATTTCCCTTTTAAGAGCACCATGAGCATGTGCAAAGTTGACACAAAGCAGTGTGGTGGACTCACCCATTCACCCACTCACCCACTCACCCACTCACCCACTCACTCACTCACTCATTCTCCCATTCACCCATTCACCCACCCACCCACCCACTCACCCATTCACCCACCCACTCACACACCCACCCACTCACCCACCCACCCACCCACTCACCCACTCACCCACCCACTCACCCACCCACTCACTCACTCACTCATTCTCCCATTCACCCATTCACCCACCCACCCACCCACTCACCCACTCACCCATTCACCCACTCACCCACTCACCCACTCACCCACTCACTCACTCACCCACTCACCCACCCACCCACTCACCCACTCACCCACTCACCCACTCACTCACCCACTCTCCCATTCACCCACCCACCCACTCACCCATTCACCCACCCACTCACCCACCCACCCACCCACCCACCCATTCACTCACCCACCCACCCACTCACTCACCCATTCACCCACCCACCCACTCACCCACCCACCCACCCACTCACCCACTCACCCACCCACTCACCCACCCACCCACCCACCCACCCACTCACCCACTCACCCACCCACTCACCCACCCATTCACTCACTCACCCACCCACTCACCCACCCACCCACTCACCCACTCACTCACCCACTCTCCCATTCACCCACCCACCCACTCACCCATTCACCCACCCACCCACTCACCCACTCACCCACCCACTCACACACCCACCCACTCACCCACTCACCCACCCACTCACCCACCCACCCACCCACCCACCCATTCACTCACCCACCCACCCACTCACTCACCCATTCACCCACCCACCCACTCACCCACCCACCCATTCACTCACCCAGTCACCCACCCACCCATTCACCCACCCACCCATTCACTCACTCACCCACCCATTCACTCACCCACCCACACACTCACTCACCCACCCACCCACTCACACACCCACCCACCCATCCACTCACCCATCTACTCACCCACCCACTCACCCACTCACCCACTCACCCACTCACCCATTCACTCACTCACTCATTCTTACAGGGGCTTCAGTTCTTTGGATTCACAATGGCGATCGAGCCAATAAACCCATTCCTTCTCTCCAGAGATGCTGCCTGTCCCGCTGTGTCGCTCCAGCATTTAGCGTCTACCTACTGGGATGTGGCCTGCTGGCTACACTTCACATGGACGGTGCTGAATGTTTGCGCATTCACCACCTCGTGGGACCCGGTAATCAGAAGTTAATCTGGCTCAGAGACTCAGCACCTATTCAGTGGATTCCTTCTGCACTGCCACAGGTCTAAGGACAGCAGGGTGGAGCTGGCTTGGTTCAGTTGGGTTTGTCGTGAAATAAATAGCAACGGATGCTGAAGGCACAACAGGTTCTACAAATACACATCTTCACTTTTAATTAAGTCAGAAAAGATTAAGTAGACAATGTTCCACGTAACAGAAGTGGAAAGGACATAGCTTTGGGCTAAAGGGGGAACGAGGATTTCTGAAATACTTTTTAGACAGTAGACAATAGACAATAGGTGCAGGAGTAGGCCATTCAGCCCTTCGAGCCAGCGCTGCCATTCAATGTGATCATAGCTGATCATCCCCAATCAGTACCCCGTTCCTGCCTTCTCCCCATATCCCCTGACTCCGCTATTTTTAAGATCCCTATCTAGCTCTCTCTTGAAAGCATCCAGAGAACCTGCCTCCACCGCCCTCTGAGGCAGAGAATTCCACAGGCTCACCACTCTCTGTGAGGAAAAGTGTTTCCTCGTCTCCGTTCTAAATGGCTTAGTCCTTATTCTTAAACTGTGGCCTCTGGTTCTTTTCACCCAGAGAGTGTCTGGTGTAAGGAACACACTGTCTGAGGGAGGAGTGGAGGTAAAGATTCTCACAACATTTAAGAAGCATCTGGACGTGCACTTGACAGCAAATCCACACCCCAAGTGCTGGTAAATGGGGTTAGTATAAATGGAGAATGGAAGGCTGAAGAGTTTGTTTCTCTGTTGTATTTCTCGAAGATTTTATAAGCGCAAGCATCATCAAATGATCAACAATGGCTGAAATGATCATCAATGATGGTGAAATACCATGAAAGCAAGCACGTTACTGTCAGATCCTCGCCTTGATCTGAATACAAGAAACACACTGCAAAGACACAAGAATACGGACGTGCTGTTTTTAACCCTCCTCCATTCCTTTACATCCAGGCAACATATGTCCTCTCTCTCTCTGTCATCTGGTGAAACATGTCATTGAAATGTCGCATTTTTTCGCACCACATCATGTTTCCTCAAAGCAGCAACAGCCATCACATAATCTTCTTTGCCTCCCGTCTCTGGAAGCATCTTGAAAGTTTAGTCTAGTTCAGAGCTACAGCGCGGAAACAGGCCCTTCGGCCCACCGGGTCCACGCCGACCGGCGATCCCCGCATACTAACACTATCCTACACCCACTGGGGACAATTTTGTTATAACCTACAAACCTGTACATCTTTGGAGTGTGGGAGGAAACCGAAGATCTCGGAGAAAACCCACGCAGATCTCGAGGAGAACGTGCAAACTCCACACAGACAGCTCCTGTAGTCAGGATCGAACCCGGGTGTCCGGCGCTGCATTCGCTGTAAGGCAGCAACTCGACTGCTGCGCCACCATCATCGATCTGAAGCTTCAGCACTGTACAATAACAATGCTCTCCGTCATGTGAGCTGTTGCTCCCTATCCAAACACCCCAAGGCTGTCTGCATAGGCATCAAACTCCTCCGACTGGTGGCCCAAAGTGCAGATAAAACATGATGTTGGTGGAGCAATATGTTGGCCAACTTGCAACAAATCTAAAGGGCCTGTCCTACCAGCATGCGCCTGCATGCGGCAAGCGCGACCAAACCAGCAGCGAGGGCCGCGCGGAGGTCGGGTGAGTGGCGCAACGCGGCGCAAAGTGAGGCGAACTTGGAGCGAAGTCTTAAAGGTAAGTTCGCCAGGACAGAGAGGGACACACAGAGAGGGGCACAGAGGCACACACACAGAGGGCCACGGAGCCACACACATAGAGGGTCACGGAGGCACCTACAGAGAGGGTCACGGAGGCACGACGTCGAGGCGATGCGTAATGCGTCGAGGCGACTGCGAGCCGACAAGCCGTTGCCGCGCGGAATTTTTGAACATAGTCAGTTTTTCGGAGCCCCGCGCGATGTCGGGACGAACTCCGCACAATTCCGCACGGCTCCTGCGATCAAAGTGGGACCGGCCCCGCGACGCCGGACGGCTCAAGCGACCACGTTAGGTCGCGCTCATCGCATGGAGTTGCATGCTGGTGGGACAGGCCCTTTACCGACGGCCGCAGATAACCCTCATGGAAATACAACACTGCGAGCATTTGAGGCCTTGGACATTGGACCTTGTACACACTCTCAGTGCTGGGGTTTTAATCAGTTCTCTGCAGTGTCTGTGTGGATTGAACAATTGTATTTCCAACAACACTCCCCTCACCCCCTGCCAATGTTCTGAAAGCAGCCGGGCCAATGTACTGCAGAGACTGACAATGAAGGAAGGGGATGCCAATGTACACAGAGTATAAAATGTGCCCCCACCCAAGTCGCACAGGCTTCAAAGTCGTCTTGTTGAGTCTCATTATATGTACTTGTTCTCATCGAACAAACAGCTAACAATGGCCTGTTTCCTTATCATCGTTACTTTTTGCATTTCTTTCATTCAAATGTTCTATATCTCTCTTCATCACCGTCTATATGTCCCCTGCCTCTCAGCCTGAAGAAGGGTCTCGAACCGAAACGTCACCTATTCCTTCTCTCCAGAGATGCTGCCTGTCCCGCTGAGTTACTCCAGCACTTTGTGTCTAAAACGTTACTAACTGCAGGCTACCATCGGAACAAATGAAATAGGAGCAGGAATCAGTCAGAATTGCCACTGGATGCGGTTTTGCCTTCCGGCGAGCTTTTGATGTCATGTTTACCCTCAGTTCTATTCATCTAATGGATCAACGCAACCCTTGATTGCCAGTAGTCAAAAAGTTCATCCAACTCTCTCATAAATGTCTTTATTGCATTGAGAATGAACTAACTGTATCACAGTATGGTATGGCAATTGCTGTGTCTCTGACCGGAAAGCACTGCGGAGGGTGGTGAAAACTGCCCAACGCATCACCGGTTCCTCACTCCTCTCCATTGAGTCTGTCCATAGCAAGTGATGTCTGCGAACGGCGGGCAGCATCGTCAAGGACTGTTCTCACCCCAGCCACAGACTTGTTTACCCTCCTCCCATCCGGGAGGCGCTACAGGTCCCTCCGTTGCCGGACCAGCGGGTTCAGGAACAGCTTCTTCCCTGTGGCTGTTACCCTACTTAACTCTACGCCTTGGTGACTGCCAGTCACCCCCTCCTTCGGACACTCCTCCCCCCCCCCCCCCGTAACTGATCCTTCCCCCCCCGAAAATTGCACTACTGCTACTGTATATACATATATATATATTTTGCTGTTCCATTATTCTGTGTTCACACTTCTGGGCGAGATGCTAACTGCAGTTCGATGTCTGTACTTGCCCACTGCACAATGGCAATCAAGTTTGAATCTGAATCTGAATCTGAATCTGAACTAGCCACACTGGAGGAGGAGGGAGCAGATTGTCACCTGTCACGATTGGCGAGATACTTGTGTTCCCACCTAAAACGTTTCTTCCCCTCACAAGCATCCAACTCCAAAGCTGTGGTGTTTCATTTAATCTTTCTATTGCATGCAGACTGGCCCCTGGAGATGCGAGGCCAGGTACATTTCACGTACGTATCCCTCAATAAATAAGCTTCAGACATTGGAAGATGTTTCAATAGCTGGGGGTGGTGCGTTTGGCAACCAGAGCTGATGCTAACACTGAAACTCAACATGCTAAAGAATCAGTTGTCAGGGCAATAAAACGGAAAAGAGAAGTTATATTTCAGGAACAGTGTTTAATATTTACCAGATGAGATTTATGTGTAATGTTACAGGAATGTGAGACACAGTTTCCAGCTCCATAAATCCCCAGGAATTCATATCCCTTTTTTTCACTTCCTCTTAATCAATCCTAGGGGAATCAATATGGTGCATGTTGACAGAAGGTGCCAGTGGGGACAAAGGTTAACAGCGAAAGAGAGGGACCTGCATAATTAGAAGAGTGAGGAGCAATTATACCAGTAATAAGACCTTTTTCTGTAGAGCTCTTATCGCGTTATGGTGTTAGGACTTTCCCTCAAAATGATTCTGCGGAAAGACGACCAAAAGGAATTATTTAGTCATTATTAACTTAAACTCTGGAAGTTAATTTATCCAATCTGTTGGGTTAATTTTGGTTCTAATCTCTGTGATCTTTCCAGAAACTACCACATTGGTCACTAGTTTTGCATTCAGTAAAATCAAAACCTAAAATATTGCCCATGTAATTCTTAAATATATATATATATGTTCTGCAGGAGGTTGCTACTGCCTCACAGCTCCAGTGGCCAGTATGGATCTGATGGGCTGAGTGACCATTTTCTTTCTTGGGACTTGAGTCTGATCCAGACCAGCACTGACTTAGCAGAAACTAGATGAAGCCTCCTCACAAACTTCAGGTGAATTCAGCACACCTGGAGCAGCAATGTTACAAAATTGTGAGATTTTAAAAAATCAAGTCTGCAATTTATCCCATCAGATAAAGCATAAAAATAAGTTTAATTTGACACCTAATTCACTTTCATATTTTCAGTATTAAAAAAGTTATGGCCATTTTCATACTCCGAAATTAGCATCTTGTTCCCCATTGCTTTTCCGTTGACTTAACGCAAAAGTTGTGATCGAGGACAGTCAAAAGCCCATAACTTTCTTAAAAATTAAGAGAACTGAAAGAAATGTTCAGTTATTATAAATTGAAGCATTCTGAAACAAATATGAAACGATCTTACTTGGATGACCTGAAATTAAAGCATATAATTAGTTAGTTACCCAATTGTAGCTAATTACAAAATTCAATTACTAGATCTAAACAACTATCCATTTCCTAAGCCTAAGTGTCCAAATAACATTCACACAAGAATTCACAAAATAACATGATTTTTTAATCTAATTATCATTAATTTATAGGCCAAATTGAAGGAATTTAGCATTTAATGCCAGTAAATTAATGGCCATTTAAATCAGCTTGCGAGCGGGATTTTCTGGAACACGTTGGATTGGAACATTGTGGTTGCGGTGAATTTAAACCCAATATGGGCAGGAAAAATACTGCCGGTTCGTATGGGGAATAAATCACCGTTTCGCAACATGAAATGTTGATTAAGGTCATCTAAACAAACAAGTTTATAAATCCGTCCCCGTTAGGAGCTAATTTTTATTTTACTGCAGCGCTGAAATAGTCGGGCAATTAAAAAAAAATAATTCACTTACCGGCAGTCGGTATGAATCTCCAGAAAACGCTCGCACTCCGAGAAAATATAATTCCGGATGGCAAGGGGAAACCGTACTTTTTTACACCGCCCCCCCCCCCCCCCTCAAAGGCGCCAAAGTTGCGCACACGGCCAGTGACGGAACTGCAGAGCCGCTGAAGGTAAGGTTTGTAACATTCCTACCTGGAGCGGGCTGGAGACATGCACTGGATTAAATTCAGATGCAATCCGCCTGGATTGCATTCTTCTCTTGCGGCTCTGGTCAACCCAGTGTCCCGCTCACTTGGCACAGACCTAAAATCAAAACACAATCTTTCTTGTTTTTGACCTAGTACTAGGGCAGATTTTAACCATAACCTTTAAGCAGGCAATCAGACAAACTCATTGATGCCCCTACACTCGCATTCCAATAGCTATTAATGTCATCTAAGCACAAATGTTCAAACACCCCACATTCAGGCATAGAATAAACACACACACACGCGCACACACACGCACACACGCACGCACGCACGCACACACACACACACACACACACACACACTCAAACTCACACACACACACACACCGCACGCATGCACACACACGCGCATGTACGCACGCACACACACACACACGGACACACACACACACACACAGACACACACGGACACACAATAACACACACACACACACACACACACACGCACACACACACACGCACACGCACATACGCACGCACGCACACACACGCACACACACACACACACACACACACACACACGCACACACACACACACACACACACACACACACACACACACACGGACACACACACACACATACACGGACACACACACACGGACACACACACACGGACACACAATACCACACACACACACACGCACACACACACACGGACACACACACGGACACACAATACCACACACACACACGGACACACAATACCACACACACACACACACACGGACACACAATGCCACCCACACACACACACACACACACACACACACACACACACACACACACACACACACACACACACACACGCACACACACACACACACACAGAGGCTCAATCTGAACTACAGAAACTTAGCTAGGCGGAAAACAAAGAGTTGTTTATCAAACTGAAAGGCCTTGACTAGTGGTGTGTCTCAAGTATTGGTGCTGGACCTATTATTATTTATCTTCGATGTCAACAATTTGTGTGAGAATGTGCAAGCTATAGTTTGTAATCGTATCATAGTATCACCGACAGTAACAAAAGTTATCCAGAATTGTAGCAAAATCTTGATAAGTGTAACGTATTGCATTTTGGTAGTCAGACCAGGGTCGGAATTTTACAGAAAATGGCAGGGCCTTGGGGAGTGTTGTGAACAGAAGACTCTAGGAGTACAAATGCATAGTTGCTTGAAAGTGGCATCACAGGGGAACAGGGTGGTGCAGTGATATTTTGGCACACTGGTCTTTATCAGTAAGGACACCAAGTGTACAAAACATTAGTGAAACCACACTTGGTATATTGCATTCAGTTATGCTCACCCAACTGAAGGAAATATGCCATTAAACTAGAAAGAGATACTGCCCAATTTTAATTTGCAGCCCATCCTAGCATGCAAATGTTTGAACAAATGCTAATGTGGTTATTCTGGGACTCTAACTTGGTCTGGAATTCTCTCTTTCATTCCTTATGACTTTGTGCAGGTTGCATATAGATTTCTTGTACACACCGGGACCGTTCGATTCGAACACCACTAACTTGGGAGGGAACATCACTGTTCATCCATGGTGTTCTATTGGGGAACACTTCTTTGGTCCTCAGTCCTCTACACACTGACTGATGAAATCTGTGATTGCCGTGGTGTGCTGATTTAGGTCGGCCACAGAGTCCTTGAATACGGACCAGTTCACCGACTCAGGACACACAAGATCTCCTCTGTTTCCTCAGGCCAGCACGGTATGAACTTCTACACTAGATCCTTCCACTTCGGCTTTTGCTTGTAAGCAGTGAGAAGAAGCAGAGCCATGTAGTCAGATTTACCAACATGCAGTTGAGGATTGGAGCCGTAGCTGTCTAGATGGTTATGGAGGAGTGGTAGAGGTCATACGGTCATAGGTCATGTGGTCATGTGATAGGAGCAGGATTAGGCCATTTGGCCCATTAAGTTTACTCTGCCATTCAATCATGGATGATCTATCCCTTCCCCCTAACCCCATTCTCTTGCCTTCTCCCCATAATCCTTGACACCCGTACTAATCAAGAATCTACTTAGCTCTGCCTTAAAATTATCCATTGACTTGGCCTCCACAGCCTTCTGTGGCAGAGAGGGTGTTTGTGGTTGAGAGTGTTAAATGCTCTCTGGAACGGCTCAGAAACCTACTCGGTTTAAATGTGTTGAGAATGGAGAGTAGGTGTTCACAAGCCAAGAATGTGTCAAATAGTAAAGGGCCTGTCCTACCAGCATCCGACTCCATGCGATGAGCACGATCAAACTGGAAGCGGGGGCCGCGCGGAGGTCGGGTGATCCCTGTACAGGGCCGTTCCCACCAGCATGCGCCTGCATGCGGCAAGCGCGATCAAACCGGCAGCGATGGCCGTGCAGAGGTCTGGTGAGTGGCGCAACGTGGTGCAAAGTGAGGCGAACTTGGAGCGAAGTCTTAAAGGTAAGTTTGCCAGGACAGAGAGGGGCACACAGAGAGGGGCACAGAGGCACACACACAGAGGGCCACGGAGCAACACACAGAGAGGGTCACGGAGACACCCACAGAGAGGGTCACGGAGGCACGACGTCGAGGCGGTGTGTAATGCGTCGAGGTGACTGCGAGCCGACAAGCCGTTGCCGCACGGAATTTTTGAACAGCGTCAGTTTTTGGGAGCCCCGCGCGATGTCGGGACGAACTCCGCACAATTCCGCACGGCTCCGGCGATCGAAGTGGGACCGGCCCCGCGACGCCGGACGGCTCAAGCGACCACGTTAGGTCGCGCTCATCGCATGGAGTTGCATGCTGGTGAGACAGGCCCTTTCCTGACCTGTGCACAGCAAGGTCCCAGTCACAGTGAGTGTGAACTCAATCTGCCTGAATCATTCTAGCGGAGCAATAAATGTTGAGGAAACTCTATTCCTGTCCTTCACATAATGTTATGAAATGTCTTCCCAAGCACCTGAGAAGATAGGCAAAACATCAGTACCCATGGTCTTCTTTCGTGTGGCGTGCACAGCCTAAAGTTGTAGGACAACTTGTTCTATTTGATCTTCCGTTTGTGCACGTCAAGTTGATTGCATTAGTCGAAACAGGGTGGACAACGTGGTTGCAATCTTCCACCCAGTACCCATAGTTAAATGATAAATAACCTACCCCACAGCAGGAACTGTTGCCTCGTTCTTTCCCAACATTGCACAAGTTTCCTTCCTATGCAAGCTTGTTTCCATCTTAGAAAGCTCCCATTAAATCTCTCCCCCCACCCCCACGACCTCAAAAGTGCATCGTTCCAGTAAGTAACACAGGCCATTAGTCCCAGATCTCTCACCAAGCAATTTCAACCATGAAAGTTTAAAAATATGATAACCAATGCTTCTACTGGGGAAACAATCTCCTCCCATATATTAAAAAATATTAATAATATTGATCATCTCTGTAATATCTATTTGCATTTAATGTTTCACCTGAAAGATGATGCATCTGACAACACACTTTCTATCAAGACTATGCTGTGACGACAGCTGAAATGACTTGCCTTAGTCTGGAGTGGGCTTTGAATGCAAGTCTGCAGCCATTGATCCCACACAGCCATCTTCAGCCAGTGGTCCCAAGCTGTTTGATGGCAGCCATCTTAATGCATTGACCTTCCATTTAAACATAGTGGTCCGCACCATCAAGCCATGGCATCTTGTAAGTACACAATTCAGAGCAGCCAGATCCACTGCCTCGCAGCGACAATGACTCAGGTTCAAAACTGACCTCAGCTGCTGCCTGTGTGGAGTTCGCATGTTCTCCCTGTGGCTGCTTGGATTTTCCTCATGTTTCATCCCACGGCAGTTGGCCACTGTAAATTGTATCAATGAATGATAGCTTCTGTCGGGAGTGGATGGGAATAAGAGGAGAAGAAAACGTCTGATGGTGGGATCTTGATAATGAGAGTAGACTTGGTGGAACAAGGGGGCCTGTTGACTTGCCGCATAGCGTTACCAAGATCTAGGAGTGCAGATGCCAGCCACACAGACTCAGCTATCTTGCCATATAAAGGAACTCTCAGCTCACAATTGGTGCACCAGGATTATGTGAGTTAGGCCATGCAATTACAATCGACAAAAAACATTAAAGGTAACTTGGGCACCAATTGAAGGTTCAGAGAATGAGATGTTCCTTGCGCTTCTCTTCTCCGTGATGATGCTCGGAGAAATGCAGTGGCATTGTCACTGTGATTTTGGGGACTTTCCTCATGACATGCTTGGCCTCTATTGTCTGATAGCTATTTATGCAACTACCTTTCAGGGTGCTCATGAGTCTTGCCCCACTTAAGAACCTGAGATAGACACCATCAGTCTCTTTGCTTGAAGAGGACCACCTGAGCAGGTTCCAGCACATGGAGTCCAATGCAAGAAACCTCCCGAGGAAATCCCCGCTTAAGTAATGTACTGGCTCCCCTCTGCTTTAGTGAGCTCCCTTAGTGTAGCAATGTTACAAAATTTTGAGATTTTAAAAATCAAGTCTGCAATTTATCCCATCAGATAGAGCTTAAAAATAAGTTTAATTTGACTCCTAATTCACTTTCATATCTTCAGTATTAAGAAAGTTATGACGATTTTCATACTCGGAAATTAGCATCTTGTTCCCCATTGCCTTTCATAGAAACATAGAAACATAGAAAATAGGTGCAGGAGTAGGCCATTCGGCCCTTCGAGCCTGCACCGCCATTCAATGTGATCATGGCTGATCATCCAACTCAGTATCCCGTACCTGCCTTCTCTCCATACCCCCTGATCCCTTTAGCCACAAGTGCCACATCTAACGCCCTCTTAAATATAGCCAATGAACTGGCCTCAACTACCTTCTGTGGCAGAGAATTCCAGAGACTCACCACTCTCTGTGTAAAGAATGTTTTCCTCATTTCGGTCCTAAAGGAATTCCCCCTTATCCTTAGACTGTGACTCCTTGTTCTGGACTCCCCCAACATCGGGAACAATCTTCCAGCATCTAGCTTGTCCAACCCCTTAAGAATTTTGTAAGTTTCTATAAGATCCCCCCTCAATCTTCTAAATTCCAGCGAGTACAAGCCGAGTCTATCCAATCTTTCCTCATATGAAAGTCCTGACATCCCAGGAATCAGTCTGGTGAATCTTCTCTGTACCCCCTCTATGGCAAGGATGTCTTTCCTCAGATTTGGAGACCAAAACTGTACGCAATACTCCAGGTGTGGCCTCACCAAAACCCTGTACAACTGCAGTAGAACCTCCCTGCTCCTATACTCAAATCCTTTCGCTATGAATGCTAACATACCATTTGCTTTCTTCACTGCCTGCTGCACCTGCATGCCTACTTTCAATGACTGGTGTACCATGACACCCAGGTCTCGTTGCATCTCCCCCTTTCCTAATCTGCCACCATTCAGATAATAGTCTACCCTCATGTTTTTGCCACCAAAGTGGATAACAATTGACTTAACTCAAAACCTGTGATCTAGAACCGTTAAAAGCCCATATCTTTCTTAAAAATTAAGAGAATTCAATGAAATTTTCAGTTATTATAGATTGAAGCATTCTGAAACAAATATGAAACAATCTTACTTGGATGACCTGAAATTAAAGCATATAATTAGTTAGTTATCTAATTGTAGCTAATTACAAAATTCAATGAGTAGATCTAAACATCTATCCATTTCTTAAGAAAAGATAAACTTTTTTAAAATTGCCTAAGTGTCCAAATAACATTCACACAATAATCCACAATATAACATAATTTTTAAATCTCATTTTCATGAATTTCTGGGCCAAATGGAAGGAATTTAGTGTTTAATGCCTGTAAATTAATGGCCATTTAAATCAACTAGCGGGTGGGTTTTAATGGAATGCGGTGGATTGGAACGTTGTGGGTTGTGGTGAAGTCGGGAGGAAAAGTACTGTTGGTTCATACACTTTTTTTGGACCCCATTTCGCAACATGAAAATATGATTAAAGCCTCCATAAGAACCAACTTTTAATATAAAAATAAACTGTTTACCTTTTTTTCTCTCCTACGCAAAATTCTTCCCGTTGTCGGCGCTCACGGCTTTTGAAGGTGATTTTTAAATTACTCTAGATAATAAATAATCTAGCTTAATTTAAAAAACCTTCATTAATGAAATGTCGGAGCAATTTTTCTTCCGCAACGAAATCGCCTGACATTGATCGATTTGCCCAGTCTGCAGAAAAACGGCACTTTAAGCCCGCCCCCCTCTGAAAGGCGCCAAAGTCACGCACACGGGGGGCGGCAGAACTGCAGCGCTGCTCAAGGTAAGTTTTGTAATATACCTACTTAGTGTGCTCCCCAGGAGTGCACCCCTCTCCTCAATACAAAAAATATACAGGGTCAATTGAGATGATGAAGGAGGTTGGGCTGTGACTTTTAGAGGATTAAGAGGATAAATACATAGGTTCTGTTGGAATCTATGTCCGGTTATTAAGAGAAGCAAGAGAGTAGATTGCAGGGGCCTTGACAAAGATCTTTGTACCTTCTTTCATCAGAAGTGATATCCCGTTGGAGTTTAATGTTTCTGTATTTAAGAAAGGAAGTAGAGATAATCGTGAGAATGTTAGGCCAATGAGCCATATCAGTAGTGGGGGGGTTTTTGGAGAGCAAGTCATGTCTTACAAACTTGAATGAGTATCTTGTGTGTGTGTGTGTATTTGTGTGATTAAGAGAGAGAGAGAGAGAAAAGGAAAGGGAGAAAGAGACGGGGAGGGAGAGAAAGACGGAGAGAGGGAGGGAGAGGGAGGGGGAGAAGGAGAAGGAGGGAGACAGAGAGAGAGAGAGGGAGAGGGAGGGGGAGAAGGAGAGGGAAAATTAGAAGAATTAGGGGGAGGGGGAGAGGTAGAGGGAGAGGGAGGCAGGGATTGGGTTTGATAGGATTACTCCAATGGAAGCTGGCATAGACAATGGGCTGAATGGTCTTCTGCTATTTGTTAACAATAAGCAAGTCACACATATGCAGGGCAGGCCTATGGCAGCGGATACCCATTTATGGCCCCGTATGTGCCACTGAAAATCCAAGCAGATAAACTTTGAGCAAACCAATTGTTGGCTCACTGTGACCCACAGACCAACACGCTTTATGTCCATTTCTAGAAATGTATAGACAGTACCAGCACCCCCTCCCCTCCCCCCCCACCCCCACCCCATTCCTTGAAGAGCAGCATGGCAGCATGCTACCTTCGGGTAGAAGGTACAAGAGCCTGAAGACTGCAACAACCCGGTTTAGGAATGGCTACTTCCCCACAGCCATCAGGCTATTAAACCTGGCTCGGAACTCTGAACATTAATATCCCTCCATCTGTTATTTGCACTTTATTAATTTATTAAGTCATGGGTGTATTTATGTATAGAATTGTGTATTCAATGCCTTCTATGTTCTGTTGTGCTATGCAAAGAAAGATTTTCATTGTCCTGTCAGAGACACATGACAATAAACTCTTTTGACTTGACTTGACTTGGACACTCTAACCCGCATTGGAGCCCAGTCATCTCACAAAGTTGCTAGATGTAGGGAGTGAAACACAACGCAAGAAGAGCAGCAAGAATCTGAATGGTTGAAAAGTGGAAAGGAGCTGGGTGAGTTGAGAGAGAGAGCGAACAACTGCCCACACCAACAATCCTGTTTACCGACTAGTAACCCAACACGGTTTTATATTTAGACCAACAGGGCCGATTCAGAGTTCAACGATGGAAGATATTTTTACTGGCACCACTTAGCAGATCGCTAATGATTAGCAGGCTAATGCAAAGCATGCGAAGAATGAGGGTGGAGTGTGCTTAATTTTACATTTAATGCAAGCATTAATCTCTGTTAATCCATGCATCTGAATAAAAGGCCTTTGATAGAATGGAGAACCAATGTTTTTGTCCCAACTGAGATATCTCTCTGGGAGATATATCGGGCTTGGTTCTGTGCTAGAGAGAGTGGTAGATGGTGTAGTGAACTTCATGTTAGTACGACAGGAACATTACAGGAAAGGAACAGAATAGTTTTTGCTTTATGTATTCTGAGTAGTCGGTCACTCCAAGGTCATCCATGTAACTCCCTCAACCTCTTTGTTTTATCCTTCAGATTCCACTTGGGGCTTCAACCTTCTTAACAATAAATCCCTCCGTCATCCTGGCACACTCTCTGCTTTCGTTCATCCCTCTGCTGTTCTCTATCCCCACTGTTCCCTCATTAGGCAGCATACATTAGGCAGAAGCAAGACTGGGGGGATCTCATAGAGACTTACAAAATTCTTAAGGGGTTGGACAGGCTAGATGCAGGAAGATTGTCCCCGATGTTGGGGAAATCCAGAACAAGGGGTCACAGTTTAAGGATAAGGGGGAATTCCTTTAGGACCGAGATGAGGAAAACATTTTTCACACAGAGAGCGGTGAATCTGTGGAATTCTCTGCCACAGAAGGTAGTTGAGGCCAGTTCATTGGCTATATTTAACCAATTGGCTTTCGGGTCGAGAACCTTCTTCAGACTGAAAGTCAAGGGAGAGGGAGTCCAGAGATATGGAAGGGTAAGGTGTGAAAACAACAGATCAAAGCAGACGGTGAAGAATGGTTCCTTGTTAGCTGAGGGAATGGTGACAACATGGCATACAATCAGTAATATTTAATCGGGGGGGAGCAGTAGAAGTAGTCGGAGAATTGGGATGGAGGAGGGACGGAGAGAGGGAAATCAAGGGCTGCTTGAAGTTAGAGAAATCAATATTCATACCGCTGGGTTGTAAGGTGCCCAAGCAAAATATGAGGTGTTGTTCCCCCACTATCCTGGTATAGAAAATAGGTGCAGGAGTAAGCCATTCGGCCCTTTGAGCCTGCACCGCCATTCAATATGATCATGGCTGATCATCCAACTCAGTATCCCGTACCTGCCTTCTCTCCATACCCCCTGATCCCTTTAGCCACAAGGGCCACATCTAACTCCCTCTTACATTTAGCCAATGAACTGGCCTCAACTACCTTCTGGGCTGAGAATTCCACAGATTCACCACTGTGTGTGAAAAATGTTTTCCTCATCTCGGTCCTAAAGGAATTCCCCCTTATCCTTAAACTGTGACCCCTTATTCTGGACCTCCCCAACATCGGGATTAATCTTCCTGCATCTAGCCTGTCCCCCTTAAGAATTTTGTAAGTTTCTAAAAAATCCCCCCTCAATCTTCTAAATTTTAGCGAGTACCAGCCGAGTCTATCCAGCCTTTCCTCATATGAAAGTCCTGCCATCCCAGGAATCAGTCTGGTGAACCTTCTCTACTCCCCCTATGGCAAGAATGTCTTTCCTCAGATTTGGAGACCAAAACTGTATGGAATACTCCAGGTGTGGCCTCACCAAGACCCTGTACAACTGCAGTAGACCCTCCCTGCTCTTATACTCAAATCTTTTTGCTATGAATGCTAATATACCATTCGCTTTCTTCACTGCCTGCTGCACCTGCATGCCTACTTTCAATGACTGGTGTACCATGACACCCAGGTCTCGTCGCACGTCCCCTTTTCCTAATCGGCCACCATTCAGATAATAGTCTACCCTCCTGTTTTTGCCACCAAAGTGGATAACCTCACATTGATCCACATTATACTGCATCTGCCATGCATTTGCCCACTCACCCAGCCTATCCAAGTCACCTTGCAGCCTCCTAGCATCCTCCTCACAGCTAACACTGCCCCCCAGCTTCGTGTCATCCATTTATTGAAGCTGTTCTGTGATTTGAAATAGACTGAAACTGGATACATCTTTGAAAAGCAAACAAAGATATTGCATATGCTGTGAATTGGAACTGTAAAATGAGAATGCTGGAACCATTTAGCAGGCCAGGCAGCATCTGTGGAGAGAGATACGGCGTTAACACTTCATGTCAATGACCTCTCAACTGAACAGATGTAATGTCATCGTCCTGCATTAGTAACACTGCTTCATTCTTCACAAATGCTGCCCGATCTGCTGAATATTTCCATCCGTTCCTATTTTCATAGTGGGGTCCACTTCCCAACTGAGGTTTTTCAAATGAATCAACATTGCCAAACACTGATAATACTGCCCCCCAAATGCTGCGTCAAAGATGTGATTTTAAGATACAACTAAATAACAACAAGGTGGAAATTAACTGAACAATAGGCTGATAGAGATAGATGAGTTTGGGCAATGGAGCGGGAAGCCTCGTATGCAACGCTTAGCCCAGTGATCTTACTCTGACGGCAGGTTTTATATTATTTAGCTGTGGCTGCAATAGATATGGTGAAAGCCACGACTTCACCTGCCCACGCGGGCGATTGTTCCCTGTTGTTGCCGAAGTTTCATTAATTTGCATTACAGGTAGTTATAAGGTCATAAGATGGTAAGGGGCAGAATCAGGCAATTCGGCCCATCAAGTCTGCTCCACCATTCAATCATGGCTGATCTATCTCACCCTCCTAACCCCATTCTCCTATCTTCACCCCATAACCCTTGACAACCGATCTAATCAAGAATCTATCCTATCTCTGCCTTAAATATATCCATGGTCTTGACCTCCACAGCCTACCGTGCCAAAATATTCTACGGATTCTCCACCCTCTAACTAAAGACTCAGATTTGGAATAACATTTTTTTTTCTTTCCATTCAAGATTTTGACCAATAAAAGACTTTAAGTATATATTTGTAATTATAAGCAAAAATACTAAATGCTGTATGTCACATTATTTCATAGAGTATGGTTGTGCCCATGTCAATAGAAATGATTGCTTGTTGACAGACCATGTCCTTGAGAGACAATGGAGTCTGATGACTGTGGGGAGGTTACATGGGAACTTTTTTTTTCCCAAGAATATTTTTTGGCAAGACAGCATTTTTATTGCTTGTCAATTTCCAGATCAAATTTTTCTTATAGCCATTTCAGCCCATGTAATACAAATTGTTTGCCTTAATTCCTCAGCTTAGTTTGTTATCATGTGTACCTAGGTGCAGTGGAAAGCTTTTGTTGCATGCTAACCAGTCACAGAAAGAGCCATTCACAGTGTACAGACACATGATAAGGGAATAACGTTTAGTGCAAGGTAAAGCGAGTAAA
This sequence comes from Raja brachyura, assembly GCA_963514005.1. Next base: position 63,635,655 of record OY740791.1, read on the forward strand.
GGCCGATCAAAGATAGTCCGAGGGTCACCAATGATGTAGATAACAGTTCAGGACTGCTCTCGAGTTGTGGTAGGATGATTCAAGTCAAGTCACTTTTATTTCTATAGCACATTTAAAAAACAACTCTCGTTGACCAAAATGCTTTACATTGGTGGAGGTACTAACATTATACAACAGTGGTTCATAGATTAAGTACATACATAAATACATACATATAGCCAGCCCTCCCTCAGAAAACGTCATGAAAGGCTTGGAAGTAAAGATTTAAAACTCGACTTAAAAGAGTAGATGGAGGGGGCAGTTCTGATGGGACAAGGGATGCTGTTCCACAGGAACAGGTCTGAAGAAGGGTCTCGACCCGAAACGTTGCCTATCTCCTTCACCCGCTGAGTTTCTCCAGCTTTTTGTGTAACCCTCGATTCTCCAGCATCTGCAGTTCCCTCTTTAACACATGCTGTTCCACAGTCTAGGAGCTTCAAAGGTGCGGTCGCCCCTGAGCTTATGCCTGGACCGTGGGATGTTCAGTAACCCCTGATAAAGGGCCTGTCCCACTAGCATGCAACTCCATGCGATGAGCGCGACCTAACGTGGTCGCTTGAGCCGTCTGGCGTCGCGGGGCCGGTCCCACTTCGATCGCCGGAGCCGTGCGGAATTGTGCGGAGTTCGTCCCGACATCGCGCGGGGCTCCGAAAAACTGACCGTGTTCAAAAATTCCACGCAGCAACGGCTTGTCGGCTCGCAGTCGCCTCGACGCATTACACACCGCCTCGACATCGTGCCTCCGTGAACCTCTGTATGTGAGGCCCCGTGGCCCTCTGTGTGTGTGCCTCTGTGCCCCTCTCTGTGTGCCCCTCTCTGGCCTGGCGAACTTACCTTTAAGACTTCTCTCCAAGTTCGCCTCACTTTGCGCCGCGTTGCGCCACTCACCCGACCTCCGCGCGGCCCTCGCTGCCGGTTTGGTCACGCTTGCCGCATGCAGGCGCATGCTGGTGGGAACGGCCCTGTACAGGGATCACCCGACCTCCGCGCGGTCCCTGCTTCTAGTTTGATCGCGCTCATCGCATGGAGTCGGATGCTGGTAGGACAGGCCCTTAACAGTTGCCTGATAACAGCTGGGAAGAAACTGTCCCTGAATCTAGAGGTGTGCATTTTCACACTTTCAAATTGTGTTATATCCAGTTCACAGTATGGAAACTCACACTATAGCAGAGCTACCTGTACTTCTTTTTACTTCTTTTGATTTCACCACATCAAAATCAAGGTTTCGTGTGCCTTCAATCAATCAATCTACCTCTGGCTTTCCATCTTGCAATTTTCTGCAAAGTATTAAGGTCCAGGCTTAATGACACAAAAACCATTCTGCAATTTGCTTCATAAGAGAAAGACAGAAGCTCATGCATCATTTGCCCATTACCGTCAACAGTATAATCTTGTCAGCATTGCGTCCGGCTGGAAATCGCGGAATTCCTTGCAAGAGACCAAACAGAGGAAAGGAAAATCTTGCGGTCAAATTCAGAAATTCCTCCGTAATTCCCTGCAGCCTTTAAACTCGACTCTCCACGACTCATGAAGTGAAGCTCCATGAATGGACCTATCTTTTTTGGGTCATGTTCTCAAGTCGACTTTCAAAGGACTGCACTGACCACGTTGGTGATTTTTGATTGCTGGTATTTTCTTATTGTTTTTCACTTGCACTATAGACTATGGCTGTGCCATGTTTTCTCAATTGGAGAAAACGATGGAATAACACCGTATATTTTCTGTAAAGAACCTATTTACAACTTTTTATTTTCAATCACAATATTATTTTATAAGCAATTAAGCACAACTCCAGTGACTCTGGTTGGATCCTGACAGCTTAGGTCTCTAGTCGAGGGGACAAAGAAGAAGAAAGGCCCGCCACGGTAGTGCAGCGGTAGAGATGTTGCCTCACTGCATCAGAGACCTGGGTTCAATCCTGAATACGGGTGCTGTCTGCATGGAATTTGTACGTTCTCCCTGCAACCACATGGGTTTTCTCAGGGATTTCCGGTTTACTCCCACACTCCAAAGAGGTACAGGTTTGTAGGTTAGTTGGCTTGCTAAAATTGTAAATTGTCCCTAGTGTGTGTAGGATAGTGTGAATGTGCGGGGATCGCTGGTCGGTGCGGACTCGGTGGACCGAAGGGAATGTTTCTCTAAACTAAACTAGACTAAAGAAAATACGTTCAATTAAACCTCTCCAAAGTATTCAATGCAGTCCTATGAAAGTGGACTTGAGAACATGCTGACCCATGAGGATTGTCCCATTCTCAGGAGCTTCATTTAATGAGCGGTAGTGGGTAGGATTTCAGGAATATGGGAATTAGAGGGTCATTTCTGAATTGGACCGCTGGTTTTTCCTATTTGGATGAGGTTTGCACATCCATGTCCCTCAGACGTGTGGATGGGTAGGTCATTTGTCATTTGCACATTGCCCCAAGTGTGAAGATGAGTGGTAGAATCTGGAGTGAGTTGATGGGCAATTGAGAGGGAAGAGTTGCAATGAGTGGAGAAATTGGATGGATGGAAATGGTCTTGTTTCGATGGGCCAAATGGTCCAATTCTATAATAAGAAAATATAGGACACATACGTAAATGTGAGCACGTGAAAGGGAGAACATCTGGAAAACAGTTGGACCATTTGACCTTATGAATGAAAACTTTATTGTCACATGTGACAAGTCACAGTGCAATTCTTTGCTTGGACACCCAAGGTATGTGAAGGAGCCATTTATGTTTAGGCTAGCTACTGTTAGCATATTATATTATTTTGTTTGGATATTTCTAGCAGTATTATTTTGGACATTTGGGGGCGGTCATTTGATGCATAGAGGGGCATAACATATGCGCTTAGGGGACAGGGAGTGATCAGACCAGTCACAGGAGGTGGAGGGTACATCGTTCTCAACAGATGGGAGAACAGAAAGCTACAGCTTGTATGAGAATAAGGAGAACCCGGTACGTTCATCTCTTTGTTTGTACAACTACTTCAATAAAGAATCAATGAAACTGGAAATAATGATTGGAAGGTCTGTTCTTTTTCATCTGCGTAAGATCATTCCTACCTACCTGTGTAGTCATGGCAACGGGAAGGTGGGCGTTGGCAAAGAAAGAAATTGCCATACAATATGCTAAAGACACCATTTGCAGGACTCAATGGTTTCATTATAGCTGGTTTCATTATAACAAATGTAGGTCCCTTGCAGTCAGAAACTGGTGAATTGATCATGGGCAACAAGGACATGGCAGACCAATTGAATAACTACTTTGGTTCTGTCTTCACAAAGGAAGACATAAATAATCTGACGGAAATAGCAGGGGACCGGGGGTCAAATGAGATGGAGGAACTGAGTGAAATCCAGGTTAGCCGGGAAGTGGTGTTAGGTAAATTGAATGGATTAAAGGCCGAAAAATCCCCAGGGCCAGATAGGCTGAATCCCAGAGTACTTAAGGAAGTAGCCCCAGAAATGGTGGATGCATTAGTGATAATTTTTCAAAACTCTTTAGATTCTGGAGTAGTTCCTGAGGATTGGAGGGTTGCTAATGTAACCCCACTTTTTAAAAAGGGAGGGTGAGAGAAAATGGGGAATTACAGACCAATTAGTCTAACATTGGTAGTGGGGAAAATGCTAGAGTCAGTTATTAAAGATGGGATAGCAGCACATTTGGAAAGCGGTGAAATCATTGGACAAAATCAGCATGGATTTATGAAAGGTAAATCATGTCTGACGAATCTTATAGACGGGCTCGAAGTTCCGATTGGCCTACTCCTGCACCTATTTTATATGATTCTATGATTCTATGATTGTTGCCACGTGTACAGAGATACAGTGAGATGCTTGTTGGACCAGCTATCAATCAGATGATACCAATCATGAGCACAATCATGTTCCCCAAAATTTTGTTCAGACCGCAAGGGAATTCAATTGATTCCCTTCTGGAACAGCGTGCAATGATTCACCACATTCCAGCACCATTTTGCCACTTCCACGCCTCCGAAACGTCCGATCTAGACCCAAGGAGGCATGGCACTGTTACTTTTCCCATCTTAAGGCCGGCTGTCTTGGTGGCAATGGATGAACGAAATAGGAGTACAAGCAAGACTCAACCACATAACCATATAACATATAACCATATAACAATCACAGCACGGAAACAGGCCTGCTCGGCCCTTCCAGTCCGTGCCGACCATTTATTTTCCCCTAGTCCCATCAACCTGCACTCAGACCATACCCCTCCATTCCCTTCCCGTCCATATACCTATCCACTTTACGTTTAAATGTTAAAATCGATCCTGCCTCCACCACTTCTGCTGGAAGATCATTCCACACAGCCACCACTCTCTGAGTAAAGAAGTTCCCCCTCATGTTACCCCTAAACTTCTGTCCCTTAATTCTCATGTCACGCCCTCTTGTTTGAATCTTCCCAACCCTCAATGGGAAAAGCTTATCCACGTCAACTCTGTCTATCCCTTTCATCATTTTAAAGACCTCAATCAAGTCCCCCCTTAACCTTCTGCGCTCCCAAGAATAAAGACCTAACTTGTTCAACCTTCCTCTGTAACTTAGTTGCTGGAACCCAGGCAACATTCTAGTAACAGCTGATGGGGATAAAAGCAGCAAATACTGGAGGTACTCAACAAGTTGGACAGCAAGTATGGAGCGAGAATAGAGTCAGTGCATCAGATCAATGAGCTCTCACCATTTATCATGAAATGCTATTGACGTTAAACGTTAAGTCTCTCTCGCTACACACACACTGCCTGAGTATCTCCAGCATTTTCTGCTTTGCTTCAGGTTTCTAACATCTGATTTTGTTTTTTGCTCTCGAATAGAATTCACCAGGGCTTTTTCTATGTCAACTGATGAACAATTGTTTCTTGAATCCTAATCTGTCCTAAACAAATAAAACCACTGGCCAGGATTGTCGCAGTTGGACATAATCCTAATGAAGAGCTCAAGGGTGTGGCTAGCTGGATAATATCTATAGCAGAGTAGGGAAGATGTGCCCAGCAGAAGTCTAGCTATTGGAATAAGATATGTGATGGGCGGAGATAGTAAAGTGCCAGGGCCAGTAACAAGTATCAAACAGATGTTCAAAACCCTTGTCTTTAGGATGGCTGGATTCCTGCAAACAGCGGTAGAGTTGCTGCCTTACAGTGCTTGCAGCGCCAGAGACCCGGGTTCGATTCCAACTCTGTCGGTACGGAGTTTGTACGTTCTCCCCATGATCGCATGGGTTTTCTCCGAGATCTTCGGTTTTCTCCCACATTCCAAAGACGTACAGATTTGTAGGTTAATTGGCTTGGTATAAGTGTCCCAAGTGTGTGCAGGATAGTATTAAGGGGCTGTCCCACTTGGGGGACCTAATTCGGGAGTTCTGGCAAGTTTGCCCTCGACTCATACTTGCAGCATGGTCGACACGAGGTCATAGGAGGCCTTTGTAATTCTCTTTCATGCATGAGGGTGGTCCCCGCATACTCGAGGCCTCAGCTAGGTCGCGGCGTATTTTTCAACGTGGAAAAATGCCTGTGAGTAAAAAAAGGTCGCCATGGAAAAAATCGATATTTTTTTACTCGTCGATTTGGTCGTAGTACGTCAGCATGTTAGACATAGGTAATCGAGGGTAGTCAAAGCTAATCGAAGGAAGTCGAAGCTAGTCTTCAACATAGTTGAAGGAGGTCTTCAACATGACATTATTTCAAACTCTCGTAAACCATTCTAAACTCGCCAATTAAGTCGCCCAAGTGGGACAGCCCCTTTAATGTGCACGGATAGTTGGGCGGAGCAGACTTGGTGGGCCGTAGGGCCTGTTTCTGCACTGTATCTTTAAACTAAACTAAACTAAACATACTTGTGCCGTTGATGAATTGTGTAAATGGAAGCTCTAAAGATGGACAGGCAGCTCTCGAAGCCTGTCAACACGCTAGTCCAGTAGTGGTGTTTTCTCTGGCTTCATGTTGCATCTGGCACATCAAAAAGGGAGGATGTATCCCTTGCAGGTTCATAACATACATAACACACTCACAGGATTTGATATCATCCATGCTGGGATAACTCTGCACGGTACATGGAGGCAGTTCAAACATGGCCATTAACTCTCAGGGATAAATAAACAAGATGACAATTTAACTTATGAGAGAAAGGACAGAAGAGAACAAAATCATGAGAGGAATAGATCGTGAAGATGCACGGAGTCTCTTGCCCAGAGTAGGGGGAATTGGCAACTAGAGGACACAGGTTTAAGATGAGAGGGGAAAGATTTAATAGGAACCAGAGGGGTAGCTTTTTCACGCAAAGGGTAGTAGGTGTATGGAACAAGTTGCTAAAGGAGGTCTTTGAGGCAGGTACTATTGCAACGTTTAATTAAACATTTAGACAGGTACATGGATAGGACAGGTTTAGAGAGATATGGGCCAAATCCAGGAAGGTGGGACTAGTGTAGCTGGGACATTTTGGCTGGTGTGGGCAAGTTGTGCCAAAGGGCCTGTTTCTGCACTATATCACTCTGTAACTCTACAAGTAGCTTCCTCTGAAATGCCACATCTTTTGTCCCGATGGACAAGAGGCCAAAACGGCAATAAACCGAAAGAGTATGAAGACGAAACTCCTACTAACCAAAAGGACAGGACGCCTAAAAGCCAACTAACTCAAAAGCTGCGTCGCCTAAAAGAAAACTTACTGAATGGGCGCTCTGTCGAAACGCCACCTACCCAAATGGCGGCGTCGCCTACAGGCCAAAGGGCCGACTACCGCTCGACAGAAACGTCCAATAACGGACTTGACGTTGCCAGGGGGCGGGACTTGTCAGCGATTGGTCCAGACGCTGCGTCCATCACATCACTGTGAAGGCATGAACGTTGACCAAAATCTTCGCTCCACCCGACCCACAGCCCGCGGAGGGTATCTGTGGGAGAGTGGGGGCTGTCCCGAGGGATGCACACCTTTGGCCGCTTTCAACATGGTGCTTGGGTTCAGATTGGGGTCAAAGGACCCCCACGCTCCCGTCTCCCTTTCTCTCTCCCCTCTTCTCACTCTCCCCCCCTCTCTCTCCCTTCTCTCTATTCCCCCTTCTCTCTCCTCTCTCTCCCCTCTTCTCGCCCTCCTCTCTCTTCCCCTCCTCTCCCCCCAATCTCTCTCCCTCCCTTCTCCCTCTCCCCTTCTCTCTCTCCTCCTCTCTCTCCCCCTCCTCTCTCCCTTCTCTCTCTTCCCTTCTCTCCCCTTCTGTCTCTCCTCCGTCTGTAAGAACTATTTATACATGTAACATTATTGCTTTTAAATTAATGTAGCTCTGTTTTGATTTTTAATGCCAAGTTAAAACCCCGTCCCATGGGAAGGGCTTGCGGCTGCTGGTTTCACAGTGCCTTCATTGTTGGTAGGTGCTGTATTTTCACCCTTCCCACGGGATGAGGTTTTAACTCGACATTCAAAATCAAAACAGACCTACATTAATTTAAAAGCAAAAATGTTACATGTATAAATCGTTCTTACATTCGGGAACATGGTTAATTAGCTGGTGGCATTATTTCCCTGTCCTAACAGCTTTTGCTTTAGCCGGTGATTCCATCCATTCCATCCCTCCCTCACAAAGATGTGAGATTTCAATTTGAGCGCACTTGTTTGAATAGATGCAAGTGGCATGTTCAGCGTCCCATCTGGGCACGCAATACGCGAAGCCGATGAAACGAGACAACTGCCACACCAAAGATAGACACAAAATGCTGGAGTAACTCAGCTGAATAGGCAGCATCTCTGGAGAGAAGGAATGGGTGGCATTTCGGGTCAAGATACTTCAGACACAGTCTGAAGAATGATCTCGGCATGAAACATCACCCATTCCTTCTCTCCAGAGATGCTGCCTGTTTTGTGCGTGGGAGCTTGGGTGCGTTGGGAATCATCCTGGTGTGGGGCTTGGGGCCCGATGGCGGTGCATCGCAGTCAGTGACTGTGGGAGGAGGAGGAGAAGGGGGAGAGAAGGGAGAGAGAGAGAGAAGGGAGAGAGGAGGGTGGGGAGTGTAGGGGAGAGAGAAGGAAGGGAGAGAGAAGGGAGAGAGGTGGGGGAGAGAGGAGGGGAAGAGAGAGGAGGAGAGAGAGAAGAGTGGAGAGAGAGGAAGAGAGAGAGAAGAGGGGAGAGAGAGCAGGGGAGAGAAGGGGGATAGAGAGAAGGGAGAGAGAGAGAGAGAGAGAGAGAGAGAAGAGGGGAGAGAGAAGGGGGAAACGGGAACGTGGGGGCCCTTTGACCCCAATCTGAACCCAAGCACCAAGTTGAAAGCGGCCGAAGGTGTGCATCCCTCGGGACAGCCCCCACTCTCCCACGGCCAACCTCCGCGGGCTGCGGATCGGGTGGAGCAGAGGATTGAGACAATGTTCATTGCTTCACAGTGATGTGATGGACGCGGGTGTCTGGACCAATCACTGACAAGTCCCTCCGCCGGCAACATCATGTCCGTTATTGAACGTTTCTGTTGAGCGGCAGTCGGTCCTTTGGCCTGTAGGCGACGCTGTCTTTTGGGTAGGTGGCGTTTCGACAGAGCGGCCATTCGGTAAGTTTGCTTTTAGGTGACGCAGCTTTTCGGTTCGTTGGCTTTTAGACGTCCCGTCCTTTCGGTTAGTAGGCGTTTCGTCTTCGGACTCTATCGGTTTATTGGCGTTTCGGCCTCGTTTCCATTCGGTTCTTTGGCTTCGACTCCGTTGCTTCGGCTTCTTGTCCGTCGGCGCCACGTCCCTTTTGTCCTCCTTCGTTGAACATTGAACATCAATATTGTTTTTTAGCCAAAATACTCCTACTTTATCAACAGGCTTCTCCGAAATTTAGAATTAAAGCAGGGATAGGAAGTTCAATACATAGATTAAAACAGACTTGGAATGCCCTGCCAAGTTTCATATACACAGGATGTTTCCTATTGTGGGACCATCTAGAAATTAGAACGGTTTAAAAATAAAGGATTGTTCATCAGAGACGAGGGGACCTTATATTCTCTCAGAGGGCCATGAGTCTTTGGAACTCTCTTCCTCAAAACACGGTGGGGGAAGAGTTTTTCAATATTTTAGAGGCTGAGGGACATGGGCACATGGGCACTGGATAAGCAAGGGGGTGAAAGAATTTAGGGATGTAATCCAAGGCAAGGCAAGTTTATTTATATAGCACCATTCATACAAGCTGCAATTCATAGTGCTTTACAAAAGAAACAAGAGAATACCATAGTTTAAAAACATTGCAGAACCACAATACAACACAGGACAACAGAATAGCCAATAAGCCAATTGCATGAATAGTAAAACAAAGTCACTAAAATATTAAGGCGATTTTAAAAGCACATAAAAGGGTTAAAACTAGAAGATTAAAATTACCCGCATGTTGGGTCATGAAAAAGCTACATCAAACAACAGTGTCTTTAGGCCTGACTTAAATGTGGTTACAGACTGTGCACACCTCAGGTGTTCAGGGAGCCTGTTCCACAGGTGTGGAGCATAGAAACTGAATGCTGCTTCAGCCCTTTTTGTTCTGACCCTGGGCACATGGAGTAAACCTGTCCCCGAAGACCTGAGGAGTCTAGGTGCCTCATAAACAACAAGTAGGTCAGAGATGTATTTTGGACCCAGACCATTCAGAGCCTTGTATGCCAGTAGCAGAATTTTAAAATCCAAATCAATGTTCCAGCCTAGGCAAGGGGTGCTGGCAGGGACAAAGTCCGTCCACATGGGATATTGAACTGAGGTCCTCTCTGCTTCCTCAGGTTGATGTAGAAGAACCAATTACATTTCTCAACGGAATTCTCCTTAATGTTGTTATCAATATTAATCCTATTGCCTCTTAAAGGCCTGTCTCATGGTGCGAGTTGGCCCACGAGTGACCCCGAGTTGTCACTCGTGGTAATCACGTACAATCAACGTAGCCGGAACGTCGGAACTCGCGCGCACAACTTAGCGACTCGTGGCGCTAACGGCAGGTACCCGTGAAACTTGTTAACTCGTGAAAACATGTTTGAGGTTTTCCACGAGTCAAATTTACTGATCAAGTTAAAAATTGAAACATTGAAACTCGTTGTAATAATGCAGTGGCCCGTGCGTTTACCTTAGTGATTCGTGAGTCTACCGTGGGAACTCTTTAACTCAGCGGGCAGGCAGCATCTTTGGAGAGAAGGAATGGGTGACGGGATGACTTTTCCAAATTTCTCCAGCCCCATATGTTCACTTTTTGTCAACCAGCATCTGCCCTTTCTTGTGTATGACATTATTTGTATCCGTGGCAGTTGATTGTCGCTCCCTTCAGTTTCCCAGGGGGTCGGGACGGGACTGGAGTTGGGAGGGAAAGGTGGGGGGGGGGGGGATAGTGTTTCACTAAATGCTTTAAAAAAACTTTAAGTTCTAGATTATGGACAATTTTAAGTTGAGTATGGACAAATCCAACGAACCACACTACATTATTCTTGAATAGATAACTTTGAATTTGTGATTTTTTAAAGGAACCAACATCTACAGTGCCTTGTGTCTTGGCAATTCATGATTCTCCACGCTGGGCAGAGAATGGGATTTGGAAGCGGCTAACTTCATTCTAAAACTTGGAATGTCACATTGGCGGCGCAGCAGCAGTAGAGTTGCTGCCTCACAGCGCCAGAGACCCGAGTTCAATCCTGACGACTGGTGCTGTCCGTACGGAGTTTGCACGTTCTCCCAGTGACCACGTAGACTTTTTCCGGGTGCTCCAGTTTCCTCCCACATTCCAAAGACGTGCAGGTTTGTATGTTGATTGTCGTCCGTAAATTGCCCCGCAGTGTGTAGGATGGAACTAGTGTCCGGGTGATTGTGGTCAGCATGGGCTCGGTGGGCCGAAGGGCCTGTTTCCACACGGTATCTAAACTAAACTATAGGCCCCGAAGAAGAGTCCCGACCCTAAACGTCAACTATCCATTTTCTCCAGAGATGCTGCCTGACCTGTAGAGTTACTCCAACATTTTGTGACCTTTTGTGATAAGTTAAAAGCTTCAAACCTTTCTCGAGGAATAGGAATTAGGGAAGCAGTAGGAAATATGTTGCTTGGCATTTAAAATAAATAGATTAGTCAGTACAGTAATTATTAAGTCAAAGCTACAGTTATGTGCGTGCAACTGCGGTAGAAGTGAGGAGAGGGGTGGGGTAATCAGGGGAACAAATGTATAATTAGCTGATCTGGAAAACGAGCAGAACAACTGGACGAGGGTTTGTTTGATGCCCAACACAAAATGCTGGAGTAAGTTGGTGGGTCAGGCAGCAACTCTGGAGAGAAGGAATAGGTGACTTTTCGGGTCGAGATCCTTCTCAGAAGACGAGCCCTTATCCGAAACGTCACCTATTCACGTTCTCCAGAGATGTTACCTGGCCCGCGTTGTTACTCCAGCTTGTTGCGTCTGCCTTCCGTTTAAAGCCTTGGGATCGTCGCTGACGGTGCGAAGCCCCCGCGCCCGGTGCAATGGGCGGGGAGCTGGAGAGGGGAGGGAAGGGGTCACACACATGGCCGGGAAGCAGAGGGGTGGGGGTGGGGGTGGCGACAGACAGGGTCAACAATGGGATGGAGAAAGACAGAAACACCGACGTGCAAAGGAGACCTACAATAGCGCATGATCTCTCTCGCGTTATAGCGGGTGATTGTCGCCTGCCCGCTGTTTCTGACCCTAAAGCCTTGGGATCGTTGCCCTTTGTGTTGGCGTGGAGGGGGGAGGGGGGTATTGTGCCGTTTGATTGCCCCCTGCTATCCCAGGGACAGGGAGACACAGCGGCTTTTGAGACTGGTGGGCAATCACTACCAAAGTGTCTGCCCACACAGTCAGTACACCTCTCCTACACATGTCTCCCGCACTAAGATCATCCCGCAGAGAATGATCCCAGCCTAACCCAAGGGCCTTGTCACCCCAGACTGATTAATGAGGCCCGCGCACCCCACCCCCCCCAACATCCCTCCACCTCAACTTACGCCTGGGCACCAAAGCAGCCCAGGAGGCGAACCCTGAGCTCCGTCTCCCAACAATCTGATGTGCAACTGATGTGAAAGAACAGCGGCTGCAGCCGGCCAGCTGCCACCCGGCAAGGACTTCTCACACCCTCACACACTTACCTTCATTCACGGCTGGCTCAAGAGTAACGGGAGAGGAACTTGGAACATCGCAGAAATTACATACCCGTGTGAACTGGGTTAAACACTTGAACATAAACTTGGAATCTCGTACATAACCACGAGTCTGTTTTTTTCTTTCACTTGGGGTCACTCGTGGGTGGACTCGCACCGTGAGGCAGGGCTTTAAATCAACTTGCTTGAAACTTGTTGGCTACTCCTCCAGACTACATCTGTGACTAGTTTTCAAAGGTAGCTCATCAGTCCTGAAGCATGAATTCACTGTAAGGTAGTGAACATCTCTAGATGGGAGTCAAAGAGTCATACGGCATAGAAATAACTCCTTCTGCCCACAGGTTCCATGTTGACCATCAACCAACCACTGACTCCAATTCCACGTTAATCCCATTTTTTTAATTCTTTCCATACTCTCATCGACTCATAAGGTCAAAAGTGATAGGAGCAGTTTTAGGCCATTTGGCCCATCAAGTCTACTCCACCATTCAATCATTCCCCTCTTAATGCCATTCTGCCTTTTCCCCATAACCCCTGACACCTATAATAATCAAGAATCTATCTAGCTCTGCCTTACAAATATCCATTGACAGCCTCCACAGCCTTCTGCGGCAAATAATTCCACAGATTCACCATCCTCTGATTAAAGAAACTCCTCCTTATCTCCTTCCTAAAGGAATGTCCTTTAATTCTGAAGCTCGGACATTTAATCCTAGATTCTCCCATTAATGGAAACATCCTCTGCACAGATTCTTCCACTCCAGCCTGTCCCTCCAGATTCCTTCACTCACATACAGGTTACGGGTAAGTTACAGCAACCTGCCAACCCATACGGCGTTTGGATATGGGAGGAAACTAGGGAAGAATGAGGGGAAAGCGTTGTGGCCATGGGAAGAACATGACTCCAGGGAGCCAGCACCTGAGGTCAGGATGGAACCAAGGTCACCGAAGGCTGAAGTTGCACCAGCTGCACCACAAGGGGGAACTGGCACGGGGAACCTGTAACTGTGTAAGCGCTCTTCATGGCCGACTACTGCATACCTTGGCCAGGTAGGCGGGCAAAGAATTTCACTATGACTTGTCATAAGTTTTCATTCAAAGTTTTCATTCATTCATTCCCTGCCCATTTGCAGTTTGATTTATGGCATGTAATTATTAGACAGGTTGGAAAACAGGCCGGGGTCGAGGAGGCTTTGGAAGGGTCGAATCCATGGAGTGACTGGGACTTAAGACTCAAGTAGATTGCACGGAGCAGCCAAGGTCTACAGTGGCGCAGAGCATACGTAGGAAATGGACACATCACCAGGCCAGGCTGACCCAGTGCCACTGCCAGCATAATAGACCATTTATGGCCAATCTAAGACCCTAATGTTCTTGGTTCTTGGTTACTTGGTCCTCCAAAATATTCCAACTGGAATTTAAACTGGAGGTGGTGACGGGAGGGGTTTAGCCAGAGAGCGTTATTTGGGAAGAAAGTGCCACTTTAAATGTAGTTGCATCTGGCTGGGCAACCGTGGCTTGGTGGAGATTATTCCGTGCTTTAATAGTGCGTGGAAAGAACGAATTGCTGCACACATCTGTCTTTGAGGCTGGGACCACAAATTGGATCGAATGCCCTCGTCTGCTCCTAATTGGTTTGGGGTTGGTGTAGGTCTTGTTAAAACAATGTTCAAAAAATTGTTGGACCTGAACTGTGCAATAGGGCACCTGAAATGTTACGACCTTTGTGTGCGGACTCATTCTTATACTTAGTATGACTGTGCCTAATATTTAGCAGGATTGTCACTGAACTGTATGCAAAAAACAGAATGTTGCTGTACTTAGGTACGTGACTATAAAGTGCCATTGAAACTTGGATTTTCCCTAAAGGGCCTGCTTTTAAATTCACCCCCAGAGTGATGGTGGCAAAGCCATTACTGTCAACCGTTACTAGAAAGGTCCAAAAGGAATTCAAGTTTAATAGTCTCAAATTCTGTGTTTATCAAACGAAACTCCAAAGTACAGAACATCTCCAAATTCATCACAGGCTTGCCTCAATTTGACAAACACTTAAACACAAACTGCAAAATTGTTAAAGAGATGAGTGTTGAGTGCTCACTGTAAATATATGTCAGTGCAACGTGCATGCTTGGATCACGGGTAAAGAGTAAGACTAAGACGCTGAGCCTTTCAGAAGAAAGTACAGGTTTAAGGGGCCAAATGGCTTTTAGGTTTTCATATAATTATAATTATAATCATAATCATATTCTAACTTTATTCGCCAAGTATGTTTTGCAACATACGAGGAATTTGATTTGCCATACAGTCATATCAATAATAAGCAACAAGACACACAAAACACATTTTAACATAAACATCCACCACAGTGACTCCTCCACATTCCTCACTGTGATGGAAGGCGAAATAAAGTTCAATCTCTCCCTTCTTTTTCCTCCCGCGTTCAGGGGCCTCCAACCTTCTGTTGACGGGGCAATCAAGCTCCTGTTTTGGGGGGGATTCTCGACTCCCCTACACCGGGCGATCTATTCCGGGTCGGGGCTAGTCAAACGTCATGTGACTTTAGGAGCTTCACGACTCTGTGACAACATTATTGTACATTCAGAAAGGAACACCATCCCCAATATTTGCTACACATTAGCCTATTTGATATCAAGAGACAGTAAATGTTACATGATATTACGCAGAAAAAAGCAAGATTTAAAAGGCAAAGCAGCCAAACCACCTACGTACACTTTGTGTTAAGGTCGTTCCTTATGCAATGGCAATAGTTTACAACTTGATTGCCATTGACACATGATTGCCATCTTTGAGCTTCACAATGTCCCACTATGGGCTAGCACTGAAATATGTTACAGCCAATCCTGATGTGTACCTTAGCAAAGGACACAAAGTGTTGGAGTAACTCAGCTGGTCAGGGAGCATCTCTGGAGAACATGGATAGTTGACATTTTGGGTCAAGACCCGTCCACCTCCCAGAGATGCTGCCTGACCCGCTGTGTTATTCTAGCACTTTGGGCCTTTTTGTGTATTAGCCAGCATCTGTAGTTCTTTGTTTCTGCGTATACCTCACCAAAGTGGTTAGGACCCTGTAGCAACTTACATCAACTTGTCTGGCTGGCTAACAATAGCGACAACTGAATTGGCTGGAACCTGTTGCTAGTTTCTCAGGCCCCCCACTCAAAGGACACATTTCAATCCTAGTGAAGTGCAGTCTTCTACAAAGTAAAGGGCCTGTCCCACCAGCATGCAACTCCATGCGATGAGCGCGACCTAACGTGGTCACTTGAGCCGTCCGACGTTGCGGGGCCGGTCCCACTTCGATGGCCGGAGCCGTGCGGAATTGTGCGGAGTTCGTCCCGACATCGCGCGGGGCTCCAAAAAACTGACCACATTCAAAAATTCCGCGCGGCAACGGCTTGTCGGCTCGCTGTCGCCTCGACGCATTACACACCGCCCCGACATCGTGCCTCCGTGAACCTATCTGTAGGTGCCTCCGTGACCCTCTATGTGTGTGGCTCCGTGGCCCTCTGTGTGTGTGTGCCTCTGTGCCCCTCTCTGTGTGCCCCTCTCTGTCCTGGCGAACTTACCTTTAAGACTTTGCTCCAAGTTCGCCTCACTTTGCGCCGCGTTGCGCCGCGTTGCGCCACTCACCCGACCTCCACGCGGCCCTCGCTACCGGTTTGGTCGCGCTTGCCGCATGCAGGCGCATGCTGGTGGGAACGGCCCTGTACAGGGATCACCCAACCTCTGCTCGGCCCCCGCTGCCGGTTTGGTCGCACTCATCGCATGGAATCGCATGCTGGTAGGACAGGCCCTTAATGATAAATAAAGACTTGTGTTGATTTCATGTTCATAATTGATAGGAACAAAATTAGGCCATTCGGCCCATCAAGTCTACTCCACCAATCACTCATAACCAATCTAACTTTCCCTCTCAGCCCCATTCTCCTGCCTTCTCCCCGTAACACCTGACAACCACTACTGTGAGCTACATAATGGGTGCATGTGTTCTATAAATGCAGTGATACATCTAGAGGAGTCACTGCCTCACAGCGCTTGAGATCCCAGTTCACTCTGTCCTCAGGTTCTGTCTCTAGAGTTTGCACGTTCCGTTGGTGAACCAATTTCCTCCCACGCCCCAAAAACATACAGGATGCTGGGTTGATTGAAGATTGTAAATTGTCCCTGGTGTCCTTGAGTGGTAGAATTTGGTGGAAGCAAATTAGCAGAGAAACATAGAAACATAGAAAATAGGTGCAGGAGGAGGCCATTCAGCCCTTCGAGCCAGCACCGCCATTCATTGTGAGCATGGCTGATCGTCCCCAATCAATAACCCGTGCCTGCCTTCTCCCCATATGCCTTGATTCCACTAGCCCCTAGAGCTCTATCTAACTCTCTCTTAAATCCATCCAGTGACTTGGCCTCCACTGTCCTCTGTGACAGGGAATTCGACAAACACTCTGGGTGAAAACGTTTTTTCTCAGCTCAGTCTGAAATGGCTTCCCCTTAATTCTAAGACTCTGGCCCCTGGTTCTGAACTCGCCCAACATTGGGAACATTTTTCCTGCATCTAGCTTGTCCAGTCCTTTTATAATATTATATGTTTCTATAAGATCCTCCCTAATCCTTCTAAACTCCAGTGAATACAAGCCTAGTCTTTTCAATCTTTCCTCATATGACAGTCCCGTCATCCCAGGGATCAATCTCGTGAACCTACGCTGCACCGCCTCAATCACAAGGATGTCCTTCCTCAAAATCGGAGACCAAAACTGTACACAATACTCCAGACGTGGCCTCAGCATGCAAAGGGAACAATAAATGTGGTTAAAATATGATAACTAAACTAAACTAAATGATTGATTGTTGCCATGGACCTAGTGAGCTCCATGACTAGGACTCTATTCTTGCCGGTAAATTGGTAGAATCTGGCAAACTGTAGATCATTCTGCCCATCATTTCTGGGGCTGCTAATCAATAGGATATGTCTGATCCAACACAACTGCATGAACATTGAATTCTCTCAATTCTGCTAACCCTTGCTGTCTCCTCCCCTTCCTACCTCTCCATCAGCCCTCGGGCTCCTCCTCGTCCTTTTTCCTTTCTTCTCCCTGCATATTTGCATATCACCTTCAACATTGCTAATGCTATTCATCATATGGGTTTGGCTGATGGAATTGACGCTACTCCGAATGGTGCTTGTAAGGAGTGGCTTCCGTTTCATAGTCGATCAACAATGTTGGGTCTGGCATCAGATGCAGGGCAGACGGAATAAAGATGACCTGTCCTGAAGGACACTAATGGGCCAGATACATTCCAGGTTAATAGTCAAATTGAAACTCCTCACCTGCCTATACTGGGATTTGAACTCATATCACTGGAATGTCAATCCAGGCCACTGGGTACTGGCCCAATAGCCTATCTGCTGCACTAAGGCTATAAACGTACTGTTTTGTCAATCACTGAGCTAAAGACAGGAGGTGTCAGGCAGATGACCAAAGGCTTGATTAAAGACACCCTTGGCCAGGAGAGAGGGGAGGTGAGTTAATGGGATTGCACATTTGAAGAGTCAGCAGCAATGGTGAGGAATTCAATGGCATCTCCCTCTGATAAATGATTTACTGAACATCCTGGATAACAAATTGGCAGGAAATCTTTTTTTGATTGCAATGAAATGTACAATAAGTTCTGGCACTTTCATGTTTAACAAGTTTACTTCACAAAATGATCGGCCAAATCAAAGAAAGACTGTGACTTTAATGAAACATGGTGTGTTTAAAATCAAGTTCACTTTATTAAAAACAGTCAGAACGATGAATGCATCCAAACGTTGACATTTTGAGGTCTTGTCTGCAAAGAACAGATTTTGTGTTTATTTTAATAGTAGGGCTGGAATACCACTAGGGAAATCTAATTATCCAGCATCTGCATATGCACTTGAGTAAATCTTACAATGATATAATATGATATGGGCAGCATGATGGTTCAACAGTAGAGTTTCTGCCGTAAGGGCCTATCCCATTTAGGCGATTTTTTCGGTGACTGTCACAATGGCTATGGCATGCTACGGCAACTTACCACCTAGTGGACGTCAAGCTACCAGCAACCATCGACCCATTGGGATATCCACCAATGACCACACTTGCGACAACCTACGACCACACAGGCAACAACGTACGACAGCCAAAGTCAACCTACGTCCACCCGCGACAAGCTGCGACAAGCAACGACCCTGTCGTTGACAAGTGAAGACTATTCAGTGGCCGGTACCTGTCGCCGGTTGACGTAGGTAGTCGCTAATGGAATTCACCGGCCAGCACCCGGTGACAACCAACGTCACCCGGCGACAACCTGCGTCATCCTGGTGACAACCTGCGACAGCGCCTACGACAGGAGAAGACAAGCTACGTCAAGCCCACAGTCGCCGAAAAGTTTTGAACATATCTGGGTCTCATGACAATAAAACTCTCTTGACACTTGAAAATCCAGCGGCGACCAGATAAATATTATGACTCTGAGGAGACTACTCAGGACCACACAGGCATCACCCTGCGACCATGTGGTGACAGCCTAGTCACCTGTAGTCACCGACAAAAGCGCCTAAATGAGGCAAGGGGTTTACCGTGCCAGAGACCTGGCTTTGATTCCGACTATGGGTGCTGTCTGTACTGAATTTGTACATCCCCCCCTGTGACCTGTGTGGGTTTTCTCTGGGATCTCCAGTTTCTGCCCACACTCCAAAGACATACAGGTTTGCAGGCTATTTGGCATGGAAACATTGTAAATTGTCCCTTAGTGTGTGGAGATTTCTCTTTCGCACGGGCTCGTTGGGCAGAAGGGCCTGATTCCGCGCTGCATCTCTGAACTGAACTAAAACTACAAAGTGAAATACATGTTCAGGTGAAAGTTTCCCAGTGACACGCAGCTTGGCTCTGATGTTCCAATCAATCTTGGGGAGAATTACACTCAATACTTAATGCTGCTACCCCATTCAGCCAGTGACGTAACAAAAATGCCCAAGATGGAGTCGTTCAAAATCTACGGTCCATACTGAGCCAGCCAGCAAACACAATGACCGACAGACACACAGGGAACTGCAGATGCTGGTTTATAAAAAAGACACAAAGTGCTGGAGTGACTCAGCAGGTCAGGTAGCATCTCTGGAGAACATCCAGGACAAGGGGTCACAGCTTAAGGATAAGGGGGAAATCCTTTAGGACCGAGATGAGAAGGACTTTTTTCACACAGAGAGTGGTAGGTCTCTGGAACTCTCTGCCACAGAGGGTAGTTGAGGCCAGTTCATTGGCTATATTTAAGAGGGAGTTAGATGTGGCCCTTGTGGCTAAGGGGATCAGAGGGTATGGAGAGAAGGCAGGTACGGGATGCTGAGTTGGATCATCAGCCATGATCATATTGAATGGCGGCGCAGGCTCGAAGGGCCGAATGGCCTACTCCTGCACCTAATTTCTATGTTTCTATGTTTCTATGTTTCTAACATGAATAGGTGATGTTTTGGATTGGGACATTTCTCGAGCAAAAGGGCAACAACCCGAAACGTCACATAGAAACATAGAAACATAGAAAATAGGTGCAGGAGTAGGCCATTCGGCCCTTCGAGCCTGCACCGCCATTCAACATGATCATGGCTGATCATCCAACTCAGTATCCCGTGCCTGCCTTCTCTCCATACGCATATTATGTCACCTATCCATGTTCTCCAGAGATGCTGCCTGACCCGCTGAGTTACTCCAGCGCCTTGTGTATTTTTTTTAAATCATAATGACAGTAAAGCTGTACGGGGCGCAGAGAGCAGAGGGTTTTATGCATTGTCCACCTTGGAGATACAACTGCTCCCTGCTCCATGCTTGAGCTGAGATATAGGATTTGCAGGTGGGATGGTCGCAGGGGAAGGTTTCTGCCGCTCTGGAAATAGGATCTCAGCAGGAAATCATCCGGAGCAGAGGAAACCAAGAAAGAGGGAAGAAAAAGCAAGTTCAGCCCTGAAGAAACCAAACACTGTGTCACAGTATTTAGTTGTTGTGTTTATTAAGCGTTTTCTTTGTATAGTCATATTCCTGACTTGTAGTATATAGTTACTGGATCCTTTATATCCGTCTATTTTCAGTGCTCTTCATTGACTGAAGTGGGTTTTTTTTAATACTGCATCATTCCATTTATTTGTAAATCTCTGTTTATAATTTTGGATACAGAACATTACATTACCAATTAGCTTTTGGTGTGAATTGAAATGTCTTTCATTAAATTTCAATGATATTTAATGGTGCATTGTAAATTTAATTAATAGAAATAAATATATGATTGATTCTACAGACAAGAGCATCAATCAGTTTGTCCAAGTGATGAATAAATAAATTAGAAACTGCTACTATCGAACAAAAGAACAGTGGTTCTGTGTCCTTGTTTAACTGTTTGAGTACCTGGCTTAGCTCAGGATCATAGTCATGAATGTGCAGACTTGCTAGGGCGTTTACAATTAGTGGCAACTTTGATTGAACGAGGGAAATTAGACAGTATCAAAATATTTATAATCGCCATTCCAGAAATTCCCCACTGGAATTTATTCTTCAGATTGTGTTGTTAAAAGAATATAAGAAATGTAAAGGGCCTGTCCTACCAGCATCCGACTCCATGCGGTGAGCGCGATCAAACTAGAAGCGGGGGCCGCGCGGAGGTCGGGTGATCCCTGTACAGGGCCGTTCCCACCAGCATGCGCCTGCATGCGGCAAGCGCGACCAAACCGGCAGCGAGGGCCGCGCGGAGGTCGGGTGAGTGGCGCAAAGTGAGGTGAACTTGGAGCGAAGTCTTAAAGGTAAGTTCGCCAGGACAGAGAGGGGCACACAGAGAGGGGCACAGAGGCACACACACACAGAGGGCCACGGGGCCACACACATAGAGGGTCACGGAGGCACCTACAGAGAGGGTCACGGAGGCACGATGTCGAGGTGGTGTGTAATGCGTCGAGGCGACTGCGAGCCGAGAAGCCGTTGCCGCGCGGAATTTTTGCACATAGTCAGTTTTTCGGAGCCCCGCGCAATGTCGGGACGAACTCCGCACAATTCCGCACGGCTCCGGCGATCGAAGTGGGACCGGCCCCGCGACGCCGGACGGCTCAGGCGACCACGTTAGGTCGAGCTCATCGCATGGAGTTGCATGCTGGTGGGACATGCCCTTAAGCAAGAAAGGGCCATTCAGTCCACCATTCGTACTCCACCACTCTAAAGGACCATGGTGGATCTTTTGCTTCAGTACCACTAACCTATATCGCCTAATGTCATCAATATCTAAACTATGATATCCTCTCTATGCAGTATACCGAGTTACCAAACCTTTACAGCACTATTGAGGAAAGAATTGTAAAGAATTATTACCCTCTGGGCAAATAAATACTTTTGCACCTGAGTTGAGAACCAAACCACGTTTTGGAATCCTCTGATGTTTGAAACACCAGCCAGGAGAAATATCATTCCTGTATCTACACCATCAAGCCCCGGTGAAGTGACCTCTAATTCCTCTAAACTTTAGACAGTATAGGCTCAGTTTTCTTACTTTTTCCTCATGGAACAAATCGACCAACCTTGAATCAATCAGATTAAGCTTCCTTGCCAGCCCTCAATCCCAAGTAATACTTTCCTGAGGCAGGGAGACCTAGACCAGCCCACAATGTTTCAGGGGTAGTCTTGCCTGCTCTCTATGTTAATGGACAAGAGTCACTTTACTCTCACATTCAAATTCTCTTTGATTAAAAGCCAGCAAACATTTGCTTTCCTTCACTGTGAGCTACCTTGCAGTAACTGATGTCGCCCTCTTATACAAACAACAATCAACCTCTAATCATTTACAAAACACACTTCCTTTTTTTTTAACAGACCTCACATTTCTGCATTGGATCCCAGCAACCATTTCCTAAACCTTTCCTTTAGCCAGTCTTTCTCTCCCAGAAATCTCTGCATACCACTCAAAGCCTCCACTGCCACCCATCTTTGTATCATCAGTGAACTTAGAAATATTACACTTGGTCCACTTATCCAAATGATCGAGAACAGCAGGGGTCCCAGCTCCAATATCTCTGTTACACGACTACTCCACTGTAAATGAATTCTTCATTCATACTCTCTGTTATCTGTGAATTAAACAACTCTCGACCAATGGCAGTTTATTGGCCTGATTTAGTGCCCATTACTACATTTTTTGATAATAGATTCCAGTTTTTCTCCCACTTTGGTGCCAGGCTAACTGTTCTGTTGTTTAAAGGTAGACACAAAATGCTGGATTAACTCAGCGGGACAGGCGGCATCTCTGGAGGGAAGGAATGGGCGACGTTTCGGGTCGAGACCCTTCTTCAGACTGATGTCAGGGGAGAGGGCGGAACAGAGATAGAATGTAGTCGGAGACAGTAAGGCTGGTGGGAGAACTGGGAAGGGGGAGGGGATGGAGAGAGGGAAAGCAAGGACTATTTGAAGTTAGAGGAGTCAATGTTCACACCGCTGGGGTGTAAACTACCCAAGCGAAATATGAGGTGCTGTTCCTCCAATTTGCACTGGGCCTCACTCTGACAATGGAGGAGGCCCAGGCCAGAAAGGTCAGATTGGGAATGGGAGGGGGAGTTAAAGTGCTGAGCAACTGGGTGATCAGGTAGGTTAAGGCGGACTGAGCGGTGGTGTACAGTGAAACCCCTCACCCTTCCAAGTTCTCCCACTAATCTTACTGTCTCCAACGACATTCTATCTCTGTCCCGCCCTCTGCCCTGACATCAGTCTGAAGAAGGGTCTCGACCCGAAAAGTCATCCATTCCTTCCCTCCAGAGATGCTGCCTGTCCCGCTGAGTTACTCCAGCTTTTTGTGTCTACCTTCGATTTAAACTAGCATCTGCAGTTCTTTCCTACACATGTTCTGTTGTTTAACTTAGTTTAGAGGTACAGCGCGGAAACAGGCCCTTCGGCCCACAGAGTCCGTGCCGACCAGCGATCCCCGCAAATGGACACTATCCTACACCCACTAGGGACAATTTACAATTTTACCAAGCCAATTAAACTACAAACCTTGTACATCTTTGGAGTGTGGGAGGAAACCAAAGATCACAGAGAAAACCCACGCAGGTCACGGGGAGAATGTGTAAACTTCTTACAGAAAGCACCCGTGGTCAGGATCAAACCCGGGCCTCCGGCGCTGTAACTCTAGCGCTGCGCCACCGTGCCTGCCATCATTTCAGGGAGATGTAGACTAGGAAAATGAAAAGGTGAGGACATGGTTGCTCAGACAGTGCAGAAATGTGACGTCATCCACACTGCAGATAAAATAAAATGACAGTATATTTTTTAAATGATTAGAGATTGGTAGGTTATTGGTATAAGAAGGCTAGATCACTTAATGAAAGGATTCACACATGTTCCCTGTATTCACTCACTTTGTCCTTTTGTTTGGCAACATGATTAGGTTTGCTGTCTTCCAGTCTGAAACATTCTAAAATCAAAGGATTTTCCAATGTGTTCATCTCCACTGTCCATCGCCACATCCAACAAAACTCTCAGTTCAGCGGTAACATTTCTTGCAGTCAAATAGTTCTCCCTCACCACACTTGGGAATGCCTGAGACCCTCTGAGGATTGCAAGAGGATCTGCATGCAAGGGAAAATATTTCTTGCAGCATTTACACCAGGCCTCAGTGCGATCACATCTGGGGGTGTTGCGTAAAACTTTGTTCCTTACCATAAAATGGATGCACTTGCCTAAAATATAAATTATATGAAGGACATAGAGACTTTGGAAGAAGTATTCAAAGAAGATTTTAAAAGTTGATATTAATCAGAACAGTCTGAATAGACAAGGATTTTTTTTCCAGGAAAATTGTCTATTAATAAATTATCTCTGCTTATATAAAAGCATGATAAACTTGGTGATGAGGAAGCACTTCCCGGAAAAGGGGTTGGGATCAGAGAGACTGGAAGACATAAACAAGCTGCCTTACCACTGATGCTACATCTAGTGTGTCCCTCAGCACATAGCTGCAGACTTAGGAATAGACTGGCCTGCAAAATCTGCTTGGTGACATCTCCTGGAAGACCAGCAAGTCTCTTGGACTCCACAGGCTTTCCATGCAGTCAAGGAAAACCTATGATATCATAACTCAAGAGAGAAACAATTAGAGGTGAGATAAAGACCACGAAATGACTGGTTTCTTCTCTCCACTGGCCTATCAGTTGTGAATTGTGTTGTGTTCTCAGATGTGTTTCACACGGAGAGACAGTGTCAAATTAACGGATATGAGGCAGTGGATTTAAAGTTTTGTAATTTAATCTTGAGTTCAGATGACATTTTCAGACTGTTTAAACCTCACTTTTACTTTCATAAAAACACGCCATGATATTTAACCATCCATCAAATTACACACCTGCAGTGCACTTTTAGATTTCCATTCTTCAGTATAAATGCCATTGAGATTTGACATTTTAGATACCTGTGTTTTCATACCTGGTAATACTTTAATCTGTCTGCCAGCCACACCACAAAATCTCTGCTTTAGGTCAATGCGCTGAGCAGCATAGGGATCTCTTTCATTATTATTATTTCATTAATCTGCCACTTCTGGCAGATGGCATCTCTAAATATAATCCTACACATACTGCATTAACTCTGAGCAAATACAGCTTGAGCGTTGCTGCTGCTTTTGTTATTGTAAAGAATTAAACTGGGCATGAAACAGAAATATTAGCCCACCTAAAATAAATGGCAATCTCAAAATCGCAGTGCAAGAAATTTGATATGTTTACATAAAACTTTTGTGAGGTAATATCGCTCACTCCTAATTATAAATGACCATGACCTAAGACTATTACCGTCCAAGAACAAATATGATCACATCATCCATATTTAAAAATTCTGGTTGCAATCACCTTCCATTTCAGAAAATCCAGTAAATGATGTCATTCCCCATATTGAGGGTAGGGGAGTTTCAAACAAGAGGGCATGACTTGAGAATTAAGGGACAGAAGTTTAGGGGTAACATGAGGGGGAACTTCTTTACTCAGAGAGTGGTGGCTGAGTGGAATGATCTTCCTCCAGGAGTGGTGGAGGCAGGATCAATTTTAACATTTAAAAGTAAAGTGGATAGGTATATGGACGGGAAGGGAATGGAGGGGTATGGTCTGAGTGCAGGTAGATGGGACTAGGGGAAAATAAATGGTCGGCACGGACTGGAAGGGCCGAGAAGGCCTGTTTCCGTGCTGTAATTGTTATATGGTTATATGGTTACATGTTACATGTGCAACTGCGTTGGATAAAATCCTTGCATGCTGGACGGAGCTCCAGTTAATAACATTGTGCACCATTGAATGGGTTTCCAACGGATGAAACCTTTTTTCCAATTAGCTTACTTTAATTTAGAGATACAGAGTGGAAACAGGCCTTTCGGCCCACCAAGTCCGCACCGACCAGCGATCCCCGCACACTAACACCATCCTACACACAGCAAGGTCAATTTACATTTGTAGCAAACAAATTAACCTACAAACATGTATGTCTTTGGATTGTGGGAGAAATCCAAAGATCTCGGAGAAAATCCACGCAGGTCACGGGGAGAACGTGCAAGCTCCGTATAGACTAGCACCCGTAGTGAGGATCGAACCCGGGACCCTGGCGCTGTAAGGCAGCAACTCTACCACCCTGCCACTGTGTCACACTGTTATTATATTGACTAATGATTCAACTTATTTCCCATGATATGGAGCCTAACTGATAAAATCTCTCATAGATCTGCAATAGATAAAGATATTTTCTATTTTGTTAAACATCCAATGCACAAATATACTTTCTATTGTATGGTATTACAATGGCTTAAATCATTTCTCATTTTATGCAAGTACAGCTTTGGGTCACTTCCCTTATGAGGAATCTCAATTTATGAAATTAGGTATGTTACAAAACTTACCTTTACCGGCGCTGCACTTCTGCCGCTCCCCGTGTGCGCGACTTTCGCGCCTTGCAGAGGGGGGCGGGCTTAAAGTGCCGTTTTTCCACAGGCCTGGATAATCGATGAATGTCGGGCGATTTGGTTGCTGAAGAAAAATCGCTCCGACATTTCATCAATGGTGGTATTTTTAAATTACTCTAAATTATTTATTAACTAGAGTAATTTAAAAATCACCTTCAAAAGCCGTGAGCGCAGACAACCGGAAGCATTTTGCGTAGGGGAGAAAAAAAGGTAAATACTTTATTTTTATATTAAAAGTTGGTTTTTCGGGAGGCATTAATAATATTTTTATGTTGCGAAATGGGTTCCCCAAAAAATGTATGAACCCCCAGTATTTTCCCCCCCCCGACTTCACTGCTAACCGCAACGTTCCAATCCACCGCATTCCGCTAAAACCCACTCGCTAGTTGATTTAAATGGCCATTAATTTACAGGCATAAAACACTAAAATCCTTCCATTTGGCCCAGAAATTCATGAAAATTAGATTAAAAAATTATGTTATATTGTGGATTATTGTGTGAATGTTATTTGGACACTTAGGCAATTTTAAAAAAGTTTATTTTTTCTTAAGAAATTGATAGATGTTTAGATCTACTCATTGAATTTTGTAATTAGCTACAATTAGATAACTAACTAATTATATGCTTTAATTTCAGGTCATCCAAGTAAGATTGTTTAATATTTGTTTCAGAATGCTTCAATCTATAATAACTGAAAATGCCATTGAGTTCTCTTAATTTTTAAGAAAGTTATGGGCTTTTGACTGTTCTGGATCACAGCTTTTGAGTTAAGTCAATTGAAAGGCAATGGGGAACAAGATGCTAATTTCCGAGTATGAAAATGGCCATAACTTTCTTAATACTGAAGATATGAAAGTAAATTAGATGTCAAATTAAACTTCTTTTTATGCTTTATCTGATGGGATAAATTGCAGACTTGATTTTTAAAATCTCAATATTTTGTAACATTGCTAATGAAATCATTTCTCATTATAGTACGTATTTTTTTTTCCATTCTATCCTTTCTTCTATTGTAATTATTTTTTTATTTTGAAGCTGCCTACCTTGCTATGGGCTATATAGTCAAGATGATGAATAAGAAAAGTTAATTGAGAGCAGATTCTGTGAGGTAAAAGGACAGGTTTAGTTTAGTTTACATATACAGCACGGACACAGGCCCTTCGGCCCACCGAGTTTGCACTGACCAGCCATCCCTGCACTTTAACACTACCTTACACACACTAGGGACAATTTCACTCTTATTACTCTTAACCTACAAACCTGTACGTCTTTGGAATATGGGAGAAAACCGAAGATCCTGGAGAAAACCCACGCAGGTCGCGGGGAGAACGTACAAACTCCATACAGACAGCGCCCGTAGTCGGAATCGAACCCGGGTCTCTGGCACTGCAAGCACTGTAAGGCAGCAACTCTACCGCTGCGCCACCTTGCCGCCCTGTGATGGATCATTGTCTTCCAAAATAGTATCTGTAAGATTTAAAGAAGGAACTGCAGATGCTGGAGAATCGAGGGTTACACAAAAAGCTGGACCAAGCGGAGGCTGGGCGATCGTTTCGCCGAACGCCTCCGCTCGGTCCGCAATAACCAACCCGACCTCCCGGTGGTTCAGCACTTCAACTCCCCCTCCCATTCCGTATCCGACCTCTCGGTCCTGGGCCTCCTCCATGGCCAGAGTGAGCAACACCGCAAGTTGGAGGAACAGCACCTCATATTCCGCTTGGGGAGTCTGCATCCTCTGGGCTTAAACATTGAATTTTCTCAATTCTGTTAACCCAGACTGCCCCTCCCCTCCCCACCTCTCCCTCAGCCCTCGGGCCCTGACATTCCTTCTCCATCTCCCCCCCCCCCCACCCAAGTCGCACTAGCTTCTCATTTTCACACTACAAACAGCTTACAATGGCCTGTTTCCTTTATCATCGATACTTTTTTACATATCTTTCATTCATTGTTCTTTATCTCTCCACATCACTGTCTATATCTCTCGATTCCCTGATCCCTGACGTGTCTGAAGAAGGGTCTCGACCCGAAACGTCGCCTATCTCCTTCGCTCCTTAGATGCTGCTGCACCCGCTGAGTTTCTCCAGCTTTTTGTGTAACCCTAGTATCTGTATGAGTTCAGGGCCAACAGTAAAAGCAAAAGGCAAATTTGGGGACAACCTTGCATGACAAAAGGTACGGAAGGCTTGTTCAAAAAAAGTATATAGTTGTGCATAAAAGTATATAGCTTGGTCTTGGCAACCAAATGGCAGTGGTCTCTTGGGGAGTATAGAGTGTGTCAGAGAGAACTGAAAAAAAGATATTAGGAGGACAAAAAGGGGTATAAAATATCCCTGGCAAGTAAGATTCAAGAGAATGCCAAAGAGAAGAGGGTAGCCAGAGAAATAATGTATCCTCTTAGGGAACTATGGGGTGGTCTATATGTGGTCAGACATTGAAGGTGAGGTCCTAAATGAATACTGCTCAACTATATTCATTTTGGTGATGGATATTGGAAGAGCGTGAATTCAGTATGGGGTCAGTGGATAACCTGGAGCGTGCCAGAATTAGGAAGGAGGTGTTGAATATCATGGGATGCATAATCATTGATAAATCCCAAGGGCCAAATGAGGTCTATCCCAGGTTACTGTGGGAAGCATGGGGGGAGGCAACTGGGACCCTGACATGGACATTTTTTGTATTATTATAGCCGCAGGTGAAATGCCAGACGATACGGGGATAGTGATTATACTCCACATGGACTGACTGAATCTACTTCTCATTTCTACAACCACGGAATGCATAAACCAGTGAAGGACTCAATGGTAGTTGGTGAATGGTCAGAGCAGTCAGATGTCATGCAGATCCACATAGAGGGCGTTCTCTTCTAAAGCGGAGCTCGACGGCTTGTGTCATCTTGATGCTGAGATGACTTCCAGTCAGATGACTACATCAGCACTAAGTCTATCTGCTTCCCCATCTGAAACATTATACGACTGTCCTTGATTTGGGTCATTTTATGTTGAAAGTCAACCCTGCCTTCATTATTTTTGGACTGGACTATTTAGATACCCCCTTGCTGCCCTTTCTCATTCTCATCTATGTAAATGTCATAAGGTCATAAGTGATAGGAGGAGAATTAGGCCATTCGGCCCATCAAGTCTAGTCCACCATTCAATTATGGCTGATCTATCTCTCCCTCTTCAACCCATTCTCCTGCCTTCTCCCTATAACCCCTGACACCTGTACTAATCAAGAATCTATCTATCTCTGCCTTAAAAATATTAATTGACGGGATCCACACCCTTCTGTGGCAAAGAATTCCACAGGTTCACCACCCTCTGACTAAATAAATTCCTCATCATCTTCCTAAAGGAATGTCCTTTAATTCCGGCACTAACAGGAACTCTGGTCCTAAACTCTCCCACCAGTGGAAACATCCTCTCCACATCCACTCTATCCAAGCCTGTGAAATGTGAAATCATCCAAAATCTGAACTCAGTCTGAAGAAATGTCACCTATTCCGTTTCTCCAGAGGTGTTCCCTGACCCGTTGAGTTGCTCCAGCATTTTGTGTCTATCTTTACCAAAATCATAACTTACACCATGTCGATTCACACATCACCCCTGCAATAGCTGTCCTACATTGCAGCCCAATTAAGCAACTATTGAATTTCAACTTGTGGATACACAAAAATGCTAGAGGAACTCAGCGGGTGAGGCAGCATCTATGGAGAGAAGGAATAGGCGATGTTTCGGGTTGAGACCCTTCTTCAGACACTTCAACTCGTGGATGGTACTTTGCTCTTCGTGGCCTTGTCTTTCCTTATTTCTGTGATCCCCTGAATTCCCATTTTTGGGGGGAAATAACCACAGAACAAAAACTGAAAACACCAGAAGCTGTTAGCAGGTCAGGCTGCACATATAAGTAGAGTCAAAATTTTGGGCGAAGGGAACATCACCATATCCATATCTCCAATTATGGCCTCTGGATCACACAAACATTTCACTGCTCCAACAAAAACAGGTATGCCTACCTACCAAACATCAACGGTTACGAGGGTGGCACAGTGGTGCAGCAGTAGAACTACTGCCTTACAGCGCCAGTGACCCAGGTTCGATCCCCACCACGGGTGCTGTCTGTACAGAGTTTATACCTTTTCCCTGTGGCCTGCGTGGGTTTTCTCTGAGAGCTTCGATTTGCTCCCACACTCAAAAGCCATACAGTTTTGTAGGCTAAGTGGCTTGGTATAAATGTAAATTGTCCCTAGCGTGTGTAGGGTTGTGTTCATGTGAGCAGGGAATCGCTGGTCAGTGCGGACCCCGCCAAAGGGCATGTTTTTCACAGAGAGTGGTGAGTGTGTGGAATTCTCTGCCTCAGAGGGCGGTGGAGGCAGGTTCTCTGGATACTTTCAAGAGAGAGCTAAATAGGGCTCTTAAAAAAAGCGGAGTCAGGGGATATGGGGAGAAGGCAGGAACGGGGTACTGAATGGGGATGATCAGCCATGATCACATTGAATGGCGATGCTGGCTCCAAGGGCCGAATGGCCTACTCCTGCACCTATTGTCTATTGTCTATTGTTTCCGCACTGTATCTCTAAACTAAACTAAATTCAAGATTGTTTGTTTGTCATATGCACTGGATATGAAGCTGAACAATAAAATCCTGACTGGCTACAGCTTTACAGACTTTACCAAGGTGCAAAGCCTTGAAAACACTGCGATATTCTCTCTGCCTCATTCTCAATAAAAAATGTGGCCAATTTACCTATTATATCCTTGTTCAACTCATTCTCAAGTTTTATCTGATGCGTAGCTTTAAGATGAAGACATTTTCCATTCCTGTTTATGAGCATTCCACTTTTCCTTTCAAATTCCCTTCCTCCTCCACAAGTTTCCTTGTTCACCTTCAGATGTAGTCACACCATTTGCCTCAACTATTCCTTGTGATGGTGTGTTTCATATTCCATTTTCCTCCAGAATATCTTAGTGGACTTATACTGATGACTGCTAGTTTTGTTTCATTTACCTCACCCCACTTTCATGAGCAGGCCCTGTGGATGTCTTAATCTGTACATATTAGACCCATATTGACAATCCTATGGTCAGGTACCTGGATCGAACAGGTTTAGAGGGATATGTGCCAAATGCAGGCAGGTGGGACTAACGTAGCTGGGGTATTCGGGTTGGCATGGGCATGCTGGGCTGAATCGCTAGTAGCCATGCTGCCTATAATTCTAGAATGCTAACCCATTAAGGGCGTATCCCACCAGCATGCAACTCCATGTGATGAGCGCGACCTAATGTGGTCGCTTGAGCCGTCCGGCATCGCGGGGCCGGTCCCACTTCGATCACCGGAGCCATGCGGAATTGTGCGGAGTTCGTCCAGACATCGCGCGGGGCTCTGAAGAACTGACCATGTTCAAAAATTCTGCGCGGCAACGGCTTGTCGGCTCGCAGTCGCCTCGACGCATTACGCACCGCCTCGACGTCGTGCCTCCGTGACTCTCTCTGTAAGTGCCTCCGTGACCCTCTCTGTAGGTGCCTCCGTGACCCTCTCTGTGTGTGGCTCCATGGCCCTCTCTGTGTGTGCCTCTGTTCTCCTCTCTGTGTGCCCCTCTCTGTCCTGGCAAACTTACCTTTAGGACTTCGCTCCAAGTTCGCCTCACTTTGCACCGCGTTGCGCCACTCACCCGACCTACGCGCGGCCCTCGCTGCCGGTTTGGTCGCGCTTGCCGCATGCAGGCGCATGCTGGTGAGAACGGCCCTGTACAGGGGATCACCTGACCTCCGCGCAGCCCCCACTTCTAGTTTGATCGCGCTCACCGCATGGAGTCAGTTGCTGGTGGGACAGGCCCTTTAGGCCTTTGGATAGAGCTCCAGGTAGCTTCATGTGCAGTTCATGACAGCTGAAACTCCTTGAAAAGATTCTGTGTGTACACATCAGATCAAGTGGCGATTACCTACTTGAGAACAACATCAAGTAGTCTTGTCTCTGTAATTGGGCCTTTAAGCAAAATGAAAAGGGAAAGGAGATGCGGAATCTGTCAAGCTGTTTATGCTTTCATTAGAATGTTGCATTATTCATCTGAACAAAACTCTATTTATTTAAAAGCCAACATTTCCATGTATTAATTCTGGGTTTAGAAATAGATGGGGTGTAAACAGGAGAGAGGAATGCCAAAGAATGTTGAAGTTGGCTATGTTTAAACAGTGACTTTGGAGGTGCTTTCAATGCCACCAGTGCTCTGATGGCATTGCACTGAAACTAAAGGAGGAGACACATTTCTGAGATGCGAGGGCTTCCTATCAGTAGAGGCGAGACAGTTTGGCGACGTATTTTTTTTAGTTTGGAAGAATAAAGGTGCAATTGAGATGCATGAGTCAAGCTGTTGTATTGAAACATTTAAGATACTGAGGGGACGTAAAGAGGATTCCACTGGTAGAAGGGTCTTGATTGAGGATTACATGATAAGAGGCCGATTATTTAAAATGGAGATGGTTTCAAATGGATTCCCAAAGGGGATGGTAAATATCTGAAACTCTCCACCCCAAACCATTGTGTAGGCTAGATGATTAGAAGTACTCAGGCTGCATGTAGATAAATGATTGAAAGATCGGGGAGTAGAGGTGTACGGGGAAACCAGCAAAATAATGGGAGTCATGACCGGCATGGGTCAGCCATCATCCATATTTAATGGTGGGGCAGTCCTGAGGGGTCTGTTGGCCTACTCCTGCGCGTATTTTCTTGTGTTCCTGTGCTAAGGCCACTCATTTTAATTAGGTGCTCCAAGGCATAGGATGGGGGAGGCAATGTGTAGGAAGGAATTTCAGATGCTGTTTTGAACTGAAGATAGACACAAAATGCTGGAGAAACTCAGCGGGTGCAGCAGCATCTAAGGAGTGAAGGAGATAGGCGACGTTTCGGGTCGAGACCCTTCTTCAGACTGGTCAGGGATCAGGGAAACGAGAGATATAAACAGTGAAATGGAGAGATAAAGCAAGAACAATGAGTGAAAGATATGCAAAAAAGTATTGGTGATAAGGAAAGCAGGCCATTGTAAGCTGTTTCTGGTGTGAAAATGAGAAGCTAGTGCGACTTGGGGGGGGGGGGGGGGGGAGATGGAGAAGGAATGTCAGGGCCCGAGGGCTGAGGGAGAGGTGGGGGGGGGGGTGGGGGGAAAGGAGCAGTCTGGGTTAACAGAATTGAGAAAATTCAATGTTTAAGCCCAGAGGATGCAGACTCCCCAAGCGGAATATGAGATGTTGTTCCTCAAACAACATAGACAATAGGTGCAGGAGGAAGCCATTCGGCCCTTCGAGCTAGCACCATCATTCAATGTGATCATGGCTGATCATCCCCAGTCAGTACCCTGTTCCTGCCTTCTCCCCCTATCCCCTGATTCCGCTGTCTTTAAGAGCCCTATCTAGCTCTCTCTTGAAACTATCCAGAGAACCGGCCTCCATCAGCCTCTGAGGCAGGGAATTCCACACACTCACCACTCTCTGAGAAAGAGTGTTTCCTCGTCTCCGTTCTAAATGGCTTACCCCTTATTCTTAATAAAAGGCAGCATCTCTGGAGAGAAGGAATAGGTGAGGTTTCGGGTCAAGATCCTTCTTCAGACTAATGTCAGAGGAGAGGGAGACACATCAGGTGTGAAAACAGGACAAAGGGGGTGGAGACCAAGGACAATTGAGAATAGATCATTGGTGGCTGGGAGAAGGTGTCAACAATGCAATAGGAGATAAAATCTAGCCGGAGGCAGTCAGACTGGGCAGAGAACTGGGAAGGGGGAGGTAGGGAGGGAGAGGGACAGCAGGGGTTGCTTGAAGTTAGAGAAGTCAATGTTCAAGCTGCCCAAATGAAATAAGAGGAGCTGTTTCTCTAATTTGCGCTGGGCCTCACTTTGACAGTGGAGGAGGCCCAAGACAGAAATGTCAGTGTGGGAATGGGAGGCGGAGTTAAAGTGTTTAGCAAAGGAGGAGAGAAGTTAGACAGGGAAGGAGTAATAGGCTCAAACTAAAGAATTTGCACAAGACACCAAGATCACTTTGTAATCACCCTGCGATGCTCAAAGAACTAGCAAGACCTGACCTTCACTTTCACTGAGGATTGGCATCTCCCTATCGTCTTTATTAATAGTTTATATAACTTCATACACTCTTTGAATTGACAGAATCTCACAATCCTGCTGTGCCATCAGGCACAGCGCTGCAGGCACCACTCTCAAAAAAACGTGCACCTGGGATTTTACAGATTTAGCGAACTACAGAAAGCAGTCTTCTTAATTCTGTTTTCGAGCGCTGCACTGAAAATATTCGGTAGCAGGGAGCTTAGTTGCTGTGACGTCATTTGGGGGCTGACAACAATAATTGAAGCTAATGTGATTCTTCTCCACACTAGGCTGCAGTCCAGGCTTTTCACCTTCAACCTGCTTGAGAATGGTGACCAATGACTGCACTCGAATGTGCACTCGAAAGTTGACGTTCGTTGAGGATTCAAGAGGTAGAGAATAAAGTAATGATAAAACAAAACATGAAAATGGAAAGTTCTGGCATTCACTATTTAACCATTAAAGGGCCTGTCCCACCAGCATGCAACTCCATGCGATGAGCGCGACCTAACGTGGTCGCTTGAGCCGTCTGGCGTCGCGGGGCCGGTCCCACTTCAATCACCGGAGCCGTGCGGAATTGTGCGGAGATCGTCCCGACATCGCGCGGGGCTCCGAAAAACTGACCGTGTTCAAAAATTCTGCGCGGCAACAGCTTGTCGGCTCGCAGTCCCTTGACGCATTACACACCGCCTCGACATCGTGCCTCCGTGAACCTATCTGTAGGTGCCTCCGTGACCCTCTATGTGTGTGGCTCCGTGGCCCTCTGTGTGTGTGCCTCTGTGCCCCTCTCTGTGTGCCCCTCTCTGTCCTGGCGAACTTACCTTAAGACTTTGCTCCAAGTTCGCCTCACTTTGCGCCACGTTGCGCCACTCACCGGACCTCCGCGCGGCCCTCGCTGCTGGTTTGGTCGCGCTTGCCGCATGCAGGCGCATGCTGGTGGGAACGGCCCTGTACAGGGATCACCCGACCTCCGCGTGGCCCCCGCTTCTAGTTTGATCGTGCTCATCGCATGGAGTCGGATGCTGGTAGGACAGGCCCTTAAATGTCAAGTCAAGTATATCTTTGGAGGGGAAGGAACTACAGATGCTGGTTTACAGAGAAGATAGACACAAAATACTGGAGTAACTCAGTGGGACAGGCAACAGGAATGGGTGACGTTTCAGGTCGAGACCCATCTTCAGAAGAAGGGTCTCGACCCAATACGTCGCCTAGTCCTTCTATCCAGAGATGCTGCCTATTTCACAGAGTTCATTATTTTGTTTTTATCTATATCTTTGTCATTTTCTAGCTGTTAGGTTCACTTTCTAGACTTAGTCACCAATGCAAATATATACCGTTCAGTTCAGTTCAGTTTTGTTTATTGTCACGTGTACCGAGGTACAGTGAAAATCTTTTTGTTGCGTGCTAACCAGTCAGCGGAAAGACAATACATGATTACAATCAATCCGTTTACTGTGTATGGACACATGATGAGGGAATAACATGATAAGGCAAAGGTGATAAAGTTATAATTGTGATTAAATTATAACTTTATGCCCTTGAACGACATTGCAGTGTGGTTGAAAAACAACTGGTTCTTCAATAAAACAAAGGAATGTAGAGAAAGTGTAATTAGTCCTTCCTAAAGTAAATGGGATTGACCACACAAGCAGCTTGCTCCTACCAGTATCAGGATATAAAGTTGCAATTATCATCCGGGTGGCGCCAGCAATGGATGTCTCGCCAACAGTTTGTCTGTCCCTTCCTTCTTTGTGTTTTAATAGTCTGGGTTAAATGTACGTTTTTAGCGTCCTTTAGCTTTTTTTGTGTGGGGGGGTGGGGGGTGGGGTGTTGGGGGAAACTTTTTAGAATCTCTTACCTTGACGGAGATGCGATTATTTCCCGTATCGTATCTCTGTCCGCACTGCGGCCTAACATCGAGGAGATGGCGGCCTTTGCTGGAGACCGTCTTTTGGGAGCTCCACCTTGGGGAGCCTTAAGGGCTTTAACATCGCGGAGCCCGCGATCCCTTTACCAGGGATCGATCTCGGAGTTCCAACTGTGGGTGCTTGTGGACTTAACATCACGGCGCTCACAGTCTCTGGTGAGAGACCGACTTTGGGAACTCCAGGCCACAGGAGCTTTGACTGCCAGCTGCGACCGCCGGCTGCGAGTGCTTTTACAGCCCCGACGGATGGTTCGACTGCTTGGACCACAGGAGAATAAAGAGGAAGGAGTTTGGAATTTTTTGCCTTTCATCACATTGAGAAATGTGGGGAATCTGCTGTGGTGGATGATGACTATCTGGAATACTCGTTCCAGGAAGTTAGATCACCAGAGCTAATTACCATATGATATGACATGATATGATAAAAACGTAGAAACATAGAAACATAGAAAAATAGGTGCAGGAGTAGGCCCTATGAGGCAGCACCGTCATTCAATATGAACATGGCTGGTCATCTAAAATCGGTACCCTGTTCCTGCTATTTCCCCATATGCCTTGATTCCTTTAGCCCTCAGAGCTAAATCTAACTCTCTCTTGAAATGATATAACTTTATTTATCCCAAGAGGGAAATTGGTCTGCCAACAGTCATAAAACACAACAAGATACATGAAACATTAAATTTAACAATCGGGGATGTGCAAAGATTGGGGGATGGGGGAGAGGAATCAGTCTATCACACGACAGAAAGAGCAGGAGTTGTACAGAATGATAGCCACAGGAAAAAAGGATGTCCCGTGCCATTCTGTGCTGCATCTTGGTGCAACCAGCCTTTTGCTGAAGGTTCTCCTCGGGTGTCCGGGTGAGCTGCGCGTGCATTGGGTGTGTCTCAGGGAGCCATGCGAGCCCGACTCACCTGCCGAATAATCGCCCGCCGACAGGAACACTTCGGTAGGCCCGACACGCCCCAGAGGCCTCCCAGGGGAACCCGGAGAAGCCAGGCAATGAGGCCTGTCTGTGCCCAAGGAGCCTTACTGGTGTTGGCGCTGGGAACCTCGGCAGCGGCAGCGGGTGCCTCGGTGGCAGCATAAGCCTGAATCTAGGCGATGGTGGAGCCTCGGTGGCAACGGGGGCCTTAGCGGGAACGGGGAGCTCGGTGGTAGTGGGAGCCTCAGCAACAATGGGAGCCTTGGCAGCAACAGGAGCCTCGGCAGCAACGGGAACCTCAGCAGCAATGGGAGCCTCAGCAGCAATGTGGGCCTCGGCAGCAACAGGAGCCTCGGCAGCAACGGGAGCCTCAGCAGCAATGTGGGCCTCGGCAGCAACAGGAGCCTCGGCAGCAACGAGAGCCTCGGCAGCAACGAGAGCTTCAGCGGTAGTAGGAGCCGCGGCAGCAGCGTGGGCCTCAGCAGCAATGGAGGCTTCAGCAGCAGCAGGGGACTCAGCGGTGATGGGGCCTCGCAATTGACCCACAATCAGCAGTCGAGGAGCGTAAGGGGGGGAGGGAAAGGTAATGTGGGCCCGGCGTGGGGGGAACACCGTGCAGAACAATGAGGACCCGGTGTGCGGGAGAACAAAGGCGGACCCAGTATAGGGGTGCGGGGGCTCTAGTTTTAGAATCCTCTGCCCAGCAGATAAGCCTCCGTTCATTTGTTCGTTTGTTCGTTTGTTCCGATTAAGGGACTGTACGGCAGTTAAGATAACAGTCGCTTGTCTTTTACTTTTTTCTTCACTTTTAATTTAATTTTAATTTCGAGTTTTCATGCACCTTATTGTGTGTTGTGACTGTTGGCGGAACAATTCCCCTCCGGGGATGAATAAAGTTCGGTTGTATCGAATCCTACCATAGGTTGGCCAGTGTATCATGGAGGGGGTGAGCTGTCTTGTTCAAGATGTTTCATGGTTTGAGGAGCATCCTCCCCTCCAAGACCATCTCCAGTGAATCCAACTCCACTCCCAGGACGGAGCCAGCCTTCCTGATGAGTTACATCATTGGTTGGGGAATTGGGGGCTATGGGGAAATGGCACTGAAGAGGAAACTCGATCTATAGCCAAAAGTAATATCACGGGAGGCAGATGTCTCTTGGCCCTGTGTGTTAGTGGTCACTGTGTCACTTCATCCCAAAATCTTCACTGCACCATGTTTGTGAAAATGTGCATTCCCTTTATGACAGCACTTGTCATAAGATAGCTTGACTTTGGTGAATGGATTTCACTCTGCCGCTATATGTAAACGGCAGCAAGAAAATCTCTCCCATTCTATTGCAGTAGTGCAGAAGAAGACTGCAAACATTTGTGAACACTGCCCAGTCCATCATGGCTTCTCACCTCCCCAACATCATAGGGATTCCACCGGATTAGAATAGGGAAGATTCAAACAAGAGGACGTGATTTGAGAATTAAGGGACAGAGGTTTAGGGGTAACATGAGGGGGAACTTGTTTACTCTGAGAGTGGTAGCTGTGTGGAATGAGCTTCCAGTGGAAGTGGTGGAGGCAGGTTCGATTTTATCATTTAAAAATAAATTGGATAGGTATATGGACGTGAAAGGAATGGAGGGTTATGGTCTGAGTGCAGGTGGATGGAACT
Organism: Raja brachyura; assembly: GCA_963514005.1. The sequence goes on from OY740791.1 coordinate 63,674,384, forward strand.
AGGGGAGAATAAGTGTTTGGCACGGACTGGAAGGGTCGAGATGGCCTGTTTCGTGCTGTAATTGTTATATGGTTATGTGGAATCCCTGCCTCAAAAAGGCAGCCAGCATCATCAGAGACCCACACCACCCTGGCCACACACTCATTTCACCACTGCCATCGGGAAGAAGGTACAGGAGCCTGAAAACTGTAAAGCCCCTGTCCCACTTAGGTGATTTTTGGGGCGACTACAGGTGACTAGCCTGTTTTCACATGGTTGTACGCTGGAGCCTGTATGGTCATGAGAATTCTCCTCAAGTCACCTAAAGAGTCGTAACGTTTTTCTGGTCGCCACTAGATTTTGAAATGTTTAAAATGTCTCGGCGAATGTGGGCTTGATGTAACTTGTCTTCTCCTGTCGTAGGCGCTGCCGTAGGTTGTCGCTAGGTGACGTTGGTTGTTGCCGGGTGCTGACTTTGGTGAATTCCATTGGCGACTACCTACATCAACCTACGTCAACCGGCGACAGGTACCGGCGACTGAATGGTCTTCAGTTGTCGCCGACAGGGTCGTTGCTTGTCGTATCTTGTCGCGGATGGATGTAGGTTGACTTTGGTTGCTGTAGATTGTCGCCTGTGTGGTCTTAGGTCGTCGTAGGTGTGGTCATAGGTGAACGTCCTAATGAGTCGCCGATTGTCGGCAGCTTGCCGCAGCTTAACGTCGACTAGGTGGCAGGTTGTCATAGACATTGTTGTGGTGGGGTGGGGGGGGGTCCAGTTGCCGCTTTTTCGGCGACCTGCTACGACTGTGACAGTCGCCAGCATTTGCCGAAAAAATTGCTTAAGTGGGACAGGCCCTTAACGCCCAGGTTCAGGAACAGCTTCTTCCCTATAGCCATTAGGCCATTACCGCAACAACCACAAATAAGCTCTTAACTACACAATAATTGTTATTATTTCACATTTGTTTGTTTGTTTTTTGTGTCTACGTGTGTGTGTGTAACTGAACTGAACTGCACTGCACTTTTTTCTCATTTATTATATTGCTTAGAGTGTATTATGTTTGCATATTCTGTTGTTCTGTTGAAAGTAAGAATGTCATAGTTCTATCTGGGACACATGACAATACAACATTCTTGATTGGTCGTGTTAAAGAAGGAACTGCAGATGCTGGAGAATCGAGGGTTACACAAAAAGCTGGAGAAACTCAGCGGGAGCAGCAGCATCTAAGGAGCGAAGGAGATAGGCGATGTTTCGGGTCGAGACCCTTCTTTGATTGGTCACTTTTTCATGAATCTATTTGGAACGGTTTTCTTGCAAATTCATTTATAATTTTACAAGAACTGGTCATCAAGGTAAATTCTGACAATTCCTACAATTTATTGCAACAGAGACCATTTGGCCCATCAAGTCTATTCTGGATCTAATGACTTCCCATGAATTCCATTCCCCTACCTCGCGCACAACTCCATACCCCTCCGCGCTTCTAAGTAGGACCGGCCCCGCGTGGCCATATGATGCCTGTGCGCCTCAACGCGACCACGAGGTGGCGTAATTTGCGTGCCAAGGACACGTAAGTGGGACAGGCCCTTAAGATAGACATAGAATGCTGGAGTGAGTTAGCGGGACAGGCAGCATCACTGGAGAGAAGGAATGGGTGACATTTAGGGTCGAGACCCTTCTTAAAGCCACAAATCCGGCCTGTTGCATTGACTAAATTGGAACGACAATGAGAAAGAAAATTCTCCCAACATTACACGTTCTTTCTCCGTTCCCAGACTGTTAAAATATAAATCCCTTTATTCTGGGAACAAGTGGAAAAGTACTTAATAGATACCAAATGGCAACAATTGGATAATGAAGAAAATGTGTGTGCTGGTGTTTAGGAATTCGTTGGGCTCTGCCAGATATGCTCAGGTCAGTTAACTAATGGTGCCATCATACCCTAGTTCTGAAATCTTGGCATGAGGTTACTAGTCCCCAAATAACTGAATGTGATGAAGGTATGAATGTGGTCTATTGGATGAGTGAACAGTGACCTGATATCGAACTTGGCTCAATTGTAGCATTCTTACCTTTCATCCAAATAATTCATCTTCTCCCAGTGTTGATACATTAGTGCAGTGCCAACAACAAAAAATTTGGTCTGAGGTGCTTTCCTGCAGGCAAGATGTTCAGTTTAGTTTATAGATACAGTGCAGAAACAGGCCATTCGGCCCACTGAGTCCGCACCGTTCAGCAATCCCCATACGTTAACACTACCTTACACACTCTAGGGACAATTTTACATTTATAGCAAGACAATTAACCTACATGCCTGTACGTCTTTGGAGTGTAGGAGGAAACCGAAGATCTCAGAGAAAACTTCGGAAGATCTCAGAGCCAAATTCCATATAGACAAGCATCCGTCGTCAGGATCGAACTCGGGTCTCTGGCGCTGTAAGGCAGTAGCTCTACTGTCACCGTGCCATCCACGGTGAGGTGTGGTTCCCATTAGTCTCTTGGGTGAACACCAATATCTTCTGACATTGCAGCAACAAAGAATCTGCTGGAGGAACCTAAGGGGGTTCAGCTGTGTCTTTGGAGGGAAATAGACCGTCAACAAATTTTGGGTTGGATCCCTTCATCTGGTGCGAAAGAGTCGAGGGGAGATAGGCAGAGTAAAAGTGCTGAGGTAGATGGGCTGGGGCAAGGAGTAGTGGTATAGTTGCTGCCCCGGGTCCCATCCCGACCTTTCCTGCCTTCTCCCCATATCCCCTGACTCACGCTATCTTTAAGAGCCCTATCTAGCTCTCTCTTGAAAGTATCCAGAGAACCTGCCTCCACCTCCATCCAGAGGCAGAGAATTCCACAGACTCACAACTCTCTGTGAGAAAAAAAGTGTTTCCTCGTCTCCGTTCTAAATGGCTTACCCCTTAATCATAAACTGTGGCCCCTGGTTCTGGACTCCCCCAACATCGGGAACATGTTTCCTGCCTCTAGCGTGTCCAAACCCTCAACTATGAAATATCTACATACTTTGGGCTCCATCTTGTGAACAAGACCAGGAGCCTTCTTCCCTGGCCAGTAGTTTCCACCATACAGCAGCTAATGCTGAACAGATAATTTGCCTATTTATTGAATAGCTATTTGTGGCTACTTTGTTTATCACTGCCAAGCCGCAGCAGTCCCCGACAGTCTTGCCCGTCGGGAGAGATTCAAGCTAGCCTGATGCCAGCTGGTTGAGCAAAGCACATTTATTTTCAAGCCGTGCCGCTAAACTCCAGGATCATGGAGAAATGCAACCAGGGATAGACAGTTTAGACCAATCACTTTGGTTTAGTTTAGTTTAGTTTAGAGATACAGCACGGAAACAGGCCCTTCGGCCCACTGGGTCCGCGCCCACCATGATCTGAGTTGAGTTCTGGTTGAACTGAGTTGGATGATCAGCCATGATCATATTGAATGGCGGTGCAGGCTCGAAGGGCCGAATGGCCTACTCCTGCACCTATTTTCTATGTTTCTATGACCAGTGATCCCCGCACCTTAACACTATCCTACACCCACTAGGGACAATTTTTACATTAACCAAGCCAATTAACCTACAAACCTGGAGTGCGAGACGAAACCGAAGATCTTGGAGAAAGCCCACGCAGGGAGAACATACAAACACCATACAGATAGCACCAGTAGTCGGGATCGAACCCGGGTCTCCGGCGCTGCATTGACTGTAAAGGGCCTGTCCCACCAGCATCCGACTCCATGCGATGAGCGTGATCAAACTAGAAGCGGGGGCTATGCGGAGGTCGGGTGATCCCTGTACAGGGCCGTTCCCACCAGCATGCGCCTGCATGCGGCAAGCGCGACCAAACCGGCAGCAGGGGCCGCGCGGAGGTCGGGTGAGTGGCGCAACGCGGTGCAAAGTGAGGCGAACTTGGAGCGAAGTCCAAGGTAAGTTCGCCAGGACAGAGAGGGGCACACAGAGAGGGGCACAGAGACACACACACAGAGGGCCACGGAGCCACACACATAGAGGGTCATGGAGGCACCTACAGAGAGGGTCACGGAGGCACGATGGCGAGGCGGTGTGTAATGCGTCGAGGCGACTGCGAGCCGACAAGCCGTTGCCGCGCGGAATTTTTGAACATGGTCAGTTTTTCGGAGCCCTGCGCGATGTCGGGACGAACTCCGCACAATTCCGCACGGCTCCGGCGATCAAAGTGGGACCGGCCCCGCGACGCAGGACGGCTCAAGCGACCACGTTAGGTCGCGCTCATCGCATGGAGTTGCATGCTAGTGGGACAGGCCCTTAAGGCAGCAACTCTATCACTGCACCACTGTGACTCTATGCTCTATTTTAGCCTGTGGATCTAAATCTGTCAGTGGGAACCCATCCCTTCTCTCTAGAGATGAGTTACTCCAGCATGTTGTGTCTATCTTCTGTCAGTGTAACAGTCTAATTCCTTCTCCCTCAGTCTCCCCTTTAAGGGATCGATACTATTTGCTTCAAGCTCTCCCAAATGAGCCCCACTCCATCCTTTGGATATAGAAATCTGTGGATAAAGTTTCTGCGGAGGCTAGCTTCAGTTGATGGCCTGGAGTTGAGTTGAGTTTCACCTATTGTTATAAACTTTCCCCAAAAGTGGAAGCATTCTCTGCCTCCACTCTACCCAAACATAAGAACTAGGAGCAGAGGTAGGTTTTCAAGTCTACTCTGCCAATAATCAAAATCAAGGCTGATCTACTTCAGTGCCATTTTCCGGCACTTTCCCCATATTCCTCAATGCTCTTAATATCCAGAAATCAAAGAGCTTAATCACAGTTTCCAAATATTATCCATAATTTGAGTGAAAAATAGCACACAATCCTAAATGTCTACCCCTTATTGTGAAACTGTGAACGTGATTCTGGACTCCTTGGCCAGAACAGACATTTGCCTTTTGCATCCATGCTCGAGTATTTAAATAGTCTCTGTTAGGACAACCCTCAGCTTTCCCATCAGGATTTGAGGCAGCTAGTTCTTCAGATGCATTACAGACTCTTGCCTCTATTGTTGTGGTGGAAGTGTGGGGAAAGTGGTTAAGTGTCTTTGAACAATGCAAGCCAATCCCTCACAAAAGCATATCTGAGGTTGGAAGGCTCAACTGTTCTTGTTCTGCTAAAGGGCCAGACCGCATCAAATCCCACTCATTTAACGGCTGAAAAGATTTTGCAAAGGTTTATAAAAACATAAGGGGCCTAGATAGGGTTGAGAGTCACTTTTCTCCCCCCATGGCAAGGGAGTCTGAATCTATACGTTTAAGGGAAGAGGGAAAGGGGATGAGAGGCAAGATTTTCACACAGAGGTTAGTAATTACGTGGAATGAGCTAACGGATGAAATGATAGAGGCGGGTACAACTAAAACGTTTAAAAGACATTTAGACAGGCACATGGATAGGAAAGATTTACAGGCAAATGTGACCAGCTCAGATAGGGATCTTGGATGGTATGGAGACATTGGGCTGCACGGCCTGTTTCCATGATGAATGAGTGAAACTATGAATGCAGGTTGTTGTTGAGCCATGCTGAGAGTCAGTTCCACATGGAATCTGTATGGGGAGAGAGGAGGCACAGGTCCAAATTCACAGCCTTGTCTGGAAAGCAACATTCACAAAGAGAACACACCAACAGGCCTTAGAGTTTCCAAAAGTGGATCATCTTCAAGAAAGAAGAAGGTGTCTGAAGAAGGGTTTCGACCCGAAACGTCGCCAATTCCATCTCCCCATAGATGCTGCCTCACCCGCTGAGTTTCTCCAGCATTTGTGTCTACCTTTGATTTTTCCAGCATCTGCCGTTCTTTCTTAAACAAGAAGTAGACTATGCTGACTATGAAGGGTCTCCCTGTCTGATATGAGAAAAGCCTACAACATGGTCTTCCCCAACAATCTCCTTGATGAAGACCTACTCACCAAATTGCTCTGTGAATGCTGTCTATCCAGAGGCAATGGACATGTCCTTCACTGCATGTTATTGGCCTGAGAATTGCAGCAAAGGACATTAACCATTATGCTGTAGGGATTGGGACAGAGGTGGGCCATTTGATTCCTTGGGCTTGCTCTGCCGTTTAATGGGATCACAGCCGATCCCACATTCCTCAAATACTCTTTCCTGCTCTGTCCCTGTAAATCTTGACTCTATCCCAGACTTAAATACACCCAAGGACCCTGCCCCCTCACACAGCTCTTCATAGCAGGGAGTGCAAAGGATTCTTTGAGAAGTTGAATTCTTCATTATCTTAGTTAAGAATAGGCATCCCTTTATTCTGACACCTTGGCCCCTGGATCTGAACTCTTCAGTGAGACAAGAGGTCTTTTCAGTATTTACTCTGACCAGCTCTCTGAGAATCTTAAGGGCCTGTCCCACCAGCATGCAACTCTATGCGATTAGCGCGACCTAACGTGGTCGCTTGAGCCGTCCGGCGTCGCGGGGCCGGTCCCACTTCGATCGCCGGAGCCGTGCGGAATTGTGCGGAGTTCGTCCCGACATCGTGCGGGGCTCCGAAAAACTGACTATGTTCAAAAATTCCGCGCGGCAACGGCTTGTCGGCTCGCAGTCGCCTCGACGCATTACACACCGCCCCGACATCGTGCCTCCGTGAATCTATCTGTAGGTGCCTCCGTGACCCTCTCTGTGTGTGGCTCCGTGGCCCTCTGTGTGTGTGCCTCTATGCCCCTCTCTGTGTGCCCCTCTCTGTCCTGGCGAACTTACCTTAGACTTCGCTCCAAGTTCACCTCACTTTGTGCCGCGTTGCGCCACTCACCCGACCTCCGCGCGGCCCTCGCTGCCGGTTTGGTCGCGCTTGCCGCATGCAGGCGCATGCTGGTGGGAACGGCCCTGTACAGGGGATCACCCGACCTCCGCACGGCCCCCACTTCTAGTTTGATCGCGCTCATCGCATGGAGTTGCATGCTTGTAGGACAGGCCCTTTATGTTTCAATCAAATTGGTACTCGTTCTTCTAAACTCTGATGAGTAGAATACTAACCAGTTAAATCTTCACTCTTGGGAGAACATCCAAATACGCGTGTAGCAATGAATAACAGATGCTGGTTTAAATCGAAAATAGACACACAATGCTGGAGTAACTCAGCGGGATAGGCAGCATCTCTGGAGAAAAGGAACGGGTGACGTTTTGGGTCTGGACCTTCCTTCAGAATCAAAGGGGGGGTTTGAAATAGAAGCTGGTAGGAATAGATAAGAGCTGAAGTTAGATGAGTCAGTTGGAACTAGATGGAGGATGGAATGGGGAAGGTGGAGACAGTGGCTGGTTGGTGATGGCTGGAGACTGATGGAACCAGTTTAGGAGGAAGGGTAGGCGATGAGAAGGGTGAAGTGAGGGACAAGAAACCCATGTGAATAGGCCCATTAGTTCATTTCTACTGGTATCAGATCATGATAACTGCTGAACTATTGTAAAGTTGAACAAACCCTGCACATCCTTTCCTGTAATGGGGTGATCAGAATAGCTTGCAACATAACGGGGCAACCAGAAGCTCACACAATGAATCACCTTTATTCATAATCCAAGCTCTTGGATTTGAATCTCCTTCCAGGGTTCTATCTATTGTAGCATCTGGTCATTGTGCCTGCTCACTCTCACACACCTGACACTGTGTGATATAGGACACCGTGGACAACCTCCCAACTCAGGCCAGTCCTTTAACACTCAACACCACTCATCGACAACACTCTTATAATGCAGCTAGTAACAAGGTTTTTCTCGTGAAATATGCTGCTTGAATAAAGATGAAATAATGTCTAACTTGTCAGTGAGCTAGAAGGTGGTAATCTAATCAGGGCTTTAGATGAAGTCATGAACTGTATGAATAAAGTGTGAACCATTAATAAATGTCACTTGAAGTCTATAGCCAGATTAGAGTCCTTGCCTCACTCGCTGATATTTCACATAATATTTAAGCATGTAGTTTTAAAACAGTTAATTGAAATGATTCTGCTCGGGAAGGTCATGTGCCTTTAGGTGTTGTTGTGTAAGCTGGTGGTATTTACTCTCATGGTACAGTATTACTCACAAATTATTCATGAGATGTCGCAATTACACAATGTGGAAACAGGCCTTTCAGCCCATCGAGGCTGCACTGTCCAACAAGCACTCATTACCCGGTAATCATTGTCAATCCCCACTTCATTCTCCTCACAATCTCTAACCCCATCCTTGCCAAATTCTAACCCCTCTCACACACATTGGAGAAGGGCCAATTGATCTATCAACCCAAACGCTGTTGGGTTGTTGAAGAGAATCAGAGCACTAAGGGACTGTGCAAACTCCACACAGACAGCACCCAAATACAGATCTCTGGAGCTGTGAGGCAGCAGCTCTACGATCTGCATGACAGTACTGCTCTAATTCAGAGCTGACCACATGTCCCGACTAATGAGTTTGAGCTCTAACCATATCTTGCAACTCCAAGATATAGAGTCATAGAATGATGCAGCGTGGCAACAGGCTCTTCGGCCCAACCTGCCCACACACCGGCCAATATGTCCCAGCTACAGATATTGGTCACAGTGGCGCAGCGGTAGAGTTGCTGCCTTACAGGGAATGCAGCGCCAGAGACCCGGGTTCGATCCCGACTACGGGTGCTGTCTGTACGGAGTTTGTACGTTCTCCACGTGACCTGCGTGGGTTTCCACCGATATCCTCGGTTTCCTCCCACACTCCAAGCAAGTACAGGTTTGTAGGTTAAATGGCTTGGTAAATGTAAAAATTGTCCCTAGTAGGTGAAGGATGGTATTAATGTGCGGGGATCGCTGGTTGGGCGGACCCGGTGGGCCGAAGGGCCTGTTTCCGCGCTGTATCTCTAAACTAACCTAAACTAAACTAAACTAGTCCCACCTGCCTGCTTTTGGTCCCTATCCCTCCAAACTTGTTCTATCCATGTAACTGTTTGCCATTTCTTAAATGTTGGGATAGTCCCTGCCTCAATTACCTCCTCTGGCAGCTTGTTCCATACACCAACCACCCTTTGTGTGAAGAATTTACCCCTCGGATTCCTATTAAGTCTTTTCCCCTTCACTTTAAACCCATGTCCTCTGGCCAAGAGGTTTCTTTTTATTAAGGAGACCAATCTTTGAAATGAGACCAATGGTTCAAGTGGATGTAAAAGTCCCTTTAAGACGGAGAGTATGGTGTCCTCTGCTAACCAGGCCTTTGTTTAACTCAATCATAAGCCTTGTTGTGTGCATACTGACACTTAACAAGACTCTGTGGAGCTGCAATATTGAATGAATCTTGGAGTTTTCGGAACGACAACTTTCAATCAGTCTGCAGAAGTGTCTCGTCCCAAAACGTCACCCATTCCTTCTCTCCAGAGATGCTCCTTGTTCCGCTGAGTTACTCCAGCATTCTGTGTCTATGTTCGGTGTAAACCAGCATCTGCAGTTCCTTTCTGCACATTCTAGGGCCCCTTCTGCTCACTCTCATGGAGATAAAGAACTCCATACTGCGATTCACGGGAGAATAGGGACATTATCCAGGAAGTGCCGGTTAATAATTAGTACGGTTATGAGAAGTCTTGACTCGGGTGATTGGGTTGTGCAGCCCAGAAATATGTTCTTCAGCTCACCATGTTCATGTTGACATTCTTCACATGAGAAATGTATCTGATTCCACCAGTTCCTCTGGTTGCTCATCCCAGTTTTCCACCACGTTCTGTGTTAAGAACTTTCTGCTCAAATCCTCACCTTCTATTCTTGTTTCCTATAAAATAGACAAATGATCTGGCACATCGTAATGCTTCTGCAAGCCTCTTTTCCCCCAGTCAAGAACCAGAGTAACATCCTTTTTCAGCACTGATAATATTTCCAGGCCATTTATCTGTGGCACTCTAGCAATGAAGGCATGGCTAATATTTATATTTTGGGTCACACAGCGTGGGAACAAGCTCTTCGGCCCAACTTATCCACACCGAGATCTTCAAAAGTGAAATCAAGCATTCCTAAGCAACACCGTGACTAATGTCAGATCACTAAGGACAGGCTATGACCCACAGTTTTGGGTATGAAGACAGCCAATCACTTTTAACCATATAACCATATAACAATTACAGCACGGAAACAGGCCTTCTTGGCCCTTCCAGTCCGTGCCGACCATTTATTTTCCCCTAGTCCCATCTACCTGCACTCAGACCATACCCCTCCATTCCCTTCCCGTCCATATACCTATCCACTTTACTTTTAAATGTTACAATCGATCCTGCCTCCACCACTTCTGCAGGAAGATCATTCCACACAGCCACCACTGTCTGAGTAAAGAAGTTCCCCCTCATGTTACCCCTAAACTCCTGTCCCTTAATTCTCATGTCATGCCCTCTTGTTTGAATCTTCCCTACCCTCAATGGGAAAAGCTTATCCACGTCAACTCTGTCTATCCCTTTCATCATTTTAAAGACCTCAATCAAGTCCCCCCTTAACCTTCTGCGCTCCAAAGAATAAAGACCTAACTTGTTCAACCTTTCTCTGTAACTTAGTTGCTGGAACCCAGGCAACATTCTAGTAAATCTCCTCTGTACTCTCTCTATTTTGTTGACTTTTAATAACATCAGTATTTTAATATCAAAGTCCAAACTTCCCAGGTAGAATTTTGGTGAGCATGGATCATTTCGTAAGCTTCTGAATTACTATTACTTTGCTGTACAATTGTACTCAAAACGAATCTATTGAGATTAATAACATGGGAACACCGTCTCAAATGAACAATGCTGAATTTAAAATTACCTTTCAATAAAGAATGATCAATGCATGGAAAGGACTGAAAGAGATATTGAGAGACGGCGAGAGAGAGAGAGTATTCTTCAATTATTTTAGAAAATGCTTCAAATAGGGTACTAGAGGGTCTTTTAGGATGCCTGGACCCAAATATATTTCTACGTCCTTAATTACTTGTGTGTGCTTCTCCCGATTAGACCAGAATGGACCTGGAGAGGATGTTTCCACTTGTGGGAGAGTCTAGGACTTGAGGTCATAGCCTCAGGATTGTCACCTCCTGCATCCACACACAACTGACTGACTTCATCCATTTCACCACCAACTTCCATCCGGCTAATCATTCTACATCTCCATCCCCCACCAGGATGGTCTCAAAGCCCTCCGGTTCTTCCTCGACCAGAGGAGCAACCCATACCCGTCCACTGACACTCTCCTCCGCCTAGCGGAGTTGGTCCTTACCCTTAATAACTTATCTTTTGACTCCTCCCATTTCCTCCAAACACAAGGCATTGCTATGGGCACACGCATGGGCCCCAGCTATGCTTGCCTCTTTTTCGGGCACATCGAACAATCCTTGTTCTCGGCGTACCAGGGCCCCATCCCCGACCTCTACCTCCGTTACATCGACGACTGCTTTGGTGTCACCCCCTGCACCCACACACAACTGACTGACTTCATCCATTTCACCACCAACTTCCATCCGGCTAAGCAGTCTGAAGAAGGGTCTCGACCCGAAACGTTGCCTATCTCCTTCGCTCCTTAGATGCTGCTGCACCCGCTGAGTTTCTCCAGCTTTTTGTGTAACCCTCAGGATTAATGCTCCTTTAGGAAGGAGATGAGGAGGAATTTCTTTAGTCAGAGGGTGGTGAATCTGTGGAATTCTTTGCCACGGATGGCTGTGGAGGCCAATTCAATGGATATTTTTAAGGCAGAGATAGATAGATTCTTGATTAGTAAAGGTGTCAGGGGTTATGGGGAGAAGGCAGGATAATGGGGTGAGGAGGGAGAGACATATCAGCCATGATTGAATGGCGTTAATGGGCCGAATGGCCTAATTCAGCTCCTATCACTTATGACATGACCTGAACATGGCTTGGTTCACATGCCGTGCAAATGGGCATCAAACAAGTGCCTGGGAATCCCTTATTAATGGATGCAGGAGGGAATAACAAGCGGGAAAAGCTGAGGAATAGGCTTCACTTACTTTAACTGATTACATAGTAAGAGACCATTCAGCCCCCAAGTTTATGCTTTTTCACAGAACAATTTCGGTCTCTCACTTATTTGCCTGTAGTATATTCCCTCTCATGTGCCCATCAACTCAATACCCCATGGCCCCCTTGGATTCACCCATTACTCAACCACACTCAAGGCCACTTGCTGTGACAATTGTCCTTCAAGCATCTGTGGAATATGGGAGCAAACAGGAACATCGACAGGAATGCTTTGAGGACACAGAGAGTATGTGCAAACTCCCAAATTTGAAACTGGAGATCAGGATTGAACCTGATCAGGACGCAAAATGATGTAGTAACTCAGCGAGTCCGGCAGCATCTCTGGAGAGAAAGAATGGGTGTCGTTTCAGGTCGAGACCCTCCTTGAGACTGAATTTTCTTAGCTACTATACATAAACTGTTTGGACTTGACAAGAATGCTTACTGTTACTCCATCAATTGAGAAGGACGGTGGGGTATTCTTCTAAAATGTGGATGGTATCAGAAATGAGTTTTCATCCTACATCTGAAACATGATAGCATGCAAGCTGTGATCGTAGTCATCTGGTTTCCAACAGACCAATCCTCAGTCTGGACTGGTGTCAACTACAGCGGAGTCTTCATGCCAGCATTCTTTTCCATCTTTCTCTTCATGGTGCTGTCCCTTGCTTTTAAGACGTGTATTACTGGAGTGTATGTAATCCACAGGAAGAATTGGAAACTCTTCATCCAGCAGCCACCCCCCAATCCAGAACCAAGGTAATCTCAAACTGCGTAGTCAAATTGCAGTTCACATACAACGTGTCCACATAAATACACACACGGAGGCCAAGCACAAAGTCATCAGCAAACTCTTCACTGAAGTACAGGTAGCTCTGCTACAATGCGATAGATTCATTCCAAAGAAACCATAATGGGCCTGTTCCACTTACGCCACTTTCACTGCGACTGTCGGCACCTGTGATAGGTCGTTGCAAGTGGCCGAAAATTTTCAACATGTCGAAAATCAAGCGGCGACCAGAAAGACGCTACGGCTCTTTGGGCGACTGAAGAGACTGCTCACGACCGTCATACAGCGACATGTCGCGGGGTGAAGCCCGTATGGTCCTGAGCAGTCGCCCAAAGAGTCGCGCCTTGTTCTGGTCGCCACTGGATTTTCAACATGTCGACATTTTTTCGGCGACCTTGCGATGACCTATGACGGGTGCCGGCAGTCGCCGAAAACGTCACGTAAGTGGGACAGGCCCATAAATCGAAGAAATTAGCATTGCAAACGCAATGGGGAAGGAAGATTAAGGGCGATGGATTTCCAGGCACACGAATGATTTTTCACACAGGATTTTCTAAAACGAAAGTCTTTTCAATAAAATAATGCTTATTTCATTGAAACTAACTAAAATTACTAAGGGATGGTTGTTATATTAATTAGGCTTTGGCGTATTATTGTCACATGTACCAGGGTACAGTGAAAAGCTTTGATTTGAATGCAGCCCAATCAAATTAGATTATATGACACATAGATGCAATCAAGTCAAATTCAAGTTCCTTAGGTAGAGCAAAGGAAACGATCCAGAGTGCAGAGTATAGTTCTCAGCGTTAAGGGCCTGCCCTACCAGCATCTGACTCCATGCGATGAACGCGATCAAACTAGAAGCGGGGGCCGCGCGGAGGTCGGGTGATCCCCTGTACAGGGCCGTTCCAACCAGCATGCGCCTGCATGCGGCAAGCGCGACCAAACCGGCAGCGAGGGCTGCGCGGAGGTCGGGTGAGTGGCGCAGCGGGGCACTAAGTGAGGCGAACTTGGAGCGAAGTCTAAGGTAAGTTCGCCAGGACAGAGAGGGGCACACAGAGAGGGGCACAGAGGCACACACACACAGAGGGCCACGGAGCCACACACATAGAGGGTCACAGAGGCACCTACAGATAGATTCACGGAAGCACGATGTCGAGGTGGTGTGTAATGCGTCGAGCCGACAAGCCGTTGCCGCGCAGAATCTTTGAACATAGTCAGTTTTTCGGAGCCCCGCGCGATGTCGGGACAAACTCCGCACAATTCCGCACGGCTCCGGCGATCGAAGTGGGACCGGCCCCGCGACGCCGGACGGCTCAAGCGACCACGTTAGGTCGCGCTCATCGCATAGAGTTGCATGCTGGTGGGACAGGCCCTTTACAGTGCAGCAGTTCCAGAGACAGAGTCCAATGTCCTCATTGGGGTAGAGGTGAATTGATCAATACCCCAGGTTATAAACGGACCGTTCAGAAGCCAGGTAGAGGGAAGAAGCTATTCCTGAGACTGCTGCTATGTGCTTTCAAGCAACTGTATCTTCTGCCTGACGGGAGCAGGAAGAAGAGAGAATAACTAGGGTGAGTGATGTCTTTGATTATGTTGGCTGATTTTGTTCAAAGGCAGAATGAAGTGTAGATGGAGCCAATGGTGAGGAGTCTCATAGAGTATATTTGTGCAAGTGTCAATAGAAGCACTACCTCTCCACAAGGCCAGACATGGATAATGAAATTCACCATCATTCCCATCACACCATGCAGACTTTGACCAAGGCAGACAAAGAGTGCCAAAGATCTTGATCCTGTGTCCAAGCAGTCAGCTGTGATGTGTAGGAAGGAACTGCTGATGCAGGTTCACACCGAAGGTAGACACAAAATGCTGGAGTAACTCAGCAGGACAGGCAGCATCTCTGGAGAGAAGGAATGGGTGACGTTTCTGGTCGAGACCCTTCTTCAGAATTCATCAGTGATCCCTGTTTTGCTCTGCACCTCTGGACCATGAACAGTAAGTTTGTCAAAATAATGAAGATTTCCCATCTCTGCTGGCTCTGCACAATCTTCCACATCCACATGCAGAATAAGCAAACCAACAAGTCAGCATTCTCTCAGGCCAGCATTAAGGCTCTATAATTACTTTCAATCAACTCCACATATGTTGCTGAAACAGATACCTTCTCCCAACCTCTGTCTTAGCAACAGAACAGCACGTGTAATAAGAAAACCATTCAATAAAGTTATCAAAGGGTCTTTGGCAATGGTTAATATCTGTCCCAGCTTGCCCTGCAGCAAGGAGCCTTTGAGATGGCACCCAAGCAGAGCATTGAATGGTGGATGGAGTGCACCACCTCACATATCACCCTGCATTCCCTGCCCCATCAGGGATCGGCAGTCCCAGCTGTAACCGTATAGGAAGGAACTGCAGATGCTGGTTTAAGCTGAAGATAGACACAAAAAGTCGTAGAAACTCAGCGGGTCAGACAGCATCTCTGGAGAAAAGGAATAGGTGATGTTTGGGGTTGAGGCCCTTCTTCAGACTTAGGTCATGGTCCAAGGATAAGTAGGAGGAGGTGTCTGCGAGTCTGAAGAAGATGTCTCGACCCAAAACGTCACCTATTCCTTTTCTCCAAAGATGCTGTCTGGCCCAGCTTTTTGTGTCTCTGCACCTGCAACAGTGTCTGAGTGGCCTCTGTTGACCTCAGTAGTCACCTCAGAACCCACGAAACCAAGTGGAAGCACGTCACCCTCAACCCCGAATGATCACCTAGGAGAACAAGGAAGAGAGTGTGTACATAGAAACATAGAAACATAGGTGCAGGAGGAGGCCATTCGGCCCTTCGAGCCAGCACCGCCATTCATTGTGATCATGGCTGATCATCCCCTATCAATAACCTGTGCCTGCCGTCTCCCCATATCCCTTGACTCCACTAGTCCTTAGAGCTCGATCTAACTCTCTCTTAAATCCATCCACTGATTTGACCTCCACTGCCCTCTGTGGCAGGGAATTCCATAAATTCACAACTCTCCGGGTAAAAAAGTTTTTTCTCACCTCAGTCTTAAATGACCTCCCCTTTATTCTAAGACTGTGGACACTTGTTCTGGATTCACCCAACATTGGGGAAATATTTCCTGCATCTAGCTTTTCCAGTCCTTTTATAATTGTATATGTTTCTATAAGATCCCCCCTCATCCTTCTAAACTCCAGTGAATACAAGCCTAGTCTTTTCAATCTTTCCTCATATGACAGTCCCGCCATCCCAGGGATCAATCTCGTGAGCCTACGCTGCACTGCCTCAATCACAAGGATGTCCTTCCTCAAATTAGGAGACCAAAACTGTACACAATACTCCAGGCGTGGTCTCACCAGAGCCCTATACAACTGCAGAAGGACCTCTTTACTGAAATCCTCTTGTTGTGAAGTACCTTTGAAGAATGCAAGTCCAACCCATCACATACACAGATTGAGAGTCAGGAAGCAAATCTGATCTCACATTCTTAAAGCTCAGATCGCATCAGCTTGCATTCCAGCTCATTTTAACGACTGAATATAAATAGTTATTAGCCTGTATGAAGGATCAGTTCCAGGCACATCTGTTGTTGTCTGCACCTATCTGCACCTCCATTTAATTTGCGTTCCCTTGCAACACACTTGATGAGCCATCTGTTCCCACAACAATTCACCATCTCTTCCATTTTTATTGGGCAATCTCCATTTGTTTATCACACTCTTTCGTACAATATTTACCACAGAGTGAGTGCAGTTAGCAACTCTTTAGTTGTTTAAACAATGGCAGGCATTATTCTGATCTGCTGGAATTAAGGAATTACTGCAGTAAATGCTATTACTTACTGTGCCCCAAAGGGAATGCTGAAGGTTTGAAGCCACAGTTGCAGGAAGCAGAAGGCCAAGCACGTCATCCCACCAGCTCCAGGGGTTAATAGGTTAGTAAGTCGAAGCTAATCCCTTCAACCCCTCTGAGATGTTTGACATCATTCGGAGTTCCACAGATAGACTGAGCACATGGGCTTGGCTTATGTTCAGCACAGGGTTGAGGGAGTGCTACCCTGCCTGTGTTTGGCGCAGTGTTGCCCTTGCCTGGCTTGCGGCCGTGATCCACAGCCAATGCTGAGAGAGAGCATACCTGCCTCGTTGAGACTGTGCTACCCTGCCAGCGGTGAGGCAGGTGTACCTCTGCCAATGTGAAGCGAGTCCAACCATGCCATTGTCAGGAGAGTGCTCCTGTGTTACTGTTGATGGAGTGCACATTGAGACAGAACCACATAACCAACCCGACCTCCCGGTGGCTCAGCACTTCAACTCCCCCTCCCATTCCGTATCCGACCTCTCGGTCCTGGGCCTCCTCCACGGCCAGAGTGAGAAACACCGCAAGTTGGAGGAACAGCACCTCATATTCCGTTTGGGGAGTCTGCATCCTCTGGGCTTAAACATTGAATTTTCTCAATTCTGTTAACCCAGACTGCCCTCTCCCCCTCCCACCTCTCCCTCAGCCCTCGGGCCCTGGCATTCCTTCTCCATTTCCCCCCCCCCCCCCCCCCCCCCCACCCAAGTCGCACTAGCTTCTCATTTTCACACTACAAACAGCTTACAATGGCCTGTTTCCTTTATCATCGATACTTTTTTGCATATCTTTCATTCATTGTTCTTTATCTCTCCACATCACCGGCTGTATCTCTCGTTTCCCTGATCCCTGACCAGTCTGAAGAAGGGTCTCGACCCGAAACGTCGCCTATCTCCTTCGCTCCTTAGATGCTGCTGCACCCGCTGAGTTTCTCCAGCTTTTTGTGTAACCCTCGATTCTCCAGCATCTGCAGTTCCTTCTTTAACACTTGAGACAGAACCACCTTGTTAGTGTGGAGCAGTGTTCCCCTGTCAGTGTTGAGAGAGTTCTGCCATGCTGGTGCTAACGGAGTACTAGTGTTCCCCTGCTGGTCTTGAGTACTCATGATAACGGAGTACTACCCAGCTAGTGTTGAGTACTCATGCTAAGGGAGTACTACCCAGCTAGTGTTGAGTACTCATGCTAAGAGTGTACTACCCAGCTAGTGTTGAGTACTCATGCTAAGGGAGTACTACCCTGCTAGTGTTGAGTACTCATGCTAAGAGAGTACTACCCTGCTAGTGTTGAGTACTCATGCTAAGGGAGTACTACCCAGCTAGAGTTGAGTACTCATGCTAAGGGAGTACTACCCAGCTAGTGTTGAGTACACATGCTAAGGGAGTACTACCCTGCTAGTGTTGAGTACTCATGCTAAGGGAGTACTACCCAGCTAGAGTTGAGTACTCATGCTAAGGGAGTACTACCCAGCTAGTGTTGAGTACACATGCTAAGGGAGTACTACCCAGCTAGTGTTGAGTACACATGCTAAGGGAGTACTACCCAGCTAGAGTTGAGTACTCATGCTAAGGGAGTACTACCCTGCTAGTGTTGAGTACTCATGCTAAGGGAGTACTACCCTGCTAGTGTTGAGTACTCATGCTAAGGGAGTACTACCCAGCTAGAGTTGAGTACTCATGCTAAGGGAGTACTACCCTGCTAGTGTTGAGTACTCATGCTAAGGGAGTACTACCCAGCTAGAGTTGAGTACTCATGCTAAGGGAGTACTACCCAGCTAGTGTTGAGTACTCATGCTAAGGGAGTACTACCCTGCTAGTGTTGAGTACTCATGCTAAGGGAGTACTACCCTGCTCGTGGTAAGGGAGTTACATCCTGCTGGAGTTGAGTACTATTCTGCTCGTGGTAAGAGAGTAATAACCTACTCATGGTAAGAGTACTATCCTGCTGGTGTTGAGCGAATGCTCCCATGCTATAGTTACGACACGATAGAGCAGGTTACGATAGAACCTTATTTATCACAGGCGAGATATTGGTTTGCCAACTGTCATGAAACACAAGATGCATGAAACATGAAATTAAAGTGATGAGTGGAAAGGATTGGGGATGTACAAAAATTGGGGAGGGCTGTGGTGGCTTGGGAGGAGAGGCAGTCTACCCCACGACAGGCAGCGGGAGGAGTTGTACAGTTTGATAGCCACAGGGAAGAAGGATCTTCCTGAAGGTAGTTTACACCCCAGCGGTATGAACATTGACTTCTCCAATTTCAGGTAGTCCTTGGTTTCTCCCTCCTTCCCCTCTCCTTTCCAGCTCTCCTACAGCCTACTATCTCCGCCTCTTCCACTCTTCTCCCACTGAGAAGCGCGGAGGGGTATGTAGTTGTGCGCGACATCGCGCGGGGCTCCGAAATGTTTGTTGTGAACAAAATCTTTGCGCACCAACGGCCTGTCGCGTAACTGACGGCCAAAGTGGGACAGGCCCAAGACCCTGGCGCGACGCAACGTCTCACCTCCAACAGCAGCAGAAGCAGGCAAACGGTTGTCGAACTCGGCCTGGGGCTCACGGCCGTTGCGGTCCGGATCCGCCCCCACTCCTACTCCCAGAGAGGGGCCAAGAAAACTGAAGATAGACACAAAATGCTGGAGTAACTCAGCGGGACCGGCAGCATTTCTGGAGATAAGCAATGGGTGACGTTTCGGGTCAAGACCCTTCTTTCAGACTGAAGAAGAGTCTCGACACGAAACGTCACCCATTCCTTCTCTCCAGAGATGCTGCCGGTCCCGCTGAGTTACTCCTGCATTTTGTGTCTATCTTCAAATGACATCACGCGCTCCAAACGTCTTTCCGGGCACATGAAATCGCGCGCGACCTTCGCGGGACCGTCACGGCACAACGCGACCACGAATCGTGTAATTAGCGTGTCAAGGACATGTAAGTGGGACAGGGGCTTTACTTTTCAAATAATGTTTTAAAAAGTCTATCTGAATATTACCATAATACGGCTTTGGGTGCTTGCACATTAGCTGTCGTTTTACTTATATTGCAAAACTATCTAAACTTCAAGTAATTCATGAACCTTTGCGATGTTGTGTAAAATGCTAATATGAATGCATCTCTATATCAATGCGTGAAAATTAAGTTATCGGAACTGATGGAGAATTATCCAGTGAGTCAAACTGAAGGAAACCAGAGAGACTATGTTACTGAGCGGGAGGTGGCCGCTGTTTAAGGAGGAATCTATGATTAGAAAGGCATCTATTTCAAGGCAAGCCTTAAACACACAGAGACAGACAAGGAGGAGGAAGCATGCCTGCAGGGTTGAAGAGTATCGCAGTGAACCAAGGCGAAGGGTTGAGGAGAAGGTTTGAGTGCGCGAGGAGAGCCACCAAGGAGCAATTACAGTCAGGCGCTGAATCAGGAGAATAGCTGGAGGAGGTCTCCTGGCAGCTGTAGCAATTGACAGATGTTAGAGAGTATAGGTCCCAGCTGTTCTGTCTTAACTATAACAGGATTCATGAGGGCTGATATTGGTAATTTTGTTGTGATTATACAGGGATCCTTAGTTTGTTGTACCCTTGGCATTATGAGTTAACCGGGACAACAACACTGCTGCGAGCACATCCTGATGCAAAGTATCATTGTCAGTAGATTGATAACGAGTGCAGGGACGCAGTCACAGTAATGAAGCAACGTTGTGTACACTGCCCTCTTGAAATTGTCAATGCGATTTGGAGTTGAGGAACACGGGCCACCAACCGCCCACCACCAGACCAGACGTAGGCAAGTTATGCGGCAGATCCAGGAGCCAACATCGATCGCAAGGAGCCTGAAGGAGCGCAGGGGGTGGGGTGGTGATGAATGTGTAACTTTGTAAGCGCCCTTTACGGGTGACTATCTGCATACGTTGGGTATGCGGGCAAATAATTTCACTGTGACTCGTTACATGTGACAATAAAGCATTTCATTCAATTCAATTCAATTCAATTCAAAGTGCATAGAGTGTAGTCTATGTTCAAAGGCTGTAGTCGAGGACCTTTGAGATTTGTATTTGGTAGACAGGTGGTGGACAGAAGGAGGTGAAGCTCAACAGGTCTGGGGCTTCAGTGGCCGAGCAGAGGCCTGAGCGTTGGGGTCAAGGTTGTGAGGAGTTTGGAAATTGTAGGTGACAGACATCCAGCAATCTCTGTGGAGTTGTAAGAACGGGGCACTTGAAACGGCACCAATAAAAAAAAACCCCACTTGTACAAGGTTTCTGGACATTTATAGTTGGAGAGACAGTGCACTATTTAAGAACCACCTACTTACCCCTGAAATGGAAACAATTGCTCGTGTCAGTCCCCCAGAAATGACTTTGCATGGGAACCAGACGCATAGTTTAGCAATGTTACAAAATTTTGAGATTTAAAAACTCAAGTCTGCAATTTATCCCATCAGATAAAGCATACAAAGAAGTTTAATTTGACACCTAATTCACTTTCATATCTTCAGTATTAAACAAGTTATGGCCATTTTCATACTTGTTCCCCATTGCTTTTCTATTGACTTGTCACAAAAGTTGTGATCGAGGACAGTCAAAAGCCCATAACTTCCTTAAAATTTAAGAGAACTGAAAGAAATTTTCAGTTATTATAGATTGAAGCATTCTGAAACAAATATGAAACAATCTTACTTAGATGACCTGAAATTAAAGCATATAATTAGTTAGTTACCCAATTGTAGCCAATTACAAAATTCAATTACTAGATCTAAACATTTATCAATTTCTTAAGAAAAAATTTTAAAAAAATTTAAAGCCTAAATGTCCAATTAACAGTCACACAATAATTCACAATATAACATGATTTTTAAATCTAATTGTCATTAATTTATAGGCCAGATTGAAGGAATTCAGTGTTTAATACCTGTAAATTTCATTTCGGAGTCACGTGTGACTTCGTGAAGACCCTGCCAGGCACGCATGCATGACATATCGTCGACGCGCGTGCGAGCGCCGGGCAGGGAGGAGCGTTGCTCCTCCACTGCTAGGACCTGCAGGTAAGTGGAAAAACTAACCTGCCGTCCGTTTTTTCTTACAGAGACTGTTTTCAGAGTGCTCCAGGCCGCTTCGACACTGACTGCGGACCACGGAATGCGGGCAGTCAGCGGCGGCTCGTATTCATGGAGTCGGGAAGAGCCCGTTGACCCAGGTGGGTCCGGGTTCACACTCGCCGGCGGAGGACGGCAGAGGCAGCCGACTCTACGCCGCAGGCCGTGGGCTGGCGGCATTTATAAGTGAGTGGAGCTTGCAGGCTCGCCGTGTGCAGTGAGCGACGGCAGAGCAGCAGCCCGATTTTACACCGCAGCCCGCAAGGATACCGCGGGCTGACGGCATTTATATAGAAGTGGGGGCTTGCAGGCTCGCCGTTCGCAGATAGCGACGGCAGAGCAGCAGCCCGACTGTGGGGTCCGGGCTCACACTCACCGTTCGCGCAGCAATGGCAGAGCGACAGTACATATCTGCACCGCAGCCCGCAAGGTCTGTGGGCTGACGGTTTTACATACCCGGGCTAGGATCCGGGCCCGGAGACTGCCTTTCGCGGGCAGCAGAGGCGAGCAGGAGCTCCGACTAGTCGCCACAGGCCGCAAGTATACCGTGGCCGAACGGCCACGCTACCCTTTAGAGGTAGTAGAGCCGGGGGCTCGCATATAGGTGGGGGCCTTAGCGTTAGCGGCCGTCTATGTCCCGCATGAGAATCTGGTCACCATTGGAGCTAGGGGAAGAGAGCGCGCTCCTCCACCGGAAGCTCATAAAGACCCTCAGGTAAGATACTAACCTTGAGTTGTTTAGCTTCTGTACTAGACTTTGCTTACAGAAACAATGGATGGGAGACCAGAATGAAGGCATCGAAGTATGCCTTCCAGGGCCATGGGACTTCGGATGTGAGTCAGCGCCCACCATTCCTGGAGCTGCCCGCAACGTCGGCAGCACCCGCGCTGCGGGTCGGGATAAAAACGTGGAAATCAGGGGAGCCCTGCGCAGCCAGGACCCGATTCTCCACCACGACTGACCATGGTGCCATAAAGTGGTAGGAGCACCGCGCAGGAGCAGGGTAGGCAAGACCCTGACTCCCTACCGCTGTCACTTAACCATAGCGACAGTGGAGCAAAGGTGTGTAACGTGTTATATTCTTGGCACGTTCTCTCTCCCCAAATATGCAGGTCACCAGAGGGAGGACCAGGGGAAGTATCGCACAGCAGTCGGTAAACCCGCCATAGAGCCGGGGTCGACTTTCCACCGGAGCAG
This sequence comes from Raja brachyura, assembly GCA_963514005.1. Next base: position 63,697,235 of record OY740791.1, read on the forward strand.
GCCACCAGATCGTGGACCGGTGAAGGATTGAAGCCTGGGGTCTGTACGACCACATGTGCGGCCGGCACAGACTCAGCACCGAGGGAGCCTGCCTGGTTGCAGGTCGGTGTAGTCTCATCTCGGTCACCGCACCCCCCTTGTAGTGGCAGGATGTGACCGAACGTCGCCTTTGGAGGACAGGCGGCAAGCCCGTGCGGATGTCGGGGTGCCACGCTTCGGCAGCCAGGACCGACATCACAGCTCATCAGACTAGCGGGCCGCCTCCGTCCGGAAGACGGTGGACCAGCGGCAGGTCCGCGCGGGAGTCGCTTAGCCACGCAGAAGCGGCAGGCAGCGACATCCTGTCTAGGCACCCTTGTTATCACCTCAACGAGGTGTGGGGCAATGACAGAAGCCTCAGAGATTCTCCAGAACCTGAGGAAGTCGACTTGTCGTCCGCAGATACAGCAGTGGTCGCATGGCTCAGATGGAGCGCGCCAGGGAGCGTATCCTAGAGCACAATCTCTGCAGCTGGACCAGATGTCCTCCAGTCCTGGAGGAACCTGTAGTACCTGAGAAAACCCAGGAGGAACTGCAGAATGTGGTCTCCAAGTTCACCCAGCCGAAGCACTCGGGTCAGCCTTTTGCAGCCCAAATTAGGGGCGAGCATAGACTACCTCACCACACACCAGCTGCAGGAACAGGTCCTTACCAAGGCGATCAACAAATACAAGGCCCAAACAACTGCATATCGTTGAATGTACCGACGGTCTACACGCCCATCTGGGGCAACAACAGTCCCGGGATAAGGGCACAGGAGCTGAAGTTACAAAAGATTCTGAAATTGCTGACGTCGGGGATTACTGCCTTTACCAGGTCGGTTGACGGCACAGAAAAGACGGCAGAGCAGGAGGATGCTCCTGCAATATTAGTCATGAAGTTAACGCTTCCTGGTATATCGCCATTTAACCGACTCCTAAACCCCATATTTGCGGGGTTGTAAAAGGCATCTGCAACGCCACCACCGAGACAGCTGTTCGGTGAGGACCTGCCCATACAGGTCAAGGACCTGGATTAGGAGACGGAGGCAGTTGGGTTGATAACCCACCTCCCTCCAGCAGGCCGGCAGTGCGCAGGCAAACATCATATGCAAGACCTCGGGGGCCACCTGAGACCAGTAAGGACCTATACATCAGCAGCACCTCACCACAATCCATTGGAATACCAGGATCCAGAACGTCAGACCCGCCGGTAACCATGGAGGCAAGGGGTCAGGTTCTCCAAAGAGTGCTGCATATATATTTAACCTCACTAAGAGAGAGAATTTACATACATTATGGGATACATGGGTCTGATTGTCACCATCCCAGGGAACTAAGCAACAGACAGCATAGAAGCCTATAACAGCCTTGCTTGCACCAGGAAACTGACTATTAGATGTGCTGCTAAGGCATTGGTTACCTGTAGCTACATTCTAGTTACATAATTGGCCGTTACACTATCAAAACTTGCAAAGAGCAAAATCTTGGCATTAATAGCAAATGCTAGACATTACAGGCCTATGCAGCGGCCAATCAAGGCATAAATTGAATTACAATGGTGGATTAGCAATGTTTGTGATTGTTAAATCCCATCCTAACATAAAACCCATTAGCCATGTTACAAACCGGCGCAAGCACCTACGGCTGGGACTGCTCAGATATGCTTGGAGCATGTCACGGGCTGCGGGCTTTATGCGCCAATCTGCAGCATACGTATGTCCATCTCCATAGAATACCACTGAGGTGGCATATTCAAACCTTATGGGTGGTATCAAGTCAATATCTTGTGATGAATTGGAAAAATTAATTGGCTCTGGTGCATTCAAATAAATATTTGGATATCAGCTATTTATCTTCTGGTTAGCTCTATGCAGTGGTGGATACCAGGTCACAAGTGTCTAATAAACGACACCAAGTGGATCTTGAACCTCCAAATATTTGCTAAAATTATAGCATAATATGGAACACCAGATATCGACCTCCTTGCGTCCGGGTGAACCATTAAATACATATATGTGTCTCTTGAGAACCAGATCCTGCGGGAGTAGCGATGGACGAGTTCTCGCTACATTGGGGGAAATGGATTTCTATGCTTTCTCCATTCTGCCTCATCAGACAGGTGTTGCAGAAAACGTACCCAGTTTCTGGAACATATAGGACCATGGACGTCATACAGATCGTGCAGAGAAAGTCCACTGGGAAGCACTACCTCACCTACATAGGATATGGGAGGTTTTTCTGTAGTCGGACCAAGACCACCTACATATCTGCTACGATCTCTAATGTGCTGGCATCCTCACGGGTCTTCATTATGATGAGTCCCTCAGTTACAGTGCTGCATACAGTGCCAGGAGTGCATTGTCGTCCTAGCTCAACATTGGAGTGGGATCTCACCAGCTGGTATCCAAACTATGAGGGATATGTTCTATCCATCCCTCCCCGACCACGATATAATATCTGAGAGATAAGGGTGGTGTTGACCCTACTCAGGGGCTGGTCGCTTATGACGGATTTACCACTGGACTTACTCACCTTTAAAGTGGTGATGGCAATAGCACTGAATACAGCACAACGGGTCCAGACTCTACAGGAATTAAACCTGGATAGAATGATCGACCCATAATAACGTAACTTCTTTATGAAAGAGTTACTTAAACTATACAGACCTGCGACTACAGGTCTGGAAATGGCCATCAGGAATATGGAGGCGGATCTGTTGTCAGCCATGGAAACCCACGTCACAGGGTGACGGTGCAGACTATCTCCAGATGGCTTAAGGTGGTATTCGATGCAGCAGGTAAGACACTAAACATTTTGAAATGTCATTCTACCAAGGCTGCATCCACATCAGGGACGAGGACCATGGAGGTGTTCATGGAGCATGTCCTCGCGATAGCGGGCTCGGCCAGTGAAACTACATTTCAGCGGTTTCATAACTAACCTGTGGCCGTTCCCGCAACGTTGCGCACGTTTAAGTGCTGTCCCTAAACGTTTGTCCCCGAGTTCAGGGGTTTATTGTTGTATTAACAATAATGTTATTATTTTTCAGCTTGTTCAAGTCTGAAATACGTTAACATACTTCCTCCATCAGTATTACGGCAGTGTGTGAGCATGGACGTGGTCCAGGGCATGTAATCACAGAGCTTTGAAGTCTTCACGAAGTCACTCACGTGACTCCGAAATAAAATAGTAAGATTAAACGAGAACTTACCAGTTTGAAGTTTGATCTTTATTTTATGAGGAGTTGTGATGAGGGATTTCGTGCCCTCCGCTCCCAACCCTCTACCATAAGATCAACTGGTATATAGAGTCTCTTCAATCTAACTATAACAAGTCATTTCTGTTGTTGGTTCTGTGATTCCACACCGCTGCTTTGAAGAATGTCGCGCATGCGTGCCTGGCGGGGTCTTCACGAAATCCCTCACCGCAACTCCTCATAAAATAAAGATCAAACTTCAAACTGGTAAGTTTTCGTTTAATCTTACTATTAATGGGCATTTTTTAAACAGCTTGCGAGTGGGTTTTCTGGAACGCGATGGATTAGAACGTTGCGGTTGCGGTGAATTTAAACCCCATATCGTCAGGAAAAATTCTGCCAGTTCATATGGGGGCTAAATCATCGTTTCGCAACATGAAATATTGATTAAAGTCCCCTAAAAAAGCAAGTTTATATGTAAAAATAAACAGCTTTCACTTACCTGTCCCCTACGTAAAATCCGCCCCCGTTGTCGGCGTTCACGGCCTTAGGAGCTAATTTTTATTTTACTGCAGCGATTAAATAGTCGGGCTCTTTATAAAAAAAAGAGATTTACCGGCAGTCAGAACGCATCTCCAGAAATAGCTCGCACTCCGACAACAGAAAGCTCCGGATTGCATGGGGAAAACCGCATTTTAACCCCACCCCCCCCCCCTTAAAGGCGCCAAAGTCGCGCACACGGCCAGTGACAGAACTGCAGCACCGCTAAAGGTAAGTTTTGTAACATACCTACATAGTTGTCCAGGGGCCATTACCACTCTCCTGAGCAGGCCAGGTATCTCCCCTCATTGTCTGTTGGATGGGGGGGGGGTTAAGGTTACAAACCTCTTTTTGCCATATTGACCATTGAATGCAGAAAGTGTGGCAATTCTGCCAAGCAATTTCATTTCGGAGTCACGTGAGTGACTTCGTGAAGAGCCCGCCGGCGCGCATGCTCGACATATCGTCGTACCGCGTTGTTGCGACGGCTGGCGGTGGAGCGCGCTCCTCGCCAGCCCTTCACAAGGGGCCACGGAGGTCAGTATCCTACCTTTAGTTGGTGGTCCTTGTTGTTGGTTATGTCTTGCAGCAAGGACATGGATGGGAGTTCCAAGGGCCGGAGGACGTCAGGACGAGTTCGCCGGTCAACAGTTCCGGGGCCTTTACCATCGGCAGTACCTGCAACGCAAGCCGGGACTCAGGCGGAGATGTGGGTAAGCCCTGTGATTACAGGTCCAGATCCGCCAGCACACCACAGCTCGGAGGAGTTCGACGAGGAGGAGTGTGGTGTGCCGCCAGAGCAGGGGGACCCTGCCATGGCAGTCAGGTCGTCAGTGGGCTCGCTGGCGACCTCGAGCAGGGTGCGTGCAGCTGCACGGCCTGTTCCACTCAGCCCTCCGAGTAGGGGAAGGGCAGCAGCCCAGAAGCCTAACCCTGCCAGGGCTAAGGCATTGCCTGACACGGAGGAGCGGTCAGGTTCCAGGGCGAGACCCGGGGCGGCTGTGAGGTCCAGCCGGCACACCCCGACTCTCGACGCCGGGACGGGTCGGTTGAGTCGGGTCTTGTCACGGTCGCCGAGCCCCCCATGGATGGGTGGGCGAGACCATGCGTCGGCAAAGTCCACGATATGGGCAGCCGGCGAGCCTGCGCGGGCTTCAGGCAGCCATGCTTCGGCTGGTGCCGACACCACGCCGCAAGTGCCCTTAGTGGCAGCGGCTTCAGCTCCCGCTAAACGGAGGCGATTGAACACGCCCGCGCGGGAATCGCGCAGTTTCGCCTCGGCGGCTGTTAGCGACAACTACCGGCACCGGCTGGGCCTCGATGAGGTGCGGGCCGATGATAGGAGCCCGGTTTTCTTTTCAGAGCCGGAGGACTCCGACCACCTGAGTGTTCAGGGTGAAGGGCGTATTGACCGTATGGAGCAGCTACTGGAGCTCCTGCTTCAACGTCAACTACAGCAGGGCAGCAACAGGCACAGGGCGTCGTCACCAGCCTCTACCATCAGCCTGGAGCAGCAGGAGGAGGAGGTTTTGGTGGATTCCATACCACCTCCGTTGGAGGTGCCAGCGGAGGATCTTCTGGATGTGGCGACCAAATTTGCGGCCCCACATTCATCTGGACTTCCTTTAAACGCAAAGCTGGCAGCCACTGTGGACTTTCTTAACAACCAGCAACTACAGGAAGAAGTCCTCATTCAGGCAATGAGCCGTCACAAGCCTCCATCCAATTGCAACTCCCTCAACGTGCCTGTGGTCAATACGCCGATATGGGGCAACATCAATGCGGCTATCCGTCAACAAGAGGTAAAATTGCAGCGGATCCTGAAGCTCCTCACGGCCGGTATTACCGCCTTTGCGCGGTCGGTGGACGGGGACGAACTGAATTTGGACCAGGAAGATGCTCTGGCCCTCCTGTGCGCGACCCAGCATGAAATCAACGGGTTTCGCAAAACCAGCATCCGCCCAGCGCTCAATCCGAAGTTTGCAGGATTGTGCAAACCACCGCCGCCGCCCCCGCCCCGTCAGCTCTTTGGGGAGGACCTCTCGAAGAGAGTCAAAGAGCTTGACGAACAAGCCAAAACGGTGGGGATCATGCGCTCTCAGAGTGCCCCCGCACCGTCAGGCTCAAAGTCTCCATACATTCGATCACGAGGGTCTGCTAGTACCTCGACGAGGACCCACCCTCAAGCTCCACAACGACAGCAACATCAGACCCAGCACCAGGGGTCTTTTTTAGGACAGGGTCGGCAGAGACCCTGGTGGAAAACGAAGACGTCGCGCCCTCAAGCCAACCCAGCACCTACACGTCCACCCACGCGTGTCAAAGACCGCCGGTAACCACGGAGGTGAGGGGGTCTGGTTCTCTCTTTTCTCTTTGTTTAACTTCACATGTTGGTGGTCGCCTTCGGTTGTTTTTGGGTGCATGGGGTAATTTTACTGGTGACGAGTATGTGTTGCAGAATATTCAGGGGCATAAAATTGAGTTTATTAATGGCGACATTCCTCCATCCCAGCACATGCCCGCTCGAACGTTTAAATTATCTGCTGCAGAACAGGCAGCAGGCTACAAGGAACTTTTAAGTCTTGAGCAGAAGGGAGTGATTGAGAGAGCGGTGCATGAGCCAGTTGAATTTGTTTCGAATATATTCACCAGACCTAAGAAGGATGGAGGTTGTCGTGTCATTATTGACCTAACCCGTTTGAATACTTTTGTAACATATACTCATTTTAAAATGGATACGTTTGAAACAGCCAAATCATTGATTTCTCATGGTTGCTTTATGGCATGCATCGATTTGAAAGACGCATATTATTCAGTATCCATCCAGAAATATGACAGAAGGTTTTTGAAATTCATCTGGATGGGGCAACTCTGGCAGTACAAGGCTTTGCCTAATGGGCTCACCACAGCCCCTAGATTGTTCACTAAATTAGTGAAACCAATTATGGCTTATTTGAGACAACGACACCATATAGTTATGGCCTACTTAGATGATATCTTAATTGTGGGCCACACCCTGGAATTGGCTGAACAGGGTGTTGCAGCTGCTGTCAATATATTTCAACAATTAGGGTTTATTGTCCATCCAGAGAAATCAAAGTTCTGCCCTGCCCAGGTGATTAATTACCTAGGGTTCACGGTGAACTCTATGAGCATGAGGGTTACCATTCCAATTAACAAGATTGAGGAGGTTCACCCAGGTGTGTCAAGATTTAATCTGCACCAATATACCATCGATTCAGCATTCAGCTACAATAATTGGGAAGCTTGTAGCTTTGTTTCCGGCAGCGCGATATGGACCTTTGCATTATCAGAATTTGCAAAGAGCTAAAATTGCTGCGTTAAAACAGAACGCTGGTCATTTTGATCGGTCCATGCAGCTGCCGCCCGAAGCGATAAATGAGTTGCAATGGTGGGTGTGTCACATTAGCAGCTCATTCAAGCCTATCAGGGAGGCTAATCCGGTGGTATATTTGCAGACTGATGCAAGCTCCAATGGCTGGGGAGCCACGGATAATTGCTCTAGTTGTGGGGGCAGATGGGACACCCTTGAATCAACGATGTTGTTGACTCAAGGGATTAACTATTTGGAGTTGCTGGCAGCATTCCACGGACTTCGTGCGTATTGTTCCAAGCTTGTTGGAGCACATGTCCGTCTCCAAATAGACAACACCACAGCAGTAGCATGCTTAAACCATATGGGTGGTACCAGGTCAGTTTCGTGTGACAAATTGGCTAACTCAATTTGGCTCTGGTGTGTTCAGAGAGACATTTGGATTTCAGCTACCTATTTGCCAGGTGAGCTTAATACTGTGGCGGACACCAGGTCACGCAAATTTAATGACAACATTGAATGGATGTTGCATCCTGAGATTTTTTCTAAAGTCACAGCCAAATTCGGTAAACCGGACATTGACCTTTTTGCGTCACGGTTGAACCATCAGGTACCAACCTACGTTTCATGGGAACCAGATCCTGGGGCAATAGCGCTAGATGCATTCTCGCTGGACTGGGGGAATTGTTTTTTCTATGCCTTCCCCCCGTTTTGCCTCATCAGTCGGGTATTGCGAAAGATTCAGGCAGATGCTGCCAAGGGCATCCTTATTATACCCGACTGGCCCACACAGCCTTGGTATCCGGTGGTCTTTGACATGCTCAACGAACCTTGGGTCCTTTTGAAGGGTTGCCCACAATTGGTTACTCACCCTGTCTCAGGGGAGCCACATCCCTGCCATGGCTATTTAAATTTGTTGGCTTGCAGGTTCTGAACAGGCCGTTAGTCCAATACGGCCTCTCGGCTCGGACCATGGATACCATCGGGGCGTCGTGTCGAGAGTCCACAAGGCGAAGATACCGCTCGCATGTTAAGAAGTGGGAAGCCTACTGCAGCCGCTCTCGCATCACGTACGATGACGTGACAATAACCGACGTCCTGGAATTCCTCGCGGGGTTGCACCATGATGAAAACTTAAGTTACAGTGCCATCAACAGCGCCAGAAGTGCGCTATCATTCTACCTCAATATTGGGGTAGGATCCAACAGGCTAGTGTCCAGACTCATGCGGGGTATATTCAATATGAATCCGTCTACACCACGCTATAATATCACCTGGGGTGTCAGGGACGTATTAACCCTGCTCAGGACGTGGTCTTCCATGGAAGGGCTCCAACTGGACCAACTCACCATGAAGCTGGTGATGTTACTAGCGCTGACTTCAGCTCAGAGGGTACAGACACTACACAAACTTCGTGTCGACAGAATGACTTCTACCCCTACAGAAGTAGTCTTTTTCATTGACGAGCTACTAAAGCAGCATAGACCTGGGTGCACAGGGCTGCAGCTGAAGTTCCCGGCATACCCCGCAGATGCTAGGCTATGTTTAGCCTCACATATCCGCCACTATGTCAAGGTGACGGCACGCATCAGAGGAATGGAGAGATACCTGCTTGTCACTCATAAGAGACCTCATCATCGAGTGACAGTCCAGACGATATCCAGGTGGCTTCGAGTCGTCTTGGGTAAGTCAGGTATCGACACTAATGTGTTCAAGTCTCATTCCACCAGGGCTGCATCGACGTCAGCGGCGAGGGTCATGGAGGTGCCCATGGACCAAATTCTCGCCACAGCAGGATGGGCGAATGAAGCTGTGTTCCAGCGTTTTTATAACAAGCCTGTTGCTGCTCCTCTACAGTTCGCAGAAGCCGTGCTGAATGCAGGTCAAGAACGTGGAGATGTCCCCGCATGAGGGGTTTTTGATTTGTTATTCATAAATATGCTCTTGTTTTGCAGTATGAACTATTGAGCAAGTTTGTTCCTCCCATCCATCCCTGGTAGTGGTGTGTCAGCATGGACGTGGTCCAGGGCGTGTAATCACAGAAGCTTTGAAGTCTTCACGAAGTCACTCATGTGACTCCGAAATGAAATAGTAAGATTGAACGAGAACTTACCAGTTCGAAGGTTGATCTTTATTTTATGAGGAGTCGAAGTGAGGGATTTCGTGCCCTCCTCGCCCAACCCTCAATCACCTTCATCTGGTAATCTTAGTCACTTCAATCTTACTATGCAAAGTCATTTCTATTGTTGGTTTCTGTGATTCCACGCCGCTACTTTGAAGTATGTCGAGCATGCGCGCCGGCGGGCTCTTCACGAAATCCCTCACTTCGACTCCTCATAAAATAAAGATCAACCTTCGAACTGGTAAGTTCTCGTTCAATCTTACTATTAATTCATAGAACATAGAATAGTACATCACAAGAACAAGCCCCAATGGAGATGAGGAGGAATTGCTTTAGCCAGAGGGCGGTGAACCTGTGGAATTCATTGCCCCAGGTGGCGGTGGAGGCCAAGTCATTGAATATTTTAAAAGCAGAGATTGATAGGTACTTGGGTTACACAAAAAGCTGGAGAAACTCAGCGGGTGCAGCAGCATCTGAGGAGCAAAGGAGATAGGCGACGTTTCGGGTCGAGACCCTTCTAAGTGTATCTAGGGATACTAGGAGAAGACAGGAGAAGCTGGGAGGGAAAACTAGGTCAGCCATGGTCGAATGGCCTAATTCTGCTCCTATGTCTTAAGGGCCTGTCCCGCTTGGCAATTTTTTCAGCAACTGCCAGCATCATTGACTGGCCTATTAGGTCACCGAAAATCTTTTGGCGACACTGATATGACGCCGGCAGTCGCCAAGAAAAGACAGGCCCTTAATGGTCTTAATATCTAAACGTCTGAGTCAAATACAATGCCAAGACCAACTCCTATCTGCCTGCACGAAATCCACATCGCTCCTTTCCCTGCATATTCATGTGCCGATCCAAAAGCCTCTTCAATGTCATTTATCATATCTGCATGCACCATCACCACCAGCAACATGTTCAAGGTACTCAGCGCACTCTGGGTAGAATACTTGCCCCGCACATCTCCTTTGAAATTTGCCCCACACACTTTAGAGCTATGCCGTATGGTATTTGATTTTCCATGCTGGGAAAAAGCGTTCTGACTCTACTCAAAAATCATGAAATAAGCCATCCTGCGTAAGCCTACACCTGGTCATTTCTGCAGTGGCAGACTGGTTTACACACTGAAAGATGCATGAAAACTGGAACAATGTGTTTTGGTACGTTGATCAGGCAGAAGGATGTTCGGAAGACCACAAGGGCCCTCTCTCATGGCAAACAACTCTGTAAAAGTCTGCCATGGAGGTAAAGGGAAGACGAGAAGGAGACGCAGTGTGTGAGGCCCCACCACACCACGGGAACAATCGCCCTGATGCAGTGGTGTCGAGTGAAAGTTCTCACAGTGAGGTGTTCAAGCCCTGTCCCATGGTACGAGTTCATTCCAAGAGCTCTCCCGAGTTTGCCCTGATTCGAACTCGGAGATTTACGGTAATGGCCGCTCGTCGGTACTCGGGGCTCTCCTGGACATTTTTTCAACATGTTGAAAAATCTTCACGAGTCCTCCCGTGCTTACCTGCCGTTAGCGAGTCTTCCCGAGTACCTGCCGTTAGTGTTACGAGCCGTGAAGAGACCTGAAGTCCCCGAACTCCGACTACGTACCCGCTACGTTCATTCTCCGTGCTTACCACGAGTTTGATTTGTTTTAAACTCGGGAGAGCTCTTGGAATGAACTCGTACCGTGGGACAGGGCTTTTCGATGGTGAGTGAGGAAGGAAACACGGCTGCTCAAATACAGGTGGAGGAAACAGAAAGGCTGCAAACAATGAGGGAGCAATGCTAGCACACGTCCCGGCCTGAGGAATATGAATCTAACAGATCACACATCAAGGGTGTGGGGAGAAGGCAGGAGAATGGGGTTAGGAGGGAGAGATAGATCGGCCATGATTGAATGGCGGAGTAGGTTTGATGGGCCGAATGGCTGAATTCTACTCCTATCACTTATGACGCTGAATTGGAGACCCTTTATATTGCTTCTCATTGGCGACCTCACTTCAATCTGCTCCTTGCATTTTTTAGACTGGTTAGTGTCGTTCCCATTCACCTTTGACCATCTAGTTATCGCAGTAAAGGTTGAAACGAGCACCACACCATTAGTGATGACATTTAGCGCATGATTGACCCGTGAAATGTCGGTCACACCAACAGCAACAGAACACCAATGTACCTTTTGCCATTGGATGCAACTTTATATGGACGGGATTATGAATGTCACGTATTCACTTTAATACAAGTTTTAGCAAGAAGTGACAGGAGCTAATTGATCCACTTTTTGAGCTTGCAGTGTTTAAAGATCATTCTCCAAGACACCACGGCAAGCAACCCAGGGGATAAGTCATAGGAAACTAAAAACACTGGTTATAAAAAGTCTTGAATGCTATACAATTGCAATAGCAGGAAAGAATGACTGACTGACAGTCAAAAAGTGCCCAATTATGTACTGAAGTGGGCCAGGCAGCATCTCTGGAGAAAAGGAATAGGTGACGTTTCGGGGCGGAGCCCTTCTTCACAGTTTCTTCATGTCTGAAGCTGGGTTCTGACCCAAAATGTCAGACGTTCCTTTTCTCCAGAGATGCTGACTGCCCCGTTGAGTTACTCCAGCACATTGTGTCTAGAAACATAGAAACATAGAAATTAGGTGCAGGAGTAGGCCATTCGGCCCTTCGAGCCTGCACCGCCATTCAATATGATCATGGCTGATCATCCAACTCAGTATCCCGTGCCTGCCTTCTCTCCATACCCTCTGATCCCCTTAGCCACAGGGGCCACATCTAACTCCCTCTTAAATATAGCCAATGAACTGGCCTCAACTACCCTCTGTGGCAGAGAGTTCCAGAGACCCACCACTCTCTGTGTGAAAAAAGTCCTTCTCATCTCGGTCCTAAAGGATTTCCCCCTTATCCTTAAGCTGTGACCCCTTGTCCTGGACCTCCCCAACATTGGGAACAATCTTCCTGCATCTAGCCTGTCCAACCCCTTAAGAATTTTGTAAGTTTCTATAAGATCCCCTCTCAATCTCCTAAATTCTAGAGAGTATAAACCGAGTCTATGCAGTCTTTGTTCATAAGACAGTCCTGACATCCCAGGAATCAGTCTGGTGAACCTTCGCTGCACTCCCTCTATGGCAATAATGTCCTTCCTCAGATTTGGAGACCAGAACTGTACGCAATACTCCAGGTGTGGCCTCACCAAGACCCTATACAACTGAAGTAGAACCTCCCTGCTCCTATACTCAAATCCTTTTGCTATGAAAGCTAACATACCATTCGCTTTCTTCACTGCCTGCTGTACCTGCATGCCTACTTTCAATGACTGGTGTACCATGACACCCAGGTCGCGCTGCATCTCCCCTTTTCCTAATCGGCCTCCATTTAGATAATAGTCTGTTTTCCTATTTTTGCCACCAAAGTGGATAACCTCACCGTCTATCATTGGTGTTAGCCAGCATCTGCAGTTCCTTCCAACACATATCTAATGAACTGTCAGTTCACTCTCCAGTTTGCTGTGAGAATGGGTGGTCGCCGCAGATATAGACATATCAGCAAAATATAGACAATGGCGTGCAGCGGTAGAATTGCTGTCTTACAGCGAATGCAGCAGCGGAGACCCAGGTTCGATCCCGATGTCGGGTACTGTTTGTATGTAGTTTGTATGTTCTCCCCATGACATGCGTGGGTTTTCTCGAACATCTATGGTTTCCTCCCACGCTCTAAATACATCCAGGTTTGTAGGTTAATTGGCTTGGTAAATGTAAAAATTGTCCCTAGTGACTGTAGGATAGTGTTAATATTCGGGGATCGCTGGTCGGCGAGGACCCAGTGGGCCGAATGGCCTGTTTCCACGCTGTATCTCCAAACTAAACTAAACTAAAAAAAAAGTTCCAAGTGTGTTAGCTGGCGGAAGGTGGAAGAGTACTGCAGACCCATGAAGGAATGACATTCCTATGATAGACACAAAAAGCTGGAGTAACTCAGCGGGACAAGCAGCATCATCTCTGGAGAAATGGAATAGCTGACGTTTCGGGCCAAGACCCTTCTTCATACTGAGAGTCAGGGGCCAGCTCCAGAGTTGTTGTCTGTCCCGCTGAGTTACTCCAGCTTTTTGTGTCTATCTTCGGTTTAAACCAGCATCTGCAGTTCCTTCCAACACATTCCTGTTATATATATACATAATGCTGTCCCTAAAGGGCCTGTCCTACCAGCATCCGACTCCATGCGGTGAGCGCGATCAAACTAGAAGTGGGGGCCGCGCGGAGGTCGGGTGATCCCCTGTACAGGGCCGTTCCCACAGGCATGCGCCTGCATGCGGCAAGCGTAACCAAACCGGCAGCGAGGACCGCGCGGAGGTTGGGTGAGTGGCGCAACGCGGCGCAAAGTGAGGCGAACTTGGGGCGAAGTCTTAAAGGTAAGTTCGCCAGGACAGAGAGGGGCACACAGAGAGGGGCACAGAGGCACACACAGAGAGGGTCACGGAGGCACACACAGAGCGGGTCACGGAGGCACCTACAGAGAGGGTCACGGAGGCACGACGTCGAGGTGGTGTGTAATGCGTCGAGGCGACTGCGAGCCGACAAGCCGTTGCTGCGCGGAATTTTTGAAGATGGTCAGTTTTTCGGAGCCCCGCGCGATGTCGGGACGAACTCCGCACAATTCCGCACGGCTCCGGCGATCGAAGTGGGACCAGCCCCGCGACACATAGAGTTGCATGCTGGTGGGACAGGCCCTTAAGGCATCCACAGTGGCCATGCCGCCAATGGACTAATCTTCAATACAGAGTTGTTGCATTTCTGCTGCACAAGTACAGGTGCCAGCACAGATGCATCATTATGACTTCTAACGCAGTTCAGACCACCCTGTAGATTTCCAACATAAACTGAAATTATTGGATTTGCTCCCTCTCCTTTCCCAGCACATTAGTGGCAGCTTTTAGTCAATCACTGTAACACGTTTTCCACTGTGATAAATCTATGATGTAATTTGCAAACTGTTATAAATACTGTAAAGAGGAGCCTGAGGTTTACAGACCTGTAAAAGTCAGTGGTAAAATGATCGCCTCTGGCAGTCTGGTCACTTACTTGATTAAAATGCCTTCCCTTCTCTCAGTGTGCTGCATAAAAGAGCATCGAGCGGACTGGTCCAAAATTACCTGTCTCCACTGGATCTCTGACGTAAATGACACAGGGGCACAGCAGGTAGTAGTGCTGCCAACATCACACCTCCAGTAACACAGGTTCAATGTGTAGGAAGAAACGGCAGATACTGGTTTAAACCGAAGATAGACACGCAATGCTGGAGTAACTCAGCGGACAGGCAGCATCACTGGAGAGAAGGAATGGGTGATGTTTCAGGTCGAGAAGTCCGAAGAAGGGTCACCCATTCCTTCGCTCCACAGATGCTGCCTGTCCCGCTGTGTTACTGCAGCATGTTGTGTCCTGATCTCCAGTTTCGACTTTGGGAGTTTGCATATGCTCTCTGTGTCCTCAAAGCATTCCCCTCCTGTTTGCTCCCATGTCCCACGGACATGCTTGAAGGACAATTGTCACAGAAAGTGGCCTTGAGTGTGGTTGGGTGGTGGGTGAATCCATGGGGGCCATGGGATATTGACTTGATGGGCCCATGAGAGGGAATAGGTTGCAGGGAAATAAGTGAGAGAATAGAATTGTTCTGTGAAAAAGCATAAACTTGGGGGCTGAATGGTCTCTTACTATGTAATCAGCAAAAGTAAGTGAAGTATTTTCCCTCTTGTTATTCCCTCCTGCATCCATTAATAAGTTTCCCAGGCACTTGTTTGATGCCAATTTGCACAGCATGTGAACCAAGTCCTGTTCAGGTCATAAGGTCATAAGTGATAGGAGCTGAATTAGGCCATTCGACCCATTAACGCCATTCAATCATGGTTGATCTGTCCCTCCCTCCTCACCCCATTCCCCTGCCTTCTCCCCATAACCCCTGACACCTGTACTAATCAAGAGTATATTTATCTCTGCCTTAAAAATATCCATTGACATGGCCTCCACGGCCTTCTGTGGAAAAGAATTCCACAGATTCACCACCCACTGACTGAAGAAATTCCTCCTCATCTCCTTCCCAAAGGATCATCCTTTAATTCTGAGGCTTTGACCTCTAGTCCTGGAATGTTCCATGAGTGGAAACTCTCCAGGTCCATTCTGGTCTAATCGGGAGAAGCATACACAAGTAATTAAGGACGTAGAAATATATTTGGGTCCAGGCATCCTAAAAGACCCTCTAGTACCCTATTTGAAGCATTTTCTAAAATAATTGAAGAATACTCTCCCTCTCTCGCCGTCTCTCAATATCTCTTTCAGTCCTTTCCATGCATTGATCACTCTTTATTGAAAGATAATTTTAAATTCGGCATTGTTCATTTGAGACGGTGTTCCCATGTTATTAATCTCAATAGATTCGTTTTGAGTACAATTGTACAGCAAAGTAATAGTAATTCAGAAGCTTATGAAATGATCCATGCTCACCAAAATTCTACCTTGGAAGTTTGGACTTTGTTATTAAAATACTGATGTTATTAAAAGTGATTGGCTGTCTTCATACCCAAAACTGTGAACCATAGCCTGTCCTTAACGGCCTGTCCTACCAGCATCCGACTCCATGCGATGAGCGCGATTAAACTAGAAGCGGGGGCCGCGCGGAGGTCGGGTGATCCCCTGTACAGGGCCGTTCCCACCAGCATGCGCCTGCATGCGGCAAGCGCGACCAAACCGGCAGCGAGGGCCGCACGGAGGTCGGGTGAGTTGCGCAACGCGGCGCAAAGTGAGGCGAACTTGGAGCGAAGTCTTAAGGTAAGTTCGCCAGGACAGAGAGGGGCACACAGAGAGGGGCACAGAGGCACACACACACACAGAGGGCCACGGAGCCACACACAGAGAGAACTCCGTACAATCCGCACGGCTCCAGCGATCGAAGTGGGACCCGCCCCGCGGCGCTGGACGGCTCAAGCACCACGTTAGGTCGCGCTCATCACATAGAGTTGCATGCTGGTGGGACAGGCCCTTTACTGATCTGACATGAGTCACAGTGTTGCTTAGGAAGGCTTGATTCCACTTTCTAAGATCTTGGCATGGTTAGGTGGGGCTGAAGAGCTTGTTCCCACGCAGTACGACTCAAAATAGAAATACTAGCCATGCCTTCATTGCTAGAGTGCCACAAAAAATGGCCTGGAAATATTATCTAAGTAGGAACTGCAGATGCTGGAAAATCGAAGGTAGACAGAAATGCTGGAGAAACTCAACGGGTGATGCAGCATCTATGGAGCGAAGGAAATAGGCAAAGTTTTGGGTCAAAACCCCTTCTTCAGACTGATGTCAGGGTGGGGAGAACAGATAGGAAGAGGTGGAGCGAGTGGCCTGAGGGAGAGCTGAGAAGGGGAGGAGAGAGTAGGGACTACCTGAAATTAGAGAAGTCAATGGGTCGAAACACTTCCTCAGGCACCCAGCGATATGAAGGCAGTTTGCACCCCAACGGTATGAACATTGACTTCCCTTATTTCAGGCCAACCAGTGATCCCCGCATATTAACACTTATCCTTCACCTACTAGGGACAATTTTTACATTTACCAAGCCAATTAGTCTACAAACCTGTACGTCTTTGGAGTGTGGAAAGAAACCAAAGATCTCGTAGAAAACTTACCCAGGTCACGGGGAGAACGTACAAACTCGGTAGAGACAGCACCCGTAGTCGGAATCGAACCCGGGTCTCTGGCGCTGCATTCGCTGTAAGGCAGCAACTCTACCGCTGCGCCACTGTGACCAATATGTGTAGCTGGGACATATTGGCCGGTGTGTGGGCAGGTTGGGCCGAAGAGCCTGTTGCCACGCTGTATCATTCGATGACTCTATATCTTGGAGTTGCAAGATATGGTTAGAGCTCAAACTCATTAGTCGGGACATGTGGTCAGCAATGAATTAGATCAGTACTGTCATGTAGATCGTAGAGCTGCTGCCTCACAGCTCCAGAGATCTGCATTCAATACTTTCCTTGGGTGCTGCCTGTGTGGAGTTTGCACGGTCCCTTAGTGCTCTGATTCTCGTCAACATCCCAACAGCGTTTGGGTTGATAGGTCAGTTGGCCCTTCTCCAATCTGCATGAGATGGGATAGAATTTGGCAAGGATGGAGATAAGGGATTGTGAGGAGAATGAAGTGGGGATTGACAATGATTACCGGGTAATGAGTGCTTGTTGGACAGTGCAGCCTCGATGGGCTGAAAGGCCTGTTTCCACATTGTGTAATTGCGACATCTCATGAATAATTTGTGAGTAATACTGTACCATGAGAGTAAATACCACCAGCTTACACAACAACACCTAAAGGCACATGACCTTCCCGAGCAGAATCATTTCAATTAACTGTTTTAAAACTACATGCTTAAATATTATGTGAAATATCAGCGAGTGAGGCAAGGACTCTAATCTAGCTATAGACTTCAAGTGACATTTATTAATGGTTCACACTTTATTCATACAGTTCATGACTTCATCTAAAGCCCTGATTAGATTACCACCTTCTAGCTCACTGACACGTTAGACATTATTTCATCTTTATTCAAGCAGCGTATTTCACGAGAAAAGCCTTGTTACTAGCTGCATTATAAGAGTGTTGTCGATGAGTGGTGTTGAGTGTTAAAGGACTGACCTGAGTTGGGAGGTTGTCCACGGTGTCCTATATCACACAGTGTCAGGTGTGTGAGAGTGAGCAGGCACAATGACCAGATGCTACAATAGATAGTACCCTGGAAGGAGATTCAAATCCAGGAGCTTGGATTATGAATGGAAGGTGATTCATTGTGTGAGCTTCTGGTTGCCCCGTTATATTGCAAGCAATTCTGATCACCCCATTACAGGAAAGGATGTGCAGGGTTTGGTCAACTTTACAATAGTTCAGCAGATATCATGATCTGATACCAGTAAGAAATGAACTAATGGGCCTATTCACATGGGTTTCTTGTCCCTCACTTCACCCTTCTCATCGCCTACCCTTCCTCCTAAACTGGTTCCATCAGTCTCCAGCCATCACCAACCAGCCACTGTCTCCACCTTCCCCATTCCATCCTCCATCTAGTTCCAACTGACTCATCTAACTTCAGCTCTTATCGATTCCTACCAGCTTCTATCTCAACAGTCAGCGTCCCACCCCCCCTCCAACTTCACTTTGGCTCAATCTGCCCTTTGTGTCCCTCTTCATCTGTTTCCAGTTATCCTCTATCTCATTCCTCTCTCTCACTTGTTTTGCCTTCTCAGTCCTGATGCAGAGTCTCAACTCAAAACGGCAAATATCCCCGTGCCTCCACGTATTCTCCTCGACCTGTTAAGTTCCTTCAGCATTTATGTTTGCTCCAAATTCCAACATCTGCCATCTTTTGTGTGTCCAAGTTAAGAAATGTATTCAATTCAAGTTCATACCTACTCTCCGTGAGTGTAAACTCATGGGGTACGATATTTTACAAGAACACCAGGGTGGGATTGTGTCAGAGTGGGTAGTTTGATGGTAAAAGATGTCCATGCACAGTTGGTCATTGCCTTTCGGGAAGCAGGTTGAAAAAAATGCCTCACTCTGTATCAATGGTATCACAGTGAAGATTCAAGAATTTCCAGTTCATAAGTGGAAGTATCATCCATAATTTGGTCCAATCATCTCAATGAAAGAGCCAAGAAAACACAACAAAGGTTCCACTTCCTCAGAAGAAAAAATAGGCATGTCCCCAGAGAATGGTAACCAATTTCCACAGATGCGTCATGGAAAGTGTCCTGTTGGGATGCATCACAGTTTTGTTTGGCAACTTCTCTGCCCAAGGACACAAGAAAATGCGAACTGTTGTGAACGCAGCATTGTCTGTCAAGCAACCCAGCCTTCCCACATCAACACTTCACAAGATCATGAGAGAGTAAATGCACGGACTCTTTTACTCCAGAGTAAGAGTATCAAGAACCAGAGGACATAGGTTACAGGGGAGGGGGGAAAGATTTAATAGGAACTGCGGGGCAACTTTTTTACACAAAGGGTGGTAGGTGTATGGAACAAGCTGCTGGAGGAGATAGTTGAGGCAGATACTACGGTATCACAATATTTGAGGGACATTTAGACAGGTATGTGAATAGGTTAGGTTTAGAAGTATATGGGCCAAATGCAGGCAGGTGGGACTAGTATAGATGGGGCATGTTGGTCAGCATGGGCAAGTTGGGCCGAAGGGCCTGTTTTCACACTGTATGAATCTAGGACTCTGTGACCTTATTTCAATTTTCCAGCATCTGAGACTTTTCCTTTGATGTTGATAAACTCAGCGTTACGTTACATATTCATAGAGGCCCAATAATAGTCAGAAGATGGACATTGACAGCTGTGATGATGGATTGCACCATTTTTCTTGCATTAACTCTGGCTCTTGTCTTGATGTAAGAATATTATGCCAAGTCAAACCAGGGCAGCTTCAGTATGCTAAAGGCAGGATTTACTTGCAAGCTGTGCTGCCTCTCATGTTTGGGTGTTTGGTAGGATTGAGCAGGAACCTCAGAAACCCAAGACTAAGCCAGATGGATTTGTTAAATCCAGCTCTTTGATTCCCTCTCAGTTGGTGTTTATCAAATCCACCAAGTTTACATTGGCATTGTGACTAGTTGTATCGGACAGTGTGTAAGCAAGCAAGCACTGAACCTTTGGTTTCACCAGCAACCTTACTCTGCAATCATACACTTCCAGCTTGGGAACACTGGACCTATCATTATTTTCACAAGTTATGGAAACAGAGAAACATAGAAACAGAGAAGGGTTCACAAAAGGCTGGAGAAACTCAGCGGGTGCAGCAGCATCTAAGGAGTGAAGGAGATAGGCGACGTTTCAGGCCGAAACCCTTCTTCTTAGAAACAGAGAAATTAGATGCAGGAGTAGGCCATTCGGCCCTTCGAGCCTGCACCACCATTCAATATGATCATGGCTGATCATCCAACTCAGTATCCCATACCTGCCTTCTCTCCATACCCTCTGATCCCCTTAGCCACAAGGGCCACACCTAACTCCCTCTTAAATATAGCCAATGAACTGGCCTCAACTGCCCTCTGTGGCAGAGAATTCCAGAGACCCACCACTCTGTGTGTGAAAAAAGTCCTTCTCATCTCGGTCTTAAAGGATTTCCCCCTTATCCTTAAACTGTGACCCCTTGTCCTGGACCTCCCCAACATCGGGAACAATCTTCCTGCATCTAGCCTGTCCAACCCCTTCAGAATTTTGTAAGTTACTATAAGATCCCCTCTCAATCTCCTAAATTCTAGAGAGTATAAACCGAGTCTATCCAGTCTCTCCCTTTAAGACAGTCCTGACATCCCAGGAATCAGTCTGGTTATAGGAGTAGAATTAGGCCATTCAGCCCATCAGGTCTACTCCACCATTCAATCATCTCTTAGAATAATTGTGAGGTTCTTAGAATAAAGGGGAGGTAATTTAAGACTGAGGTTAGAAAAAACTTTTTCACCCAGAGAGCTGTGAATTTATGGAATTCCCTGCCACAGAGGGCAGTGGAGGCCAAGTCACTGGATGGATTTAAGAGAGAGTTAGATAGAGCTCTTAGGGGCTAGTGGAATCAAGGGATAAGGGGAGAAGACAGGCACGGGTTATTGATAGGAGACGATCAGCCATGATCACAATGAATGGAGGTGCTGGCTCGAAGGGGGTCGAAGGAAGCCTGACCAGCACCTTATAGAGCCTCAGCATTACATCTCTGTTTTTGTATTCCAGTCCTCTTGATATAAATGCTGGCATTGAATTTGCACCAGCACTCCCAAGTCCCTTTGCACCTTCAATTTATGGATTTCCTCTCTATTTAGAAAATAATCTACGCCTTTTCTCTTATTACCAAAATGCAGGACTCCGCACTTTGCTACACTGAATTCTACCTGCCATTTCTCTGCCCACTCTCCTAACTTGTCCAGGTCCTTCTGCAGAATCCTTGCTTCCTCAACACTGCCTGCCCCTCCGCCTATCTTAGCATCATCTGCAAACTTGGCCACAAAGCCACAATCCCCTTATCCAAATCATTAATATACAACGTATATTATTTATTGTGCGGCACGGTGGCCCAGCGGTAGAGTTGCTGCCTTACAGTGAATGCAGCGCCGGAGACCCGGGTTCGATCCCGACTACGGGTGCTGTCTGTACGGAGTTTGTACGTTCTCCCTGTGACCTGCGTTGGTTTTCTCCGAGATCTTCGGTTTCCTCACACACTCCAAAGATGTACAGGTTTGTAGGTTAATTGGCTTGGTAAATATAAAAATTGTTCCTCGTGGGTATAGGATAGTGTTAATGTGCGGGGATCGCTGGTCGGCGCGGACCTGGTTGGCCGAAGGGCCTGTTCCCATGCTGTATCTCTAAACTAAATGAAACTACACTAAACCTGACAAACATCCTTTTGTTGCAACTCTTTGCCTTCTGCCATCCTGCCAACCCGCTATCAATGCTACTCTTCCCTTTAATACCATGGACTCTCCTCTTCCCTAGCAGACTGACGTGTGACACCTTATTAAAGGCCTTCTGAAAATCTAGGTAAACAACATCTACAGCCTCCCCTCTGTCTATCCTGCTATTAACATAGAAACATAGAAAATAGGTGCAGGAGTAGGCCATTCGGCCCTTCGAGCCTGCACCATCATTCAATATGATCGTGGCTGATCATCCAACTCAGTATCCCGTACCTGCCTTCCCTCCATACCCCCTTATCCCTTTAGCCACAAGAGCCACGTCCAACTCCCTCTTGAATATAGCCAATGAACTGGCCTCAACGACCTTCTATGGCAGAGAATAATAAGATTGAACGAGAACTTACCAGTTCGAAGGTTGATCTTTATTTTATGAGGAGTCGAAGTGAGGGATTTCGTGAAGATCCCGCCGGCGCGCATGCTCGACATACTTCAAAGTAGCGGCGTGGAATCACAGAAACCAACAATAGAAATGACTTCGCATAGTAAGATTGAAGTGACTAAGATTACCAGATGAAGGTGATTGAGGGTTGGGCGAGGAGGGCACGAAATCCCTCACTTCGACTCCTCATAAAATAAAGATCAACCTTCGAACTGGTAAGTTCTCGTTCAATCTTACTATTTCATTTCGGAGTCACGTGAGTGACTTCGTGAAGACTTCAAAGCTTCTGTGATTACATGCCCTGGACCACGTCCATGCTGACACACCACTACCAGGGATGGATGGGAGGAACAAACTTGCTCAATAGTTCATACTGCAAAACAAGAGCATATTTATTAATAACAAATCAAAAACCCCTCATGCGGGGACATCTCCACGTTCTGAACCTGCATTCAGCACGGCTTCTGCGAACTGTAGAGGAGCAGCAACAGGCTTGTTATAAAAATGCTGGAACACAGCTTCATTAGCCCATCCTGCTGTGGCGAGAATTTGGTCCATGGGCAACTCCATGACCCTCGCCGCTGACGTCGATGCAGCCCTGGTGGAATGAGACTTGAACACATTAGTGTCGATACCTGACTTACCCAAGACGACTCGAAGCCACCTGGATATCGTCTGGACTGTCACTCGATGATGAGGTCTCTTATGAGTGACAAGCAGGTATCTCTCCATTCCTCTGATGCGTGCCGTCACCTTGACATAGTGGCGGATATGTGAGGCTAAACATAGCCTAGCATCTGCGGGGTATGCCGGGAACTTCAGCTGCAGCCCTGTGCACCCAGGTCTATGCTGCTTTAGTAGCTCGTCAATGAAAAAGACTACTTCTGTAGGGGTAGATGTCATTCTGTCGACACAAAGTTTGTGTAGTGTCTGTACCCTCTGAGCTGAAGTCAGCGCTAGTAACATCACCAGCTTCATGGTGAATTTGTCCAGTTGGAGTGCTTCCATGGGAGACCATGTCCTGAGCAGGGTTAATACGTCCCTGACATCCCAGGTGATATTATAGCGTGGTGTAGGCGGATTCATATTGAATATACCCCGCATGAGTCTGGACACTAGCCTGTTGGATCCTACCCCAATATTGAGGTAGAATGAGAGCGCACTTCTGGCGCTGTTGATGGCACTGTAACTTAAGTGTTCATCATGGTGCAACCCCGCGAGGAATTCCAGGACGTCGGTTATTGTCACGTCATCGTACGTGATGCGAGAGCGGCTGCAGTAGGCTTCCCACTTCTTAATATGCGAGCGGTATCTTCGCCTTGTGGACTCTCGACACGACGCCCCGATGGTATCCATGGTCCGAGCCGAGAGGCCGTATTGGACTAACGGCCTGTTCAGAGCCTGCAAGCCAACAAATTTAAATAGCCATGGCAGGGATGTGGCTCCCCTGAGACAGGGTGAGTAACCAATTGTGGGCAACCCTTCAAAAGGACCCAAGGTTCGTTGAGCATGTCAAAGACCACCGGATACCAAGGCTGTGTGGGCCAGTCGGGTATAATAAGGATGCCCTTGGCAGCATCTGCCTGAATCTTTCGCAATACCCGACTGATGAGGCAAAACGGGGGGAAGGCATAGAAAAACCAATTCCCCCAGTCCAGCGAGAATGCATCTAGCGCTATTGCCCCAGGATCTGGTTCCCATGAAACGTAGGCTGGTATCTGATGGTTCAACCGTGACGCAAAAAGGTCAATGTCCGGTTTACCAAATTTGGCTGTGACTTTAGAAAAAATCTCAGGATGCAACATCCATTCAATATTGTCATTAAATTTGCGTGACCTGGTGTCCGCCACAGTATTAAGCTCACCTGGAAAATAGGTAGCTGAAATCCAAATGTCTCTTTGAACACACCAGAGCCAAATTGAGTTAGCCAATTTGTCACACGAAACTGACCTGGTACCACCCATATGGTTTAAGTATGCCACTGCTGTGGTGTTGTCTATTTGGAGACGGACATGTGCTCCAACAAGCTTGGAACAATACGCACAAAGTCCGTGGAATGCTGCCAGCAACTCCAAATAGTTAATCCCTTGAGTCAACAACATCGTTGATTCAAGGGTATCCCATTTGCCCCCACAACTAGAGCAATTATCCGTGGCTCCCCAGCCATTGGAGCTTGCATCAGTCTGCAAATATACCACCGGATTAGCCTCCCTGATAGGCTTGAATGAGCTGCTAATGTGACACACCCACCATTTCAACTCATTTATCGCTTCGGGCGGCAGCTGCATGGACCGATCATAATGACCAGCGTTCTGTTTTAACGCAGCAATTTTAGCTCTTTGCAAATTCTGATAATGCAAAGGTCCATATCGCGCTGCCGGAAACAAAGCTACAAGCTTCCCAATTATTGTAGCTGAATGCCGAATCGATGGTATATTGGTGCGGATTAAATCTTGACACACCTGTGTGAACCTCCTCAATCTTGTTAATTGGAATGGTAACCCTCATGCTCATAGAGTTCACCGTGAACCCTAGGTAATTAATCACCTGGGCAGGGCAGAACTTTGATTTCTCTGGATGGACAATAAACCCTAATTGTTGAAATATATTGACAGCAGCTGCAACACCCTGTTCAGCCAATTCCAGGGTGTGGCCCACAATTAAGATATCATCTAAGTAGGCCATAACTATATGGTGTCGTTGTCTCAAATAAGCCATAATTGGTTTCACTAATTTAGTGAACAATCTAGGGGCTGTGGTGAGCCCATTAGGCAAAGCCTTGTACTGCCAGAGTTGCCCCATCCAGATGAATTTCAAAAACCTTCTGTCGTATTTCTGGATGGATACTGAATAATATGCGTCTTTCAAATCGATGCATGCCATAAAGCAACCATGAGAAATCAATGATTTGGCTGTTTCAAACGTATCCATTTTAAAATGAGTATATGTTACAAAAGTATTCAAACGGGTTAGATCAATAATGACACGACAACCTCCATCCTTCTTAGGTCTGGTGAATATATTCGAAACAAATTCAACTGGCTCATGCACCGCTCTCTCAATCACTCCCTTCTGCTCAAGACTTAAAAGTTCCTTGTAGCCTGCTGCCTGTTCTGCAGCAGATAATTTAAACGTTCGAGCGGGCATGTGCTGGGATGGAGGAATGTCGCCATTAATAAACTCAATTTTATGCCCCTGAATATTCTGCAACACATACTCGTCACCAGTAAAATTACCCCATGCACCCAAAAACAACCGAAGGCGACCACCAACATGTGAAGTTAAACAAAGAGAAAAGAGAGAACCAGACCCCCTCACCTCCGTGGTTACCGGCGGTCTTTGACACGCGTGGGTGGACGTGTAGGTGCTGGGTTGGCTTGAGGGCGCGACGTCTTCGTTTTCCACCAGGGTCTCTGCCGACCCTGTCCTAAAAAAGACCCCTGGTGCTGGGTCTGTCATGTTGCTGTCGTTGTGGAGCTTGAGGGTGGGTCCTCGTCGAGGTACTAGCAGACCCTCGTGATCGAATGTATGGAGACTTTGAGCCTGACGGTGCGGGGGCACTCTGAGAGCGCATGATCCCCACCGTTTTGGCTTGTTCGTCAAGCTCTTTGACTCTCTTCGAGAGGTCCTCCCCAAAGAGCTGACGGGGCGGGGGCGGCGGCGGTGGTTTGCACAATCCTGCAAACTTCGGACTGAGCGCTGGGCGGATGCTGGTTTTGCGAAACCCGTTGATTTCGTGCTGGGTCGCGCACAGGAGGGCCAGAGCATCTTCCTGGTCCAAATTCAGTTTGTCCCCGTCCACCGACCGCGCAAAGGCGGTAATACCGGCCGTGAGGAGCTTCAGGATCCGCTGCAATTTTACCTCTTGTTGACGGATAGCCGCATTGATGTTGCCCCATATCGGCGTATTGACCACAGGCACATTGAGGGAGTTGCAATTGGATGGAGGCTTGTGACGGCTCATTGCCTGAATGAGGACTTCTTCCTGTAGTTGCTGGTTGTTAAGAAAGCCCACAGTGGCTGCCAGCTTTGCGTTTAAAGGAAGTCCAGATGAATGTGGGGCCGCAAATTTGGTCGCCACATCCAGAAGATCCTCCGCTGGCACCTCCAACGGAGGTGGTATGGAATCCACCAAAACCTCCTCCTCCTGCTGCTCCAGGCTGATGGTAGAGGCTGGTGACGACGCCCTGTGCCTGTTGCTGCCCTGCTGTAGTTGACGTTGAAGCAGGAGCTCCAGCAGCCGCTCCATACGGTCAATACGCCCTTCACCCTGAACACTCAGGTGGTCGGAGTCCTCCGGCTCTGAAAAGAAAACCGGGCTCCTATCATCGGCCCGCACCTCATCGAGGCCCAGCCGGTGCCGGTAGTTGTCGCTAACAGCCGCCGAGGCGAAACTGCGCGATTCCCGCGCGGGCGTGTTCAATCGCCTCCGTTTAGCCGGAGCTGAAGCCGCTGCCACTAAGGGCACGTGCGGCGTGGTGTCGGCACCAGCCGAAGCATGGCTGCCTGAAGCCCGCGCAGGCTTGCCGGCTGCCCACATCGTGGACTTTGCCGACGCATGGTCTCGCCCACCCATCCATGGGGGGCTCGGCGACCGTGACGAGACCCGACTCAACCGACCCGTCCCGGCGTCGAGAGTCGGGGTGTGCCGGCTGGACCTCACAGCCGCCCCGGGTCTCGCCCTGGAACCTGACCGCTCCTCCGCGGCAGGCAATGCCTTAGCCCTGGCAGGGTTAGGCTTCTGGGCTGCTGCCCTTCCCCTACTCGGAGGGCTGAGTGGAACGGGCCGTGCAGCCGCACGCACCCAGCTCGAGGTCGCCAGCGAGCCCGCTGACGACCTGACTGCCATGGCGGGGTCCCCCTGCTCTGGCAGCATACCACACTCCTCCTCGTCGAACTCCTCCGAGCTGTGGTGTGCTGGCGGATCTGGACCTGTTATCACAGGGCTTACCCACATCTCCGCCTGAGTCCCGGCCTGCGTTGCAGGTACTGCCGATGGTAAAGGCCCCGGAACTGTTGACCGGCGAACTCGTCCTGACGTCCTCCGGCCCTTGGAACTCCCATCCATGTCCTTGCTGCAAGACATAACCAACAACAAGGACCACGAACTAAAGGTAGGATACCTACCTCCGTGGCCCCTTGTGAAGGGCTGGCGAGGAGCGCGCTCCACCGCCAGCCGTCGCAGCAACGCGGTACGACGATATGTCGAGCATGCGCGCCGGCGGGCTCTTCACGAAGTCACTCACGTGACTCCGAAATGAAATTCTAGAGACTCACCATTCTCAGTGTAAAGAATGTTTTCCTCATCTCAGTCCTAAAGGAATTCCCCCTTCTCCTTAGACTGTGACCCCTTGTTCTGGACTCCCCCAACATCGGGAACAATCTTCCTGCATCTAGCTTGTCCAACCCCTTAAGAATTTTGTATGTTTCTATAAGATCCCCCCTCATTCTTCTAAATTCCAGCGAGTACAAGCCGAGTCTATCCAGTCTTTCTTCATATGAAAGTCCTGACATCCCAGGAATCAGTCTGGTGAACCTTCTCTGTACCCCCTCTATGGCAAGAATGTCTTTCCTCAGATTTGGAGACCAAAACTGTACGCAATACTCCAGGTGTGGTCTCACCAAAACCCTGTACAACTGCAATAGAACTTCCCTGCTCCTATACTCAAATCCTTTCGCTATGAATGTTAACATACCATTTGCTTTCTTCACTGCCTGCTGCACCTGCATGCCTACTTTCAATGACTGGTGTACCATGACACCCAGGTCTCGTTGCATCTCCCCTTTTCCTAATCTGCCACCATTCAGATAATAGTCTACCCTCATGTTTTTGCCACCAAAGTGGATAACCTCACATTTATCCACATTATACTGCATCTGCCATGCATCTGCCCATTCACTCAGCCTATCCAAATCATCCTGCATCCTCCTATCATCCTCCTCACACCTAACTATACCCCCCAGCTTGGTGTCATCTGCAAATTTGGAGATGTTGCATTCAATTCCCTCGTCCAAATCATGAATGTATATTGTAAATAGCTGGGGTCCCAGTACTGAGCCTTGCGGTACCCCACTAGTCACTGCCTCAAAGAACTCCAGCAGAATTGTCAAGCAAGATCTTCCCTTCACAAAACCATGCTGATCAGCCTATTTTATCGTGAACTTCCAAGTAACCTCATCCTTTATAATTGAATCTAAAATCTTACCTACCACCGAAGTCAAGCTAACCGGCCTGTAGTTTCCGCTCTTCAGCTTTGCTCCCTTCTTGTACAGCGGGGTGATATTCGCAAACTTCCAATCTTCAGGAACCAATCCTAACTCAAGTGATTCTTGAACTATCACAACTAATGCCTCTGCAATCTCCGAGGCCTCCTCCTTCAGAGGCTTGGGACGAAGTCCACCCAGTCCAGGTGACTTATCCATCCTCAGACATTTCAGTGTTCCTAGCATCTTCTCCTTCGTGATCGCCACTCCACTAACCTCCACCCCCTGGCTCTCTAGGATTGCAGGCACGCTGCTGTGTCCTCCACTGTGAAGACTGATGCAAAAAAGTTACTCAATTCCTCTGTCATTTCTTGATTCCCCATTATCACTTCTCCAGCATCATTCTCCAGCGGCCCAATGTCCACTCTTGCCTCTTTTGTACCCTTTATATATCCGCAGAAACCCTTGCTATTCTCTTTTATATTATTGGCTAGCTTGCAGTCGTACTTCATCTTTCCTCTCCATATTGTCCTTTTAGTTACCTTTTGTTGTTCTTTAAAAGCATCCCAATCCTCTGGTTTCCCACTAATCTTTGCAATGTTACCTGCCTTCTCTTTTGTTTTATGTTGTCCTTGATCTCCCTTGTCAGCCATGGTCGTCTTATTCTCCACCTGAAATCTGTCTTCCTCTTTGGAATGAAATGATCCTGTACCTTCTGAATTATCCAGAGAAAATCCAGCCATTACTGCTCTACCGTAATTCCTACTAAAGCCCCCTTCCAGTCCATCTTGGCCAGCTCCTCCCTCATGCCTTGCTAGTACCCTGTGCTCAGCTGTAATACTGACAGATCCGATTTCCCCTTCTCCCTTTCAAAATGTAGGTTAAATCTTATCATATTGTGTAGCAATGTTACAAAATTTTGAGATTTAAAAAATCAAGTCTGCAATTTATCCCATCAGATAAAGCATAAAAGGAAGTTTAATTTGACACCTAATCCACTTCCATATCTTCAGTACTAAGAAAGTTATGACCATTTTCATACTCGGAAATTAGCATCTTGTTCCCCATTGCCTTTCAATTGACTTAACTCAAAAGCTGTGATCTTGAACCATTAAAAGCCCATAACTTTCTTAAAAATTAAGAGAACTCAATGATATTTTCAGTTATTATTGATTGAAGCATTCTGAAACAAATATGAAACAATCTTACTTGGATGACCTGAAATTAAAGCATATAATTAGTTAGTTATCTAATTGTAGCTAATTACAAAATTCAATGAATAGATCTAAACATCTATCCATTTCTTAAGAAAAGATAAACTTTTTTTAAATTGCCTAAGTGTCCAAATAACATTCACACAATAATCCACAATATAACATAATTTTTAAATCTCATTTTCATGAATTTCTGGGCCAAATGGAAGGAATTCAGTGTTTAATGCCTGTAAATTAATGGCCATTTAAATCAACTAGCCAGTGGGTTTTAGTGGAATGCGGTGGATTGGAAAGTTGCGGTTTGCGGTGAAGTCGAGAG
This sequence comes from Raja brachyura, assembly GCA_963514005.1. Next base: position 63,727,050 of record OY740791.1, read on the forward strand.
GAAACATACTGTTGGTTCATACATTTTTTTTGGACCCCATTTCGCAACATGAAAATATGATTAAAGCCTCCATAAAAACCAACTTTTAATATAAAAATAAACTGTGTACCTTTTTTTCTCCCCTACACAAAATCCTTCCCGTTGTCGGCGCTCACAGCTTTAGAAGGTGATTTTTAAATTACTCTAGTTAATAAATAATCTAGCGTAATTTAAAAATAACTTTATGAATGAAATGTCGGAGCGATTTTTCTTCCGCAATGAAATCGCCCGACATGGATCGATTTTCCCAGTCTGCAGAAAAGCGGCACTTTAAGCCCGCCCCCCTCTGAAAGGTACCAAAGTCATGCACACGGGGAGCGGCAGAACTGCAGCGCTGCTCAAGGTAAGTTTTGTAACATACCTATATTGTGGTCACCACCTCCTAGTGGTCCCTTTGCCTCAAGTTCTCTTATTAAATTTGGTTCATTGCACAACACAAAATCTAGACTTGCCTTATCCTGGTAGGCTCCACTATGAACTGCTCTAAGAAACTATCCTGGAGACACTCTACAAAATCTCTCTCTCTTTGGGTCCAGTGCCAGCCTGATTCTCCCAGTCCACCTGCATATCAAAATCTCCCATGACTTCCGTAGCATTGCCTTTCCTACACACCAATTTTATTTCCTGGTGCAACTTGTACCCCCTACATCATGGCTACTGTTGTTCCCAACTAAAGCAACAAATTGGCAGAGTGATCACAGCTGTAAATATGTGCAGTAAAGATGATTCATTTATTCCCATTAACCAGCTTACCAACTGCAAATCATTTTGCAGTACCCTTTGGAAAATGTCAATGGCAGAATACTAATTTCTATCCATGGGATCTTTTCTCAAACTTGACTTCCAAACTCTTGGATTGTACTGGATGAGTGCACCAGTCCAGGGGTTGGGAGCCTTTTCAGGTCGGAACGCCGTATTAAGTTAGCTGTAATCTAATTAGGCCACGTCCAAAAAACGTCAATTAGCTATACATCAAAATGAACATTATTTTGTTAAAATAGCCCTACTGACATGCGGTGCTGGCTCGAAGGGCCGAAGGGCCGAATGGCCTCGTCTTGCACCAATTTTCTATGTTTTCTATGACTTACTAATGTTTTAATTGTGGCCGTCAGTCGGCGAGGATTATTTAGTTGAATCTTCTTTTACTCTTTGGTATTTTAAATACGTTCATTTTAAGACGAAAATAAAAATAATATAAGATGAACAAAAACATATTGATAATAATAAAAAGATTTGTTCTACAACATTTTGATTCATTCAAAAGGCCGCACTTAATAGCCTAGAAGGGCGCATGTGGCCTCAAGGTCGCAGGTTCCCCGCCCCTGAACCAGTCTAAACTGGGTGACATTGACCGGAAACTTAATTATCCTTCCTTTATCATACGTAATCTTTCATTGTTCTGCCAACATCCTTCACTTCACACAAACACCTCATCTTTATTGAGGCCCTTTGGCTTCACTATTCGCAATATATCAGCCATAGATATGGCCATTTTCCATCACTTCATTGTATCACTTCCAGCTGCATCCCCCGACCACAACCATTTCTCCAACCTTCAGTGCTCTACTGTGTAGGAAGGAACTGTGAATGCTAGTTTAAACCGAAGATAGACACAAAAATCTGGAGTAACTCAGCAAGTCAGACAGTATCTCTGGAGAAAAGGAATAGGTGACGGTTCAGGTTGGGAACCTTCTCCGAACTGAGAGTCAGGGGAGAGGGAAACGAGAGATATAAACGGTGATATAGAGAGATATTGAACAAATGAATGAAAGATTTGCAAGAAAGTAACGATGATGTGCCTTCCCGAGCCCCTATTTGTCCTGACGGTGTTAACAGTCATAGTCACAGAGGCCGACGTCAGAAGATCCTTCGGGGGGGGGGGTGAACTCTCGAAAAGCGCCTGGACCTGATGGTCTACCCGGTCGAGTTCTCATGACCCTGTGCACACCAACTGGCGGGAGTTTTTGCAGACATTTTCAACCTCTCACTTCTGAGGTCTGAGGTTCCCACCTGCTTTAAGAGGGCATTAATAAGCCCAAGAAGAGTAAGGTGACGTGCCTCAATGACTATTGACCAGTGGCACAAACGTCGGTGGTGATGAAGTGCTTTGAGAGGTTGGTTATGGTGCACATCAACTCCTACCTCAACAAGAACCTCGACCAACTACAGTTCGCATACCGCCACAACAGGTCAACGGTAGATGCAATTTCACTGACTCTCCACTCCTCACTGGACCACTTGGACAATAAAAACACCTACGTCAGGCTGTTGTTTATGGACTACAGCTCGGTGTTTAATACCATCATCCCTTCCAAGCTGGTTACCAAGCTCACGGAACTGGGCCTCTGCGCATCCCTCTGCAATTGGATCCTCGACTTCCTCATCCGCATACCACAGTCTGTTCGGATTGGAGGAACCACTTCATCCTCAGTAACAATTAGTATGGGAGCACCTCAAGGCTGCGTGCTCAGCCCCCTGCTTTACTCTATACCCATGAGTGCGTAGCCGGTCATAGTGTGAACTCCATCATCAAGCTCGCCGATGACACCGCTGTGGTTGGACGAATCACAGATGGGGACGAGTCAGAGTATAGAAGTGAGATCGACCGACTGACTAAATGGTGCCAGCACAACAACCTGGCTCTCAACATCAGTAAGACCAACGAACTGATTGTGGACTTTAGTAGGGGAAGGATGAGGACACACAATCCCATTTATATCAACGGGACAATGGTGGAGAGGGTCAATAACTTCAAATTCCTGGACGTGCATATATCAGAAGATCTTTCCTGGACCCAGCACACCGAAGCAATTGTAAAGAAGGCACATCAGCGACTCTACTTCCTGAGAAGATTACGGAGATTCGGCATGTCGAAGAGGATTCTCCTAAACTTCTACAGGTGCACGGTAGAGAGCATTTTGACTGGTTGCATCGTGGCCTGGTTCGGCAACTTCAACGTCCAGGAGCAAAAAAGACTACAGAAAGTTGTGACCAGTGCCCAGTTCTTCACCGGCTTTGACCTCCCCACCGTCGATGGGATCTATCGTAGTCGCTGCCCCGAAAAGGCAGCCAAAATCATCAAGAACCAACACCATCCTGGCCACACACTTATCTCACCACTGCCATCAGGAAGAAGGTACAGGAGCCTAAAGACTGTAGCGTCCAGGTTCAGGAACAGCTTCTTCCCAACAGCCATCTTGCTATTAAACACAACGAATAAGCTATGAGCTCTGAACTATTTGAGTTATTTGCACTATATTTGTTATTTATTGAACTCTTTTTTTTTTCCCCAGTTATATACAATGTTTGCATATTCATATATTCTGTTGTGCTGCAGCAAGTAAGAATTTCATTGTCTCGTCCGGGACATATGACTCTTGACTTGACTCTTGACTTGATAAAGGCAAACAGGCCATCGTTAGCTGTGGGCTAGTTGAAAATGAGTTACAGACAACGAGACCCAACAAGACGACAACTAGTCCAATGACTTGGGGGAGGGAGGAACAGAGAGAGAGGGGATGCAAGGGTTACTTGAAGTTAGAGAAATCAATATTCATACCGGTGGGTTGTAAGCTGCTTCAATGCAACTTAAAAGGCCGTCTCCGAACATGGTTATAGATGTTTTTCAAAATCCAGCTGATTGCCTTTTGCTTTTCCATTCAACGTGACATTTCTCAGTTTCCAAACTGCTCCACCTTGGATGGCCAAGTCCCTTACCGTCGCCCATCACATGAAATATTGTGAAACCTAGGAGGCTATTTGGACACATTAGGCCTAAGATGCCCTGTTCCATCAACCCCATTTCCTCTCTCCTTACTTCCCTCTGCCCATGCAATGTATGTTCGTTCATATGTCTGTCATCACCTATTTTTGCTACTAACTTCAAAGGCTTTTGTTACAACCTACAAAAATCTACCAACATGTGTTTGGGAGGAAGCCGGAGTGTCCAGAGAAAATCCATATGGTCAGAAGGAGATTGTGCAAATTCCACACCGGCAGCACCAGAGGTCAGGCTCCAGCCCAAGTCATTGCCAGCAGCAATGTTAACATCCGTACCATCATGTTACCCTCCCATGCTGTGGACCTCATTTCTACTTAGTTGCCCAATGAGCAGAATATGGAATAAATATTGTGAATAGCTCACTTAGTTTTTACTAATGGGCCTGACTATATCTCATTAACATAATCAAATCAAGTCAAGAGTCAAGAGAGTTTATTGTCATATGTCCCAGAGAGGAGAATGACATTCTTGCTTGCTGCAGCACAACAGAATATAGTAGGCATGACTACAAAACAGATCAGCGTGTCCATATACCATTATATAAATATATACACACATCAATTAATAAGCAGATAAAGTGCAAATAAACAGATAATGGTCTATTAATGTTCAGAGATTTGTTTCAGTTGAGTTCAATAGCCTGATGGCTGTGGGGAAGTAGCTATTCCTGAACCTGGATGTTACAGTCCTCAGGCTCCTGTACCTTCTACGTGATGGTTGCGGGGAGATGAGTGTGTGGCCAGGATGGTGTGGGTCCTTGATGATGCTGCCAGCCTTTTTGAGGCATCGACTGCGTTAGATCCTCTCGATGGACGGGAGGTCAGAGCCGATGATGGACTGAGCAGTGTTTACTACTTTTTGTAGTCTTTTCCTCTCCAGGGCGCTCAAGTTGCCGAACCAAGCCACGATGCAACCGGTCAGCATGCTCTCTATTGTACACTGTAATCATGTTAGTTCTCATGCAGATGTGTAGCAGAATCATCCCAGAATAAAAAGACAAGCCTGTCTATTTTTCACGAACCAGAGCCATTATTTTTTTGTTGATATCACTATAGGGCAGTATTGGGATGTTTTGTATTGTAAAGCATGCCAATTAAATCAAGGTGAATGTTATTTAGCAAACCACCTCCAGGTTGGTCCAAACCAGGCTGACTTTCTCTGACTAAAAAGGCACAATGTGCTGGAGTAATTCAGCGAGTTAGTCAGTATATTTGTAGAACATATATAGGTGATGTTTCAATAGACAATAGACAATAGGTGCAGGAGTAGGCCATTCGTCCCTTCAAGCCAGCACCGCCATTCAATGTGATCATGGCTGATCAGCCCCAATCAGTACCCCGTTCCTGCCTTCTCACCATATCCCCTGACTCCGCTATTTTTAAGAGCCCTATCTAGCTCTCTCTTGAAAGCATCCAGAGAACCTGCCTCCACCGCCCTCTGAGGCAGAGAATTCCACAGACTCGCCACTCTCTGTGAGAAAAAGAGTTTCCTCGTCTCCGTTCCAAATGGCTTACTCCTTATTCTTAAACTGTGGCCCCTGGTTCTGGACTCCCCCAACATCAGGAACATGTTTCCTGCCTCGAGCGTGTCCAAGCCCTTAACAATCTTATATGTTTCAATGTGATCCCCTCTCATCCTTCTAACCTCCAGAGTGTACAAGCCCAGCTGCTCCATTCTCTCAGCATTCAGGTCAGAATACTTCTTCATAGAAACATAGAAACATAGACAGGAGTAGGCCAATCATCCCTTCATGCCAGCACCTCCATCCAATATGATCATAGCTGATCATCCAAAATCAGTAACCTATTCTGCTTTCTCCCCCATAGCCCTTCATTCCATTAGCTCTAAGAGCTATATCTGACTGTCTCTTGAATATATCCAGTGAATTGGCCTCCACTGTCATCTGTGGCAGAGCATTCCACAGATTCACAACTCTCTGGGTGAAAATGTTTTTCCTCATCTTAGTCCTAAATGGCCTATCCCTTATTCTTAAACTATGACCCCTGTTTCTGAACTCCCCCAACAAATCGGGAACATTTTTCCTACATTTAGCCTGCCCAATCCCTTAATAATTGTATACGTTTCTATAAGAACCCCTCTCATTCTTCTTTGTTTCAATGTGCCTATGTTTCTATGTTTCAGACTAAAGACGGGTCACAGCTTGAAACATCACCTATCCATGTCCTCCAGAGATGCTGCCTGACCCGCTGAGTTACTCCAGCATATTGTGTCTTTTTTTGCAAACCAGCACCTGCGGTCCCTTGAGCCTCAGAGTTTTCCTGACATTGGAGGGTTAAGCTTCTTCATGGAAAATGCCTAGAAACTTTGTTGTGTAAAATTGGCTATCTGGCAAAGTGAATCAGGGCAGGAGCCAAGGAGGTACTGAATCTGGCTTCAGAATTCACTACACAGCTATTTTGAAGCCAATCATAATAATAGATTGGCTGTGGCATATATTTATTTGGGTGGCCTTAATTTTCTCTGCAGTGGAGCTGAGAATATGCATGAGTATTAAGAATGCCTTATGTAAGGAGCAAGTGTTACTTTGTAGTAACACTCTCGACCCATTGCTGTTTTTCATACATATCAACAATTTAGACGTGAACGTACAAGGCATGATTAGTAAGATTGCAGATGATCCTAAAATAGGTCGTATCATAGACAACAAAAATGATTTTCAAGAATTATAATTATCAGAATCTTCATCAGTTGAGTAAGTTGGCTGAGGAATGGCTAATGGAATCTAACTTAGATAAGTGTAAGGTGTTTCATTTTAGGAAGTCAAACCAGGGCCAAAACTTCCCAGTGAACAGGAGGGAGTAAGGTAGAGCAGAGGGATCCAAGAGTGCAAGTACATAGTTCCCTGAAAGTGGGTCGCAGGTAGAGAAAGTGGTGAAGAAGGCTTCTGGCACACTGGGTTTCATCAGTCAGGGAACTGAGTATAGAAATTGGGCAATTATTACATTCTTTATTTCTCATTCAGACCTTTCGGTCTGAACAAAACTTTGTTCCCCTGCAGTCATACTAATTAAAAATAAATAAATAAAAATGACAGAACACCCAATAAACACAAATTTAACGTCCACCACAGTGAGTTCACCAAACACCTCCTCACTGTGATGGAAGGCAAAGTCTTAAAGTCTCTGTCTCTTCCCTCTTTGCTTCCCTCTGCGCCGAGGCGATCCAGGCCTCAGATGCCGCGACCCCACCGGGCGATGGTAAGTAGTCAGTCGCGCGGTTCAACCGAGCTCCGCGAATGGGCCGGTTCAACTCCGCGGCCCGGGGGGGGTCCACCGTGGTCGGGCTGCTGCCACTGCCGTCGGAACCGCTCCGAGACCGAGTCGGGTCACCGCTGCTGCCGCTGCCGCCGCCGCTGCTGGAACCCCTCCGGGACCGAGTCGGGTCGCCGCTGCTGCTGCTGCCGCCGCCACCGCTGGAACCGCTCCGGGACCGAGTCGGGCTGCCGCTGTTGCTGCCACTGCCGCCGCCTCCGCTCCGGGACCGAGTCGGGTCGCCGCTGCTGATGCCGCCACCGCTGGAACCGCTCCGGAACCGAGTCGGGTCGCTGCCGCTGCTGCTGCCGCCGCCGCTGGAACCGCTCCAGGAGTCGGGTCGCCACTGCAGCTGCTGGAACCAGCTCCGGGACGCTGGTCTCCGCTGCAGCCGCTGGAACAGCCCTGGGGCCCGAGGCCGCCAGCTCCGCCATTAGGCCTCGGCGCAGAATACAACAGAAAAGTCGCACCCCCCCCCCCCCCAGAAAGAAGAGACCCAGACATGTTACTCCCCCACCCCACCCACATACACACACAATCTAACAAAACTAACGAAACCAACTAAAAACCAGACAGAAAAACAAAATAACAGACGGACTGCAGGCGGGCCGCAGCTGTTTAGCCAGCGCGGCCATCTTGGAATTATGTTCCAGTTGCACAAGATGTTGCTGAGGCCACACTTGGAGTATTGAGTTCAGTTATGGTCATCCTGTGGTAGGATGGATGCCGTTAATTTAGAAAGGGTGCAGCAAAGATTTACGAGGATGTTGCCAGGAGCCGAGGCCCTTAAACTATAGGGTGAGATAGAGCAGGCTAAGACTTTATTGCTTGATGTGCAGGAGATTGTGAGATGATCTTATAGAGTTGTATAGAACCATATGGGGAATAGATAGATGAATACACAGTGTGTTTCCAAGGGTAAAAAAAATCAAGAACTAGAGGGCGTAGTTTCAAAGTGAGGGGAAAGGATTTAATAGGAACTGGATGGGCAATTTTTTCACATTGAGATGGTGGGGCAGGTACATAGACAATAGACAATAGGCAATAGGCAATAGGTGCAGGAGTAGGCCATTCGGCCCTTTGAGCCAGCACCGCCATTCAATGTGATCATCCCCAATCAGTACCCCGTTCCTGCCTTCTTCCCATATCCCCTGATTCCGCCATCTTTAAGAGCCCTCTCTAGCCCTCTCTTGAAAGCTTCCAGAGAACCTGCCTCCACCGCCCTCTGAGGCAGAGAATTCCACAGACTCACAACTCTCTGTGAGAAAAAGTGTTTCCTCGTCTCCATTCTAAATGGCTCACTGCTTATTCTTAAACTGTGGCCCCTGGTTCCGGACTCCCCCAACATCAGGAACATGTTTCCTGCCTCCAGCGTGTCCAAGCCCTTAACAATCTTATATGTTTCAATGAGATATCCTCTCATCCTTCTTAACTCCAGAGTGTACAAGCCCAGCTGCTCCATTCTCTCAGCATATGACAGTTCCGCCATCCCGGGAATTAACCTTCTAAACCCACGTTGCACTCCCTCAATAGCAAGAATGTCCTTCCTCAAAATAGGGGGACCAAAACTGCACACAATACTCCAGGTGTGGTCTCACTAGGGCTCTGTACAACTGCAGGACCTCTTTGCTCCTATATTCAATTCCTCTTGTTATAAATGCCAACAAGCTTTCTTCACTGCCTGCCATACCTGCATGCTTACTTTCATAGACTGATGAACAAGGACCTCTAGATCCCGTTGTACTTCCCTTTTTCCCAACTTGACACATTAGATAGTAATCTGCCTTCGTGTTTTTGCTACCAAAGTGGATAACCTCACATTTATCCGCATTAAACTTAATCTGCCATGCATCTGCCCACTCCCCCAACCTGTCCAAGTCACCTTGCATTCTCATAGCATCTTCCTCACAGTTCACACTGCCACCCAACTTTGTATCATCTGCAAATTTGCTAATGTTACTTTGAATCCATCCAAATCATTGATGTATATTGTAAATAGCTGCGGTCCCAGCTCCGAGCCTTGCAGTACCAACATTTAAAATACATTTGGACAGTTATTGATAGGAAAGGCTTAGAAGAATATGGGTCAAATGCAGCAAAATGGGACCAGGCTAGATGGAGCATTTAAGTCAATAAGTATGAATTGGGGCAAAGAGCATCTTTTTGTCCAGTATGAGTGTGTAAAATTGCAGTGGAGTTGAGTTCAATTTAGAGATACAGCATGGAAACAGGCTCATCAGACCACCAAGTCCACACCGACCAGCGATCCCCGCACACTAACACTATCCTACACCCACTAGGGACAATTTACAATTTTTACTGAAGCCAATGAACCTGTACATCATGGAGTGTAGGAGGAAACCGGAGCGCCTGGAGAAAAACCACTTGGTCACGTGTAGAACGTGCAAGTTCCATATTGACAGCACCTATGGTTAGGATCGAACCTGGGTCTCTGGTACTGTAAGGTAGAAACCCGACTGCTGTGCCACCGTGTGTATTAATAACTTTCATAACTAGGTAATAATTGGCACTTTCCCTTTTAAACTGCTCTACTTTTCTTATCCATTCTGAAGTGTACGATGGCAAGAAAAATAAAAGTTTTATATCACGAATTGTGCAATAATTGCCGTAAATTTCTATGGAAAAAAAATTAAAGTGACTGGGACTACTTGTACTCACAGAAACAGTGGAGAGGGCCAAAGCATTAGATCCTTAGATACTGGAACAACATCAGACAAATGTCCTCCTTCTGTCACACATAATCAGTGCATGGCCACGCTCGATATGTCAGCGAAACACTAAATATAGGCCATGATGGAAGGCCATGTCAAACTCAAGCATTGAAGTGTTCGTGGCAATCAAGATCAGGCTTGTTTTGATGGCATTTTGCTGGGATGTTGATAAAAAGAACAACATGTTAACTCAATGAGCACTCTACACTACTTCCAATGATATCAGCACCTCTCATATGTTCAAAACACCAGAGGCAGACTTTAGATTATGCTTTACGCAACATTTTATTTCTGTTTGTCCCTTCATCATGTAATAACTAGTGAAATAATATGGAATATAATGGTCATTTATTAATTAAATGAAGTCCGAGAAAGCTGCAGCATGTTTTATTTGCCATTGACCGAAAGCTTCGCTTAGTTTGGAGAAACAGCGCGGAAACAGGCCCATCGACTCCAGGCCGACCAGAGGTCCCCGTATATTAAATCTACTCTACACACATTAGGGACAATTTTCTTTATACTTATAGGTTTACACCAAGCCAATTGTACGTCTTTGGAGTGTAGGACCTCTAGTGACCTCCGTGTGTAGCGTTTTCCATGAGTTCATCACCTTTTAAATGAAGACATTCCTCTTCGCTTGTCCCCTGTAACTTGAGTCAGTGACCCCTTGTTTTAGACACCCAGACAAAGGCCCTCTCTGCTTCCCGTCTGTCTAGATGCGTCAGTTTTCAATTAGCTCCAGTCTCATTCTCCCAAACTCTAGTGGATACTCCAGGACAAGGGGTCACAGTTTGAGGATAAGGGGGAAGTCTTTTAGGACCGAGATGAGAAAAACATTTTTTACACAGAGAGTGGTGAATCTGTGGAATTCTCCGCCACAGAAGGTAGTTGAGGAACAGTTCATTGGCTATATTTAAGAGGGAGTTAGATGTGGCCCTTGTGGCTAAAGGGATCAGGGGGTATGGAGAGAAGGCAGGTACAGGATACTGAGTTGAATGATCAGCCATGATCTTATTGAAGGGTCGAAGGGCCGAATGGCCTACTCCTGCACCTATTTTCTATGTTTCTATGTTTCTATACTGGGTGGATGGTTAGTTGCTCTGATATAAGTGGCTGTGGCCTCAGATGGGGTGGGTATGATCCTGAGAATATTATCCTGAGTATAATGTGGCACATGCCAGAGGGGAGTTCCACATGTCACTCCCCATCAACACATGATTCCAACAGACAAGGCCCAAATCTTTAGTATTTTATTGTTTTAGTTTAGTTTATTGTCACGTGTACCAAAGCACTGTGAAACGCTTTTGGTGTGTGCTAACCAGTCAGCGGAAAGACAATACATGATTACAATCAGCCATCCACAGTGTAAAAAATACAGTTCAATGACTTACATATTTCTTTTCAACATAGAAGGAGGCCATTCACTCCTTCGAGTCGATGCTGACTTTCAAAGCCATCCCATCAATCCCATTCCTCAGTCTACACAAGGGTCTCAACCCGAAACGTCACCTATTCCTTCTCTCCTGGGATGCTGTCTGACCCGCTGAGTTACACAAGCTTTTTGTATGCATCCGGTTTAAACCAGCATCTGCAGTTCCTTCACTTATTTCTCAATTTTCACGAGCACATTGACAAACCTCCTACTTTAGAGGTAATTTACGTTGATCGAATGAGCAGTAGATATTTGGGATGTGGGATAAAACCCAGATGGTCGCAGGGGAATCAGGCAAACTCCACATTGGCAGCGCCAGAGGTCAGACTGTGCACAGTTTCCCCAACAACAAGCCCTCGGTCACCAGTGACATAAAGGCTCTTCTCAACCAGAAGAAGAGGGGCTTGAGGAATGGTGCCAGGCAGGAGGTGAAACGAGTGCAGAAAGTCCTGAAGGTGAGACAGAGACAGGGCAAGGATGACTACAGGATGTATCTGGAGCTGAAACTTCAGGAGAACAACGTGAGGGATGAGTGGAGTGGTATGAAGAGCATTACAGGCTACAAGAAGACCAGTGGCCTGGGGAAGGAAAGCAATCAGAACTGGGCCAACGAGCTAAACCTGTTTTGTAATAGATTTGATTGTGGGGCCTCTACTGGGGAGCAAACTGCTGAAGATGCGGGTGAATGCTCCATTGCTGTCCTGGATCACCAACTACCTGACTGGACAACCACAGTATGTCAGGCTACAGAACTGTGCCTCGGACATGGTGGTGAGCAACACAGAGGCCCCACAGGGGAAGGTCCTCTCTCCCTTCCTGTTCACCATCTACACCTCGGACTTCAGATCTGACTCGGACTCCTGCCACCTGCAGATGTTTCCAGATGACATTGCAATTGTGGGCTGCATCAGTGAGGGGAGGGAAGCTGAATACAGAAGTGTAGTCAGTGACTTTGTTGAGTGGTGTGGGCTGGATCACCTGCAACTCAACACCGACGAGACTAAGGAGTTAGTGGTAGACGTTAGGAGGAGAGGAACACTCCTGTCTCCAGTCTCCATCAATGGCCTGGATGTGCAGTTTACCAGGGAGAACAAATACCATGGAGTGTACCTGGACAGTAAATTGGACTGATCCAGGAATGCTGAGGCCCTGTACAAGAAGGGACAGAGCCGGCTGTGTTTTTTTGAGAAGGCGCCGCTCCTTCAACATCTGCAGTAAGATGCTGTAGATGTTTCACAAATCGGTGGTAGCCAGTGACATCTTCTTCGCTGCCGTGTGCTGGGGCAGCAGGGCGAAGGTCGCGGGTGCCAATAGGATTAACAAAGTCATCAAGAAGGCTGGCTCTGTCCTGGGGGTGGAGTTGGATTCACGGGAGGTGGTCTTGGAGGGGAGAATGCTCCTCTAAATGTGGAGCATCCTGGACAATACAGCTCATCCCCTCCATGACACCCTGGTCAACCTGAGGAGCACCTTCAGCAACAGACTGGTTCCACCAAGATGCAGTACAGAACGCCACAGGAGATGCTTCTTCCCTGTGGCTATCAAACTGTACAACTCCTCCCCCGTCCAATTCTACACGGCCATCGTAGAGTCTGTTCACACCTTCTCCATCATGGTCTGGTTTGGCTCAGCCACCAAGCACGACACCTGGAGGCTGCAGCGAATCATCAGATCAGCAGAGAAGGTTATTGGCTGCAACCCTCCCTCCATTGATGAACTGTACACTGCGAGGGCCAGGAAGCGAGCGGGCAAGATCATCTCTGACCCCTCTGACCCTGGCCACAAACTCTTTGAATCACTTCCCTCTGGAAGGCGACTCCGGATTGTCAAAGCTGCCACAGCCAGACATAAAAACAGTTTTTATCCACGAGTAGTTGCTCTACTCAACAGCCAAAAATCTGTAGCCTCCCTTTGATCTGGTATTTTGTTGGTTCACATGCTTGATCAATGGTGTTTTATCATTAATGTCTTATTATTATTATTAATGTTTAGCGTTTTCTGAGCCATTCGTAACTGTCACTGTATGTCATGTTGTTACTTGTGGGCGGAGCACCAAGGCAAATTCCTTGTATGTGAATACTTGGCCAATAAACTTACTTACTTACTTACTTGTGCCGTGTGGGAGACTGAGACTGAGACTGACTCACACCCCCCCCCCCCCAATCTTTGGCCATGCCCAATCCTTTCCACTCGTCACTTTAATTTTTCATGTTTCATGCATTTTGTGTTTTTGTGTTTTTATGACGGTTGGCAGATCAATTTCCCTCTTGGGATAGATAAAGTCCTATCATATCGTAGGCTTGAATGAGGATCACTGGAGTCGAGAGGCTCTTCTGCACTACCAGTTCCCTTCTCACTCTCAAGAAATTATACACAATTAATACTAATAAACCCCAGGCCAATTACATAAACGTTCATATCGATTAAGCAAAAGTTAAAAAAATAAAGATGCTGTTATAATGTGAGATGTTAAAAGCAGATGTAAAACACTTGTTTGAGATGAAGCAACGCATCACACAAGATTACAAGGCTGTTTTTCAATTAAACATGAATAGGTCACTATGAAAGCTGGAAGCAACATAAAAGAAAGCTAAGTGGCTGAGCAAATTACTCCAACAAATGGTTGTATTACAAGAAACTAGATTAGGAGAATTAATGACCCGGCTTGACAAATAAAGGAGACAGAAGAGAGGCATGAAGTACAAGCAGACAACGCAGAGACACTCATCAGCTTTGTCAGCATCTGAACAGAGAACAGATAGGCTTACACAAGGGGTGATGCTTCCAAATTACTAACTCACAGATAGTCTCTCCATCTAAAACGTTTGCTCATCTTGTCCAATCAAATGCTGGTACATTAATCTGGGCTTCAGAGTGTTACTAACTTTATTTCGAATTTCTGAATGTATTTATATTTATCTAAGATGCCTTACAGAACCTGTGTAGGTGAATTAATTGTTTAAGAAGGAACTGCAGATGCTGGAAAATCGAAGGTAGACAAAAGTGCTGGAGAAACTCAGCGGGTGCAGCAGCATCTATGGAGCGAAGGAAATAGGCAACGTTTCGTGCCGCATTAACCAACCTGATCTCCCGGTGGCCCAGCACTTCAACTCCCCGTCCCATTCCAAATCCGACCTTTCTGTCCTGGGCCTCCTCCATTGCCAGAGTGAGCACCACCTGAAATTGGAGGAGCAGCACCTCATATTCCGCTTGGGCAGTCTGCACCCTAGCAGCATAAACATTGACTTCTCCAATTTCCGGTAGCTCTTGCTGTCTCCTCCCCTTCTCAGCTCCCCCTCAGCCCTCGGGCTCCTCCTCTTCCTTTCTCCTTTCTTCTCCCCCTCCCCACACCTACATCCGTCTGAAGACGGGTTTTGGCCCAAAACGTTGCCCATTTCCTTCGCTCCATAGATGCTGCTGCACCCGCTGAGTTTCTCAAGCACTTTTGTCTACCTTAGGTGATTTTTTTTTTTTTTTAGTTTAGTGATGCAGAATGGAAACAGACACTTCGGCCCACCTAGTCAACACTGTCCATCAATCACTCGTTCACACCCAATGTTCCATTTTCTCATCCATTTTTTTAAACATTAATGACACTTTTGTTTTACAGAGGCCGATTCACCTGAAAATCCACATGTTTTAGGGATCTGGAGCACCCGGTGTAAACCTACGCTGTTGCAGGGAGAACATGCAAACTCCACACAGTCAGCACACAAGGTCAGGTTTGAACCCAGGTCTCTCGCACTGTGAGGCACTGACAGCTACACACTGTGCTGCTCATATTGTTTGATAATTTTTTGCAAAAGTAAAATTATGAATGTAATATTTGCAAAATGGACATTTTACAGTTACTAAGCAATTAATAATTAGAAGAACATAGCCAATCAAGGAAATCCGAGGTGTGTTTACCTTTGTCAGATATATAACACTTGATTTTGCTGAAAAAGCAATGGCTCTGGGTTCTGTGTAATATTTTACATCTACACAGGAAGACAAGAGAAACCTCAGATTATAAGTCCATCTGAAATACAGCACCTCTGACAATATAGCAGCCCCTCAAAGTTGTAATTCACCAAAATTCCCTGGATTCCAGCGAGATCCCAGAGGAAGAAAACATGGAGATGGGAGAGCGAAAAGCCAAAAGCGAGTTGGTCTGACATCTATCATTGGAAAAATACTGAACTCCATTCCTAAGGGAACGATAGCAGACACTTAGAAAATCATGAGATGATCAAGCAAAGTGAAAATTGTGGCACAGTTGTGCAATAATGCTATTTCCTCACTACTCCAGTTACCAGGGTTCGAATCTGACCTCCAGTCAGAGTGTCATGAAGAAATATAGCACAGAAACAAACCCTGTGGCCTAACTTGTCCATGTTGACCAGGCTGTATAACTGAGCTGGCCCCATTTGCCTGCATTTGGCCCATACCCATCGACCTTTTCTCTCCACGTACTCATCTGTAAGCCCTGTCCCACGGTGCGAGTTCAGTCCAAGAGCTCTCCCGAGTTTTAAAAAAATCAAACTCGTGGTAAGCACGGAGAACGAACGTAGCGGTTGTGTCCGAGCTCGGGGACGTCTCTTAGCGCTAACGGCAGGCACTCGGGAAGACTCGCTAACGGCAGGTAAGCTCGGGAAGGCTCGTGAAGATTTTTCAACATGATGAAAAATGTCCACGAGAGCCCCGAGTACCAGCGAGTGGCCATTACCGTAAATCTCCGAGTTCAAATCAGGGCAAACTCGGGAGAGCTCTTGGAATTAACTCGTACCATGGGACAGGGGTTCAAAGAGTCTTTCAAATGTTACCAATATACTCACCTCTACAGCTTCCTCTGACACTTTGTCCCACACATGCACACCATCTGTCTGAAGAAATTGCCTCTCAGGTCCTCTTTAATCATTTCCCCTCTCACCTTAGATCCTTGTCCTTTACACCTGGACCCCCCTACCCTGGAAAAAAAAGACAGTTACCATTCCTTTTATTTATGCTTCTCATCATTTTGTATACCGCTATAAGTTCATCCCTTAGCCTTCTATACTTCAGGGGTAAAATGTCCAGACCTATCCAACCTCCTCCTCATAACTCAAGCCCTCGAGTGCTGGTAACATTCTGTTGTAATATTTCTGCACCATTTCCAACTTCATGACATCCTTTCAATATCAGGGCAAGCCAAACTGCACACGATACTCCACGTGTGGTCTCACCAATGTCTTGCACAGCTGAACTATGACATTCCAACTCCTGTTCTCAATATCCTGACCAATGGGGTCACTGAGAGCCAGCATATATTTTATGGGCTGAATTGCCTCCTGCCCTGTCAAAAGTGGATAAAGGATGTAGTGCAGTTACAATGAATGGGCAAATTGCCAACTAGCAACTCATTAGCTGCCAAAGGAACCAATCTTGGGGCAAAAACTATTTACAATCTACAGCAATGATTAAAATGAAGGGGGGGGGGAGGGTCACACAAAAGCTGGAGAAACTCAGCGAGTGCAGCAGCATCTAAGGAGCGAAGGAGATAGGCGACGTTTCGGGTCGAGACCCTTCTTCAGACTGGTCAGGGATCAGGGAAACGAGAGATATAGACGGTGATGTGGAGAGATAAAGAACAATGAATGAAAGATATACAAAAAAGTATTGATGATAAAGGAAACAGGCCATTGTAAGCTGTTTGTAGTGTGAAAATGAGAAGTTAGTGCGACTTGGGTGGGGGAGAGATAGAGAGAAAAGGAATGCCAGGGCCCGAGGGCTGAGGGGGAGGTGGGGGAGGGGGAGGAGACAGCCTGGGTTAACAGAATTGAGAAAATTCAATGTTTAAGCCCAGGGGATGCAGACTCCCCAAGCGGAATATGAGGTGCTGTTCCTCCAACTTGCGGTGTTGCTCACTCTGGCCGTGGAGGAGGCCCAGGACCGAGAGGTCGGATACGGAATGGGAGGGGGAGTTGAAGTGCTGAGTCACCGGGAGGTCGGGTTGGTTATTGTGGACCGAGCGGAGGTGTTCGGTGAAACGATCGCCAAGCCTCCGCTTGGTCTCACCGATATAGATCAGTATTATATCGCTTGGATTCGACGCTTCGATTCGAGACCCTTCCTCAGTTTGAGAATCGGGGAAAGGGAAACAAGAGATTTAGACGGTGATATAGAGAGACATAGAACAAAAGAATGAAAGATATGCAAAAAATGTAATTATGATGAAGGAGCCAGGCCATTGTTAGCTGTGGTCTAGGTGACAATGAGTCACAGACAATGAGCCTCAACAAGCCAACATTGATGCTTGTGTAACAACTTGTGTGGGGCAGGGACCGACCGGAGAGAGAGGGTTACTTGAAGTTAGAGAAATCAATACTCACATCACTGGATTGTAAGCTGGCCAAGCGAAATAGGAGGTGCTGTTCCGCCAATTTGTGTTTGACTTCACTCTGACAATGGAGGAGGCCAATGACAGAAAAGTCAGTGTGGTGCAATGTGGAGAAATGTGAGGCTGTCCACTTTGGAAAGGAAGAATGGAAAAACACTATTATTTAAACAGTGAGGCAAACAAAATGGTGCCAAAATACTGGGATTGTGAGTCCCAGTATGCAAAACAGACACAGGTACAGAATATAATGGGGAGAGTGAATGGAATATGGCCTTGACAGTAAGGAGAAGAGTTTTGGCCCGAAACGTTGCCTATTTCCTTCGCTCCATAGATGCTGCTGCACCCGCTGAGTTTCTCCAGCACTTTTGTCTACCAGGGAATTATAAAAGTCAGGAAATATTCTGGCATTTTCACAGGACATTGTTAGGACCACACCAAGCACGTAAATACAGTATTTGTCTGCATTTGTGTAGGTGATAATATCTTTTATGAAAGGCCGCAGAGAGAAGGCTCACTTGACTGATTCCTGAGATAAAATGTCTGACACAAGAGGAGAGATTGAGCAGGTTAAGCCTAAAATAACTGCCGTATAGAAGAATGAGAGTTGAGCTTATTGAAACATATGAGGTTCAGGAGACTATTGACAAGACGAGTGTAGAGAGGATGTTTTCCCCAGAGAGGGTACTCAAGAGTATAGATTCAGAATGAGAAGGTTCCCATTTCAGATAGAGGTGGGGAGGAATCTCATCTCTCCGTATGTCATGAACATTTTTTTACCTCAGTGAACCGTGAAGGCAGAGTCATTGAATAGATTCTGGATGTGATTGAGAAGAGAGTTAAACGTCAAAGTAGCCAAGTGGTAAGGAGAGGGAGAGGAAAGGGGCAGCATGATTGAATCCGCCATGTTCTTCTGGAATTCCAGAACTAGCTGGGGAGGCTGAATGGCCTCCTATTGCTTATGTCTTTATGTAGGTTCTGCGCTGGGAGGTCCTGCACTATCTCATTGGTGACCCTCGGACTTTGCTGGCTTTACCTTGCACTAAACATTATTCCCTTATCATGTATCGGAATACCACCGGGTGGCTCCGCGATGGCAGCCTCGCCAACAGTCTGTGTGTCCTTTCGTCTTTATTTTGTTATTTTCAGTGTGTTTTAAAAGTTTGTGTTAATGTTCTCTGGATTGTTTTATGTGGGGGTTGCGGGAGGGGGTCGGGGGTCGGGGGTCGGCGGAAACCCTTTCTCAATCTCGTACCTTGCCAGAGATGCGATTGTTTTCCGGGTCGTATCTCCGGTGGCTCTGCGGCCTAACATCATGGAGCTGGCGGCCTCGCTCGGGACTGACTTTGAGCCGCACCGCGGGATGTGGACTTGGCATCGGAGCCGATTCCTTGGCTGGGATCCACGCTCCAAGTGCAGCCTGCAGACTTTAACATCAAGGAGCTCGCAGTCTCGGGAGAGGCCCAGTCGGGAGTTCCAAAACTGCGCCACATTCGACTAGCCCCGACCCGGGTTCCGATCGCCCTGCTGTAAAGAATGGTCTCTTACACACAGTTCCTTTACTACTACTTTATTCACTAGTCAAATACATCGCAGCCCTAGCTGTACGTGGTCTGTCATGGATGTTAGAGAGAGACCCAGGGGTGGGAAGGTCACAGTTATACTGGATGGTAAGGGGTGTGGTTAGTGGTGGTTATGTCGCTATATTAAAGGTACACACACACACACGCATATCACCTACACCTGCCACCGGCTATGAAAGGCTCGAGGCCCCCGACCACGGGAGAACGAAGAAGGGATGAGATTGAACTTTTTTTCGCCTTCCATCACAGTGAGCGATGGGAAGGAGTCACTGTGGTGGATGTTGATGTTAAAATGTGTTTCGTGTGTTCTGTTGCTTTTTATTAGTACGACTGTATGGCAAATCAAATTCCTTGCATGTTGCAAAACATACTTGGCTAATAAAGTATCATTATGATTATTATGATCTATACACTAAATAACTCAAATATAATCATGTATTGTCTTTCCGCTGACAGGAAAGCGCGCAACAAACGCTTTTCACTGTACATAAAAACAGAAGGACATATGGAGTCATTTTGTGTGGTTCCTCTGGAGTAGGGCTTTAACATTCCGACTTAGAGTGTAGAGTGATAGCACCTTTGGGTGCCTTGAAATGTGGGATGGCTGCTAATGTAATTGAACTAATCTTCTATGCATCAGAAGGCTGAAGAGTTGATGCATTTCCCACGACGATCCCCAAGGATGATCATATACATTGCTAGTCCTTTTGAAAAACATTGCTTTTTCATGCACTAATAATGTGAGCAAGTGGCCGATAAAAATTTGAGCTTAAAAAGTGCTTTTATGGAGTGGATTGGAATTGTAAGTAGTTGACAATTTGCATTTTGCTCGAATTGTTATGAGTTCAACTCCTTCACTGTCCCTCATGGCAGATTACATGGCAATGGTTGCCTGTGTAGTTCATGAATATTTTTCCCTCTGGATTCAATGGCTGAGGTTCAGATTGCCTGAAATACAGTCAAACAGCACAGTTCCGTTACATTTTTGAACAAAGGAATCTTAAAACAAAGACCCTACCAACAATGAATGCACAGGAAAGTTGCAATGTGTTGGCGCTTACAATTCTGTGATGAGAACTATAACATAGAATTGTCTATGCCAAAGTGACATTTTCCGAATTGATGATATTAATGTCTAGTGACGTGGTTTTCCTCAAGAATATGGGCTGGCTACATTTCAACCAAATCTTATGGATGAAATGTGTCAGAAGGAACTGCAGATGCTGGTTTACACCGAAGATAGACACAAAAGGCTGGAGTAACTCAGCAGGACAGGCAGCGTCTCTGAAGAAAGGTCTCAACCCGAACATCACCCATTCCTTCTCTCCAGAGATGCTGCCTGTCCCGCTGAGTTACTCCAGCATGTTGTGTCTACCTTCGATTTAAACCAGCACCTGCAGTTCCTTCCTTCATAATCTGATTACGTCTCTGACTAGAGGGGGATTTCTAGGCCAAAGCAAAAAATCAGAAGTGTTTTTGACCTAAAATATTACCTTTATTACTCTCTCCATAGATGCTGCCTGACCTGCTGAGTGTTTCCAAATTTTCATTCTTCTGGCAAATGGCGTGCACAGCCTAAAGTTGTAGGACAACTAGTTCCATTTGATCTCATTTGATTGTGCACGTTGGGTTGATTGCATTAGTTGAAATAGGGCGGACCACATGCAGGTTGCAATCTTCCACCCCAAACTTTTCATTGACTCATTTTATTTCTTGCTGGTTTGACTGATCTCCTGTTTATGGCTAATTCCTCTGTACTTAAGAAAAATATATAATCGTCGATGGCTGATCCTCCAACCGCTCCTGTTATTTGGAGCTATGGTAGGGCTGGACCATCTTGGCCAAGGAGTGGTTTATCGTAGAAAGTTGGAAATGCAAAATTAAAAAAAACATATATATATATAAAACATAAATATTTTCTATTTTTCTTCATGTCTTTGATACTTGCCTACTAAAACTGGCTTTCACAATCACATTTCCTTTAGCTGGAACAATATCTTGATTAGTACAAGTGTCAGAGGTTATGGGGGAGAAGGCATGAGAAGGCAGGAGAATGGGGTTAGATAGATCAGCCATGAATGAATGGTGGAGTAGACTTGCTGGGCCAAATGGCCTAATTCTACTCCTATTCTTTATGACCTTATGAACACTCTCTGGCTCCAAGTTATCCCACATATATTCACGCTGCCATTTCACCGTCCCCATTTCATCTCTATATATCTTCTTGTTGTTCTTCTTGTTCTTCTTGCGAATGAAACATAAACCAAATGAATAGTTAGATCTCAAGGCGGGCGTTGAGCAGCCAGGTTGTTGTCTCTGTTGGCGTCAATGTCTGCCAGGCCCCGAGCTCCATTTGGTGGGTGGTAGAGCGGGCACCCAGAGATGACATGGTTGTCTGTCTGTTGTTCTGCTCCTCATACACAGGCTGGGCTCTGGCGGAGGGAGCCCCCATCTCCACACGCTGGCATTGAAACGCCCAACTCCCAGTACCAAGTCCGTTGAACTTCACCCATGCTCCTCTGGGGAGTTCAGACCCTGGACAGCTTTTATCTGGTGAAGAGATGTAGCTGTGTAATGGAAGTGAGGTTGCCTTCCACTCCTGTCTCTCCATGATTACTAATATCTACAAGAAATGTTTTGGTCGATTGCAACGTTAAAGTGTGCTGCATTAGATACAGTGCTAGATTTGCAGTCACTTTATAATCTGAGATCACTCTTGTCCTCTGTACATTTACTTGATCCCATCCTTCCTCCCAGTCACATTCTTTCCAGTTTTTTGCAATTCCTTACAATCTTCCCTTCTCTGATATGAACCCAGCAGTCCAGCTTCACCACCTCCTACCACCCTAATTTCACTGATTTTCCCAGCTTACTGCAGCCCGTCCCAATGCCTGTTTCCTGGGTCTAAAGCCTTTATTTAGGCTGTGAACTCTTTCACTAATCTTCCAAATTCTGGACCCAACTGGATCCTACCTTCTAGTCTCTTATTTTTCCTATTAATTGCCAACTGCTGATATGATCTCATATTGTCAACTGTAATTAATCACCGACCAACTCTCTTCGGAACTTGCACTAAGTGAGGACCAATCCTAACTATAACATCAAGCATGCTGATGTTGCTGTTTGGGGAGCAGGCCTACACTTCACAGAGGTAGGCCGCCAGCTCTCTGAAACCTCTCAACCCTCCGTCAGGGCCGACTTCACCAATGAACGTAATGCCATCGTGTTCCAGACAGCCATTGAATTTTGTTCCCTAACATCTTCCCCCAACAGCCTCCAATCTCGAAGTCTCCAAGCCGAACATAATCCACTTCTCCTCCTCCCCTGGATCCATAGGCAGAGTGGTTCCTTAAAGCCCTGTCCCACTGTACCAGTTAATTCCAAGAGTTCTCCCCGAGTTTGCCCTGATTCGAACTCGGAGATTTACGGTTATGGCCGCTCATCGGTACTCGGGGCTCTCGTGGACATTTTTCATCGTGTTGAAAAATCTTCCCGAGTCTTCCCGAGCTTACCTGCCGTTAGCGAGTCTTCCCGAGTACCTGCCGTTAGCATCACGAGCCGCTAAGAGACGTCCCCGAGCTCCGACTTACCCGCTACGTTCATTCTCCATGCTTAACACGAGTTTGATTTTTTTTTTTAACTTGGGAGAGCTCTTGGAATGAACTTGTACAGTGGGACGGGGCCATTAGACTTCATTTTAGCCCAGTTCTTATCCCACAGAATGCATTGCCTCCCATTCCTGATCCTGCTCTGTTTACCTTTGTTGGCCTGCACCTGCAGCACTTCTGACATTCTCCACACATTTTAGTAACATCATATCCCCAACCAATACAATACAATCTATTTGTCACATTGCACATAAAGTGCAAGTGAAATGAATTTGTCAGCAGCATACAATAATAAAGAACACACAAATACACAATAAAAATGTAACATAAGCATCCACCACAGCATTCGTCACTGTGGTGGAAGGCACAAACATTGGCCAGTCCTCCTCCACTTTCCCCCGTGGTCGGGACCTCAACCCTCCGCAGCCGTCGTTGCAGGCGTCCGGACAAGTAAAGTCCAGGGTCGGCTCTCCCCCACCGGAGACCGCGGCTTCAGGCTGGAATAGGCCGCAGGCCGGCGGTTGAAGATTTAACGTTCCCGCCGCTGCCAGAAGCACCGCAGACCGCAGGGCCGGCGGTCGAAGCTCCCCTCCGAGGGTGATGGTAAGTCCATGCCGGACCCGCGGTAGAAGTAGGCCGCGGGCCGGCGGTGGTGGCTCCTTCTTCCCCCGGGTCCCCCACGAGGAATCCTGGGCTGCGGACACCGCTCCCCGCCGGAGCCCTGCAGACGCGGCTTCAGGCTGCCGACTGCCTCGGGCCAGCGAAACGCAGCGCTCCACTCCGGCGAGACCCAGCGAGGGCTCGCACGCTCCCCGCCGAGTATTACAGATGAATTCTCTCGACCACTCCACCCCCTCCTCCCTTAATTCATATTGATTTTAAACAACTTGGACAGCATGGTGGCACAGCGGTAGAGTTGCTGCCTTCCAGCAACAGAGACCCAGGTTCAATCATGACCACATAGGCTGTCTGTAGGGAGTTTGTACATTCTCCCCATGACCTGCATGGGTTTTCTACAGGTGCTCTGGTTTCCTCCCACACTCCAAAGACGTACAGGTTTGTAGGTTAATTGTCAAGGTCAAACAAACTTTATTGTCATTTAGAAATACATTGATATATGCAGTTTCAAACAAAATTCCGTTGCATTTGGCTCCCTGTGCAACACGATAATTAACAGAAGGATAAACATGGATAAAATGGATAAAAGGATAAAATAGACAATGGTGGCAGCCCATTACATGGCATTCGGTAAAATTGTAAATTGTCCTTAATGTGTAGGATAGTGCTGGTGTACAGGGGGTTTGTAGGTCGGTGCGGACTCGGTGGGCCAGTTTCAGCCCTGATTCTCTAAACTAAGCTATACTTCTCCTCTACCGCGCTCCTTTTGCTCCATGGAAACCAGTCCGACGTCCAGCCATTCCTGTCTCTTTGAAACATGAAGCACTCCTCACTTCAGTTCCAACCAAAGCATTCCTCTCTCACCTCTGTTCCTGGTCTATCAGTTGGCATTACTGAGAAAACAAGATTTGTAATTTAAATCCTACCTTTCATGATCTTATGATGCAATTTACAAATTGCATTTATAATTGTGGCGCTAACAAGAATGTTGGCTGAGAAGCAAATATTGACCAGGGCATGAAGGAACCGGTTATATGGTGCCTTAAGCCCCTGTCCCACTTAGCAAAAACCTGAACGGAAACCTCTGGAGACCTTGCGCCCCACCCAAGGTTTCCGTGAGGTTCCCGGAGGTTTTGGTCACTCTCCCTAATGGTCAAAAGTGGTTACCGCGTAGTCTAGGCTTCTTCTATGTTCCTGCGATTATTTCAACAAAATCAAAACCAGCCTCGACTAAAAATACGTTGCCGTTTAATCAAAGCCAGTGGAGTGGGGTCGCTATTTACTTACAGGCCGTCGAAGGCAATCTCCTTCACTGACCGGCCATTTTGATTGGCTCATTGGCGTTTTCAGCGGGTTTTCAGGACCTAGAAGATCCGCCGGACGGTAAAATGCCCGCTAACTTTATTAAACTTCTTAAAACTTGTCTCATTCTCCCCCCTTCTCTCTCCTTCTCTCGCCCCTTCTCTCCCCTTCTTTCCCCTTCTCTCCCTCCCATCCACGCTCTCTAAAGGACTTACTGTGCTCTGTGGCTGCCGTTTACCTTCCTCTTCATCACGCAGACAGCGCTCCTCCGCTGTCTCTGGCCCCCACCTTCGCGATGTGTGTGTGTGCGGTCGGTAGCAAAGATCCTATAGGACCTTTGGTCAGTAGATGCAGCTCACGCTCCAGTCGTGGCTTTCCAGGCGAGTGACCAAAACCTCTGGCGACTCACGGAAACCTTGGGTGGGTCGCAAGGTCACCAGCGGTTTCCATTCAGGTTTCCCAAGTGAATGGGAATTCACTTGGGAAATTCCCAAGTGGCATTAGAAATTAATGTGTCCTCTGAAGAGGGAAAGTGGGGCATTGGTTTAACAATGTAATGCCAATACCTCCAGTGGTCAAAATCACACTCTATGCTCCACATGGTTCTTGGTTACTTGGTCCTCCAAAATATTCCAACTGGAATTTAAACTGGAGGGAGAGGTTTAGCCAGAGAGGGTTATTGGGAAGAAAGTGCCACTTTAAATTTAGTTGAATCTGGCTGGGCAACCGTGGCTTGGTGGAGATTATTCCATGCTTTAATAGTACGTGGAAAGAACGAATTGCTGTACACATCTGTCTTTGTGGCTGGGACCACAAATTGGATCGAATGCCCTCGTCTGCTCCTAATTGGTTTGGGGTTGGTGTAGGTCTTGTGATCTATGTCTAGCTGACCATTTAACATTTTGTAAAAACAGGTCAAACGGTGAGCTTCGCGTCTGTCTTGGAGAGGGTTCCACCCCAGAGAATTCAGAAGTTTGGTGACACTCGCTTCTCTCTCGTAGGTGTTAGTAACAAATCGAGCGGCCTGTCTTTGGACACGTTCGATGGATGAAATGCTTTTATCTGTGTATGGGTCCCAAGCTGCAACTGCGTAGTCCAGATGAGGTCTAACGAGGGTGAAATACAGCTTCTCCTTGACAGAAGCTGAACAATGATGGAAGTTGCGCCTCAGGAAGTTTAGGACACCTGTTGCTTTCACTGTTACATATTGAGTCTGACCATTCCAATGTTGCTGATGCTGATCATTCCACATGGTTGCTGATGTCTCTGGTGTTGGAGTTCAATACATGAGACCACTGATAAAGTCTTGTGTGTGTTCTGCCATAGACAACAGGTGCAGGAGTAGGCCATTCGGCCTTTCGAGCCAGCACCGCCATTCAATGTGATCATGGCTGATCATCCCCAATCAGTACCCTGTTCCTGCCTTCTCCCCATTTCCCCTGACTCCGCTATCTTTAAGATCCCTATCTAGCTCTCCCTTGAAAGCATCCAGAGAACCTGCCTCCACCGCCCTCTGAGGCAGAGAATTCCACAGACTCACCACTCTCTGTGAGAAAAAGTGTTTCCTCGTCTCCGTTCTAAATGGCTTACCCCTTATTCTTAAACTATGGCCCCTGGTTCTGGACTCCCCCAAAATCGGGAGCATGTTTCCAGCCTCTAGTGTGTCCAAACCCTTAATAATCTTATATGTTTCATAAGATATCCTCTCATCCTTCTAAACTCCAGAGTATACAAGCCCAGCCGCTCCAATCTCTCAGCATATGACAGTCCCGCCATCCCGGGAATTAACCTTGTAAACCTACGCTGCACTCCAGTTGCACCTCCTCCAAATAGATCAGTGCCGTTAATTAATTTAGAGTTCAGTTTAGAGATACAGCGCGGAAACAGGCCCTTCGGCCCACTGAGTCCATGGCAACCAGCGATCCCCACACATGAACACTATCCTATACACATCAGGGACAATTTACATTTATACCTATCCAATTAACCTACAAACCTGTATGTCTTTGGGGTGTGGGAGGAAACCGAAAATCTCGGGGAAAATCCACGCGGTCATGGGGAGAAGATACATACATACATAGTCAGGATCAAACTCGGGTCCCTGGCGCTGTAAGGCAGCAACTCTACCGCTGCACCATCGTGCCGCCCCTAATCTTCATCAACATCACTCAGCCTGTGTCTGACCCGATCTCTCTTCGTCTCTGTCCTCTCACAGAACTTCCCTTCTCTTCCTCCTTCCTCCACTCTGCACATCTACCTGGAATGTGATTACTGGTTATCCCTCCACAGATGCTGCTCAACTTTCTGATATTTCTGCTTTTCCTATTATAGAATATCATGTTTGATCCAGCTAAGTCCTTCAGAAGACCACAATTTCACTTGTCCTCTGTGTTCCTGCGTGCTCATATTAATGTATATGTTAAGAGATGCATTTGGATAGGAAACCTTTGTGGGACATGGGCCAAGTGTTGGCTTGGTCCGGTAACTTGGTCAGCATGGGTGAGTTGGGCTGAAGGGCCTGTTTTTGTGCTCCATAGCTCAAAGACTCTAGGATGCTTTTGCTGTTGCAGAGAATTGCTTCCATATCTTCTTGAAAAGCATCCTGCTTTTTTTTTTTAATTAAAGATGTCAAACCATAATTACAATGGCAACTCGACTAATTTCTTCCAGACCTGAGCATAAAAAAAGGGTCAGTTCCGACACCAGTACATTACATCAATTAATGTGACTGAAATTAAGAATGATCATCAGGATATTGGAGGTTAAGTGAACCCAGGGGCATGGAATTTGGGCCATGTTTAAATTAGAAATAATAATAACCCAGATCCAAGAGGAACACTATTCATTTAACGAGTGATGACATTTTGTTGGTGACATGTGTTTTTATGTCTCACCAGAGATTAAAAATGACAAGCAAACCATGTTCCGGTTATTGCCTCAGAATGATCACTGGGTAGCAGGCAAAGTAAATATGTTAAGGGGCTGTCCCACAGCGGGGACTTAATCTGCCAGTTTAGAAGAGTTTGCCCTCGACTCAAACTCACAGTGGTCCCAGCAGGTCCGATGAGGTCACTGGAACTCTCCTTCCTGCTCGAGGGAAGTTCCCGAATACAGTTTGGTCGAGGAAAATTTTTCAGCATGTTAAAAACAATTCCAGCAAGTAAACATTGGTTGGCATGGTTCTTTTGAACTCGTGGTGCAGTGGAGTGGGGTCGCTATGCAGTTGTTAGTAGATGAGGGTAGCCACAGGCAATCTCCTTCGCTGACCGGGCATTTTAATTGGCTCATTGGAGTTTTCAGGCCCAAAGAAAACTGACCGTAAATGTTAAATGCCTGCTAAACTTTCTTATAAGGTGGCTGGCTTCTTAAAACTGTCTCCACTCCTTCTCCCCCCTTTCTCCCCCCCTTCTCCCCTTCTCTCCCCCTCTTTCCCACTCTCTCCCCTTCTCTCCCCCCCTTCCCGCTCTCTAAAGGTAGAAATGTTACAAAATTTTGAGATTTTAAAAATCAAGTCTGCAATTTATCCCATCAGATAAAGCATAAAAAGAAGTTTAATTTGACACCTAATTCACTTTTATATCTTCAGTATTAAGAAAGTTATGGCCATTTTCATACTCGGAAATTAGCATCTTGTTCCCCATTGCCTTTCAATTGACTTAACTCAAAAGCTGTGATCTGGAACAGTTAAAAGCCCATAACTTTCTTAAAAATTAAGAGAACTCAATGAAATTTTCAGTTATTATAGATTGAAGCATTCTGAAACAAATATGAAACAATATTACTTGGATGACCTAAAATTAAAGCATATAATTAGTTAGTTATCTAATTGTAGCTAATTATAAAATTCAATGAGTAGATCTAAACATCTATCCATTTCTTAAGAAAAGATAAACTTTTTTTAAAATTGCCTAAGTGTCCAAATAACATTCACACAATAATCCACAATATAACATAATTTTTAAATCTCATTTCATGAATTTCTGGGCCAAATGGAAGGAATTTAGTGTTTGATTCCTGTGAATGAATGGCCATTTAAATCAACTGCGAGTGGGTTTTAGTGGAATGCGGTGGAATGGAACGTTGCGGTTAGCGGTGAAGTCGGGAGGAAAAATACTGTTTGTTCATACATTTTTTTGGACCCCATTTCGCAACATGAAAATGTTATTAAAGCCTCCCGAAAAACCAACTTTTAATATAAAAATAAACTATTTACCTTTTTTTCTCCCCTACGCAAAATCCTTCCGGTTGTCGGCACTCACGGCTTTTGAAGGTGATTTTTAAATTACTCTAGTTAATAAATAATTTAGAGTAATTTAAAAATACCTTCATTCATGAAATGTCGGAGCGATTTTTCTTCCGCAACAAAATCGCCCGACATGATCGATTTTCCCTGCCTGTGGAAAAACGGCACTTTAAGCCCGCCCCCCTCTGAAAGGCGCCAAAGTCGTGCACACGGGGAGCGGCAGAACTGCAGCGCTGCTCAAGGTAAGTTTTGTAACATACCTACTAAAGGTCTTACCATAACTGTGCAGCCGTTTTTTACCTTTCTGTTCATTGCAGCTGTGAATTTCAGACAGCGCTCCCCCGCTTTCCCTGGCCCCCGCCTTTGCGATGTGTGTGTATGTGTGCGGTTGGTTGATCCAACTCGAGGTTTTCCAGGCGAGTGCCCTCGAGCTTGAAGGTCGAAGACAGTTGCTGAAAGGTCGCGTCAGTGGGACAGGCCCTTAACGGGCCTGCAGATCTTGACCAAGGGAGAGTTGTGAAATTCCAAATAGCAGTGGACTCCCTCCCTTAAGGGAAAGAACGATCGGCCAAGGTTCTAGTGTGTGCATATGCGTGTGTGGCTGTGTGTATGAGTGTGTGTGTATGAGAGTCTGTATATCTGTGTGTATGAATGTGTGTATAAGTGTGTATGCATGTGTGTGCGTGTGCATATACGTGTGTGTGCATAGACTCAGTCTTCCCGTGGATTTTGAAGCAACAGCAACAAAGAGAAGCAGGAGAAAGCACTGATTGGCTCTAGCCCAAGTGGGAGGAGAGTTCTCAGTGAGTCAGAGGGGGAAAGCAGTTCCTCAAAACTGAGGAATTTGGTTTGTAAATTAGGCAATTGAACAGTCAATATAAGCAAGGCAGCTCTTGGGGGAGAGGCAGTGAGGGAGTGGTCTTGTGAGGGAAGTGCCCTGTGAGTAAAGTGTGAGTCTTTGGCTTGAGAGTCTTCGGCGAGGAGGCTGCGCAAAATACTGGATAGGGCGAGACCGAGGCAAAAGAAGATGTCAAGCAAGCTGATGCAGTGTGATGCTTGCAGTATGTGGGAGGTCAAGGACACTGCTGGTGCCTCTGGATGCTTCAAATGTGAGAAGTGCATCCAGGTACAGCTCCTGAAGGACCGTGTTGGGGAACTGGAGAAACAAGTGGATGACCTCAGGTTCATTCGAGAAACTGAGTCGTTTCTCGACAAGTCCTTCAGTGAGATTGTTACACCCAAGGCACTAGAAGAGAGAAGGTGGGTGACGGTGAGAAAGGGAGGAAAACATGGGATGCAAAGGTCCCCGGGTGTTGTACCTCTTGTGAACAGGTTCACCCACGTGGAAGCTGCCGGGACAGAAGACGGTATCCCACTGAGCGGTGGACTGGCTTGCCAAACAAAAAGGGCTGATGAGCCAAACCCACAGAGGCCAAAGTCGGGCAACGCCATTGTAGTTGGAGACTCCATTGTGAGAGGTACGGACAGGGGTTTTTGCGGCAACAGACGGGATTCCAGGATGGTGTGCTGCCTTCCTGGTGCCAGGATCCAGGATGTTACGGACAGAGTGCAGACAATCCTCAAGGGCGAAGGTGACCAGCCGGAAGTGGTCGTGCATGTTGGCACAAATGATGTTGGAAAGAAGGAGATGAATTTTTTGCAGCGGGACTTCAGAGAGCTCGGAAAAATGCTGAAAAGCAGGACTTCCAGGGTTGTTATCTCCGGTTTGCTTCCAGTTCCTCGTGCTGGCGAGAGCAGGAACAGGGAGATATGGGACCTGAATGTGTGGCTGAGGAACTGGTGCAGGGGGCAGGGATTTAGATTCTTAGATCACTGGGATTTTTTTTATAGTAAGGGGGAACTGTACAAAAGGGACGGATTGCATCTTAACAGGTGGGGGACCAGCATTCTGGCCGGCAGGTTTGCCACTGCTACACGGATGGTTTTAAACTGAATAAGGGGGGTGGGGTATCAAATGGGAGAGTCGAGGACGGAGTTAGAGGGAAAGAGAGTAAAGCGATGGTTAATGACCCCAGAATTAACGGGGAAGAAAGCTCACAAAGGGATAGGAGAGTATGGCCAAGTGTAATAGGGATCGATGTGAAAGGGGCCACTTGTCAACATAATTGTATAAGGAGTAAGAGTGTTGTAAAAACAAGCCTGAAGGCTTTGTGTCTCAATGCGAGGAGCATTCGTAATAAGGTGGATGAGTTGAAGGTGCAGATAGCGATTAATGACTATGCTATAGTTGGAATCACGGAGACTTGGCTCCAGGATGACCAAGGCTGGGAGCTGAACATCCAGGGATATTCAATATTCAGGAGGGATAGACGAAAAGGAAAAGGAGGTGGGGTAGCGTTGCTGGTGAGAGGAGATTAATGTAATAGAAAGGAAGGACATTAGCGTGGAGGATGTGGAATCGATATGGGTAGAGCTGCGAAACTCTAAGGGGCAGAAAACGCTAGTGGGAACTGTGTACAGGCCACCTAACAGTAGTATTGGAGTTGGGGATGGCATCAAACAGGAAATTAGAAATGCGTGCAACAAGGGTAACACGGTTATAATGGGTGACTTCAATCTGCATGTAGATTGGGTGAATCAAATTGGCAGGGGTGCTGAGGAAGAGGATTTCCTGGAATGTATGCGGGATAGATTTCTCAACCAACATGTGGAGGAACCAACGAGAGAGCAGGCTATTCTAGACTGGGTATTGAGTAATGAGGAAGGGTTAGTTAGCAGTCTTGTTGTGCGTGGCCCCTTGGGCAAGAGTGACCATAATATGGTTGAGTTCTTCATTAGGATGGAGAGTGACAAAATTAAGTCAGAAACAAGGGTTCTGAACTTGAACAAAGGTAACTTTGAAGGTATGAGATGTGAATTGGCCAAGATAGACTGGCAGGTGATTCTTAAAGGGTTGACAGTGGATGTGCAATGGAAGGTATTTAAAGACTGCATGGATGAAGTACAAAAGTTGTTCATACCAGTTTGGCAAAAGAATAAATCGGGGAAGGTGGTGCATCCATGGATAACAAGGGAAATCAGGGATAGTATAAAAACAAAAGATGAGGCATACAAATTTGCCAGAAAAAGCAGCCTACCGGAGGACTGGGAGAAATTCAGAATCCAGCAGAGGAGGACAAAGGGCTTAATTAGGAAAGGGAAAATAGATTATGAAAGGAAACTGGCAGGGAACATAAAAACTGACTGCAAAAGTTTTTATAGATATGTAAAGAGAAAGAGACTAGTTAAAACAAATGTTAGTCCCTTGCAGTCAGAAACAGGTGAATTGATCATGGGGAACAAGGACATGGCAGACCAATTGAATAACTACTTTGGTTCTGTCTTCACTAAGGAAGACATAAATAATCTGCCGGAAATAGCAGTGGAACGGGGGTCAAATAAGATGGAGGAACTGAGTGAAATCCAGGTTAGCCGGGAGGTGGTGTTGGGTAAATTGAACGGATTGAAGGCCGATAAATCCCCAGGGCCAGATAGTCTGCATCCCAGAGTACTCAAGGAGGTAGCCACAGAAATAGTGGATGCATTAGTGATAATTTTTCAAAATTCCTTAGATTCTGGAGTAGTTCCTGAGGATTGGAGGGTAGCTAATGTAACCCCACTTTTTAAAAAAGGAGGGAGAGAGAAAGCGGGGAATTACAGACCAGTTAGTCTAACATTGGTAGTGGGGAAACTGCTAGAGTCAGTTATTAAAGATGGGATAGCAGCGCATTTGGAAAGTGGTGAAATCATTGGACAAAGTCAGCATGGATTTACGAAAGGTAAATCATGTCTGACAAATCTGATAGAATTTTTCGAGGATGTAACTAGTAGAGTGGATAAGGGAGAACCAGTGGATGTGTTATATCTAGACTTTCAGAAGGCTTTCGACAAGGTCCCGCATAAGAGATTAGCATACAAACTTAAAGCACACGGTGTTGGGGGTTCAGTATTGATGTGGATAGAGAACTGGCTAGCAGACAGGAGGCAAAGGGTAGGAGTAAACGGGTCCTTTTCAGAATGGCAGGCAGTGACTAGTGGGGTGCCGCAAGGCTCAGTGCTGGGACCCCAGCTATTTACAATATATATTAATGATTTGGACGAGGGAATTCAATGCAACATCTCCAAATTTGCAGATGATACCAAGCTGGGGGGTATAGTTAGGTGTGAGGAGGATGCTTGGAGGCTGCAGGGTGATTTGGATAGGCTGAGTGAATGGGCAGATGCATGGCAGATGCAGTATAATGTGGATAAATGTGAGGTTATCCACTTTGGTGGCAAAAACATGAGGGTAGACTATTATCTGAATGGTGGCAGATTAGGTAAGGGGGAGATGCAACGAGACCTGGGTGTCATGGTACACCAGTCATTGAAAGTAGGCATGCAGGTGCAGCAGGCAGTGAAGAAAGCAAATGGTATGTTAGCATTCATAGCGAAAGGATTTGAGTATAGGAGCAGGGAGGTTCTACTGCAGTTGTACAGGGTTTTGGTGAGGCCACACCTGGAGTACTGTGTACAGTTTTGGTCTCCAAATCTGAGGAAAGACATCCTTGCCATAGAGGGGGTACAGAGAAGATTCACCAGACTGATTCCTGGGATGTCAGGACTTTCATATGAGGAAAGATTGGATAGACTCGGTTTGTACTCGATGGAATTTAGAAGATTGAGGGGGGATCTTATAGAAACCTACAAAATTCTTAAGGGGTTGGACAAGCTAGATGCTGGAAGATTGTTCCCGATGTTGGGGGAGTCCAGAACAAGGGGTCACAGTCTAAGGATAAGGGGGAATTCCTTTAGGACCGAAATGAGGAAAACATTCTTTACACAGAGAGTGGTGAGTCTCTGGAATTCTCTGCCACAGAAGGTAGTTGAGGCCAGTTCATTGGCTATATTTAAGAGGGCGTTAGATGTGGCACTTGTGGCTAAAGGGATCAGGGGGTATGGAGAGAAGGCAAGTACGGGATACTGAGTTGGATGATCAGCCATGATCACATTGAATGGCGGTGCAGGCTCGAATGGCCTACTCCTGCACCTATTTTCTATGTTTCTATGTGTGTGGGCGTATGAGTGTCTGTATATATGTGTGTGCATGTGTGTATGAGTGCGTGTGTGTATAACTGTGTGTATATATTAATGATTTGGAAGAGGGAATTAGGAGCAACACTAGCAAGTTTGCGGATGCAACAAAGCTGGGCGGCAGTGTGAACTGTGAAGAGGATGTTAGGAGGTTGCAGGGTGACCTGGACAGGTTGAGTGAGTGGGCAGATGCGTGGCAGATGCAATATAATATAGATAAATGTGAGGTTATCCACTTTGGTGGCAAAAACAAGGGGGCAGATTATTATCTCAATGGGGTTAGGTTAGGTAAGGGGGAGGTGCAGTGAGACCTGGGTGTCCTTGTACACCGGTCACTGAAAGTTGGCGTGCAGGTACAGCAGGCAGTGAAGAAAGCTAATGGAATGTTGGCCTTCATAACAAGAGGATTTCAGTATAGGAGTAAAGAGGTTCTTCTGCAGTTGTATAGGGCTCTGGTGAGACCACATCTGGAGTATTGTGTGCAGTTTTGGATCCTAATTTGAGGAAGGACATCCTTGTGATTGAGGCAGTGCAGCGTAGGTTCACGAGATTGATCCCTGGGATGGCGGGACTGTCATGTGAGGAAAGATTGAAAAGACTAGGCTTGTATTCACTGGAGTTTAGAAGGATGAGGGGAGATCTTATAGAAACATATAAAATTATAAAAGGACTGGACAAGCTAGATGCAGGAAAAATGTTCCCAATGTTGGGCGAGTCCAGAACCAGGGGCCACAGTTTTAGAATAAAGGGGAGGTCATTTAAAACTGAGGTGATAAAAAACATTTTCACCCAGAGAGTTGTGAATTTGTGGAATTCCCTGCCATAGAGGGCAGTGAAGGCCAAATCACTGGATGGATTTAAGAGAGAGTTAGATAGAGCTCTAGGGGCTAGTGGAGTCAAGAGATATGGGGAGAAGGCAGGCACGGGTTATTGATTGGGGACAATCAGCCATGATCACAATGAATGGCAGTGCTGGCTCGAAGGGCCGAATGGCCTCCTCCTGCACCTATTTTCAATATTTCTATGTGTATGCGCATATGTGAGTGTGTATGTATGAGTGTCTGTATATGTGTGTGTATATGTGTGTGTATGCTTATGTGTGTGTATGTGTGTCTGCGTGTGCTTGTACGCACACTACACATATACGTATGTGTACATTTATATCTGCATTTGTGTGCGAGAAGTGGTGTGTGTACATGCACATGTATCTGTGTGCATCGTGTGCTTGTGTGAATGGTTGTGCATGCGTGAGTATGTCTCTGTGTACAGGTAGATGTATCTATATATGTGTGTGAAGCTGTGGATGTGTGAGTATCTGTGCATTTGTAAGTGTGTACGTGTGGGAATGTGTGAGCATGTGTGAGTGCGGTTATGAATGTGTACATACCTATGTGTATCTGTGCATGGATGTGCAAGTACGAGTCTGTGTGTGTGTTTCAATATTTGAAGGTGTGCATGTGAGTGTAGGTATGTGCATGTATGTGTTTTGTATGTGTGCCTGTGTGTGTGTGGTTGTGTGTATAAAGAATTAAGCATGACTTTGCATTGGTAGCTTTGCAGATTGCAATAACACTGCTTAGATTATGCAGTTCATACCTCAGTGCCCGTTTTTTTTTCTATTGGCTCATTCTCGTTGTGCTTGGAAACTCCTTCTGTTCTGAAACCCTCTGGAAAGTTAATGTTCCTGAATTCTGACCTCTTAGGCAAAGATCATTTCCTTTTGACCTCTTAGCCATGAACTCTGCAATCACTTCCCTGGATTCCCGGCCTTGCAATTAAGCCAATATGTTTAGTTTAGTTTGATTTGGAGATGCAGTGCAGAAACAGGCCTTTCGGCCCACCAAGTTCGCACCAACCAGTGCTCCCAGAACATCAACACTATCCTACACACACTAGGAAACATTTACAGCACTACCAAGCCAATTAACCTACAAACATGAATGGCTTTGGGAGTGTGGGAGGAAACTGGAGCTCCCAGGGAAATGGAGAAAAAATGCAAACTCTGTGTAGATAAGCACCAGTAGTCAGGATTGAACCTGGGTCCCTGACACTGTAAAGGGCCTGTTCTACCAGCATCCGACTCCATGCGATGAGCGCGATCAAACTAGAAGCGGGGGCCGCGCGGAGGTCGGGTGATCCCTGTACAGGGCCGTTCCCACCAGCATGCGCCTGCATGCGGCAAGCGCGACCAAACCGGCAGCGGGGGCCGCGCGGAGGTCGGGTGGGTGGCACAACGCGGCGCAAAGTGAGGCGAACTTGGAGCGAAGTCTTAAAGGTAAGTTCGCCAGGACAGAGAGGGGCACACAGAGAGGGGCACAGAGGCACACACACAGAGAGGGCCACGAAGCCACACACAGAGAGGGTCACGGAGGCACCTACAGAGAGGGTCACGGAGGGACGACGTCGAGGCGGTGTGTCATGCGTCGAGGCGACTGCGAGCCGACAAGCCGTTGCCGCGCGGAATTTTTGAACACGGTCAGTTTTTCGGAGCACCGCGCGATGTCGGGGCGAACTCCGCACAATTCCGCACGGCTCCGGCGATCGAAGTGGGACCGGCCCCGCGACGCCGGACGGCTCAAGCGACCACGTTAGGTCGCGCTCATCGCATGGAGTTGCACGCTGGTGCGACAGGCCCTTAACTCTTTCACTGCGCCACCATGCCGCCCCTAACACTTTACGTATTTAACACTTAGCTGACCAAGTTCTGGGGGCTTTTACTTCATTTGGCATCAATACCTAGCGGTTCAAAGAGGTGGTAGGTGTGGTTAGATACTTGAAGTACAGCATGGATATGGTGGATCAAACAGCTTTTTTGTGTGTGCCCCATTACTCTACAAACTAATATTAAATTAAAACCTCTCCGCAAATACACCTTACATCTGTTATCGCAGTCATTAAGTCTTTGCCTACTTTTACTACTTTTATAACAGGTTTTTAATTTACAATCATCTTCATCGTCCTTTTCTTATGACCCAAGTTTTTGCATTGGTTAATTCACAAGAAGGATTAACATGCTCTCTGCTTCCGGCAGAAGCAAGATCCAAAACCAAAAGGATGAACTGGGATTTGAATCACAATTTAATACCCTCGGTCTTTTAAGAGAAGAAAGAGAAGGGGAAAAGAAAGGGGTTTTCCTACTGCCGATGATTCTGCAGCCTGGCCCACCACCAAGTTTTTACATTCACTGGCACCATGTCGATGAAATCACTGCTTCCATCACTTTGAAGGGTTCAATAACAATTTGCAAACACCAGCTAAAGTAGCTGGTAATTTATTTGTGCAGCTCTGAGACCACAAGTTTTGGAGCGACTAAAAGCATTTCACCCTGTTTTTGTTGTTTGTTGACAAACTGATTTCCCTCTGGGCTACTTCCATCTGTGTTCATCCTGTGCCTCTTTCTTCTTGCCTTGTTTCTTCCACCAACTCCCTCTCCCGACTCTCCGGGGCTTCCGTCAGCTCCTGCTATGTACTGGCTGTAAGGACACCGGAGCTGCAGTCGATCACTCAGCAACTCTCAGAACTCCTTGGCTTCTGATCCGCCCCCTTGGGAATCTCCAAAAGGTATTCCAGGGGCATTCTTCAAAGGACTGTTTATTTTCCCTGCCTCTGAAGCTAGTTCTTTGTCACATTATCTCCCCCGACTATATCCTAAGACTATATCCAAACTGTGTGAAACCATGGTCAGAAAAGGAAATAAACTATCCACACATACTGCAAAGTATAAAGGGCCTGTCCCACCAGCATGCAACTCCATGCGATGAGCGCGACCTAACGTGGTCGCTTGAGTCGGCCAGCGTCGCGGGGCCGGTCCCACTTCGATCGCCGGAGCCGTGCTGAATTGTGCGGAGTTCGTCCCGACATCGCGCGGGGCTCCTTATGTTCGAAAATTCCGCGCGGCAACGGCTTGTCGGCTCGCAGTCGCCTCGACGTCGTGCCTCCATGAACCTATCTGTAGGTGCCTCCGTGACCCTCTATGTGTGTGGCTCCGTGGCCCTCTGTGTGTGTGCCTCTGTGCCCCTCTCTGCCCTGGCGAACTTACCCTAAGACTTTGCTCCAAGTTCGCCTCATTTTGCGCCGCGTTGCGCCACTCACCCGACCTCCGTGCGGCCCCTGCTGCCTGTTTGGTCGCGCTTGCCGCATGCAGGCGCATGCTGGTGGGAACGGCCCTGTACAGGGGATCACCCGACCTCCGCGCGGCCCCCGCTTCTAGTTTGATCGCGCTCATCGCATGGAGTCGGATGCTGGTAGGACAAGTCTTTATCAAGGGTTACACATTCAGAGGATAAACTTGGCAATGTAGACACCAGAATCATTCAGTCTGAAGAAGGGTCTCGACCCAACACGTCACCTATTCCTGTTCTCCTGAGATGCTGTCTGACCCGCTGAGTTACCCCAGCATTTTGTGTCTATTTTAGGATCAATCTTCTCCTGTGGGCTTTGTAGGAAAATGAGAAGAAATTGGGCCTGAAGGAGTTACTCTGGAGTTTCTCATTTGTGATATTGAAAACTTTTCAACAGCCTGTTCTCTGGCAGATGCTTCTGCAAATATAGAAGCCTCAGGGGTGGTTAGACTAAACTGGAGGATTTGCATTTTATGATTCTGCCCAGTATGGGAATGGGAAGGTGGAGTTTGGCAACTCCGAGATCATGTAGGCCAAGGGTTCCCAACCTGGGGTAAATCTATCCCCAGGGGGTAACATTTACCGACCCAGGGGGTAAATTTGTTGATTCTGGATTTGTACGTATTTTTTCTCATTGACTGACTGTGTTCACTTCTGTTCATCATTAGTCATTCATAAATAAGTGAAATAACATTGTTATTATATGCTATTAATGTTTTCAGGGGTAAACGGGATGACAAAGGTTGGGAATCCCTGGCGTAGACCATGGCGAACTGAGCAGAGGCGTACAGCAAAACTATGCGCTTGTTCTTATAGAAGTCCACACCTGGAACAAAGGATACAGCAGATGAGGTTGGAGGAGGCACAAGGGGCCTTCTGCCTCAACTGAGAGGACAGTTGGGGTCCCTGGACAGAGTCGAGGGAAGAGGTATAGAGGTATAGGGACAGGTGTTGCATCTCCTGAGGTTGCAGGGGAAGGTACTGGGGAAGGGGTGGTTTGGGTGGGAAGGGATGAGTTAAACAGGGAGTTGCAAAGGGAAATGCCTCTGTGGAAAGCAGAAAGAGGTGGGGATGAGAATATATGGCTGGCGGTAGGAGGTGGTGAAAATGTTGGAGGATTATGTGCTGTATGCGACGGCTGATGGGGTGCAAGATGAGGACTAGGGGGACTGTGTCCCTGTTGCGACTGGGGGGAGGGGGAGCAAGAGTAGAAATGTGGGGTAGCAAGGAGACATGTGTAAGTGCCTCATCTACAATGGGAGAGGGGAAACATAGAAACATAGAAATTAGGTGCAGGAGTGGGCCATTCGGCCCTTCGAGCCTGCACCGCCATTCAATATGATCATGGCTGATCATCCAACTCAGTATCCCGTACCTGCCTTCTCTCCATACCCTCTGATCCCCTAAGCCACAAGGGCCACATCTAACTCCCTCTTAAATATAGCCAATGAACTGGCCTCAACTACCCTCTGTGGCAGGGAGTTCCAGAGACCCACCACTCTCTGTGTGAAAAAAGTCCTTCTCATCTCGGTCCTAAAGGATTTCCCCCTTATCCCTAAGCTGTGACCCCTTGTCCTGGACCTCCCCAACATCGGGAACAATCTTCCTGCATCTAGCCTGTCCAACCCCTTAAGAATGTTGTAAGTTTCTATAAGATCCCCTCTCAATCTCCTAAATTCTAGAGAGTATAAACCGAATCTATGCAGTCTTTGTTCATAAGACAGTCCTGACATCCCAGGAATCGGTCTGGTGAACCTTCTTTGCACTCCCTCTATGGCAATAATGTCCTCCCTCAGATTTGGAGACCAGAACTGAGGAAGGAGGAAGTTTCAGATGTCCTGGTACAAAACACTTCATCTTTGGAGCAGATGCGGTATAAACGGAGGAATTGGGAGTGGGGGATAGAGTCTTTGCAGGAGGGAGGGTGGGATAAAGTGTCGGCTAGATAGTTGTGGCAGTCAGTGGGTTTATAATAGATGTCAGCTAGATAGTTGTGGGAGTCGGACTAGACAATTCATTTTCTCCAAGATATCTCATTAATGAATGGAAAATATAAGAATTCCCTTTGGCCCCTGCACAGCCTGTTCTCCACATTGGTGCCGTGTGTATTGTGTAACTGTAAGTTTAAAAAGCAAGTATATAAGTGGTATGATCTTAATGTTTTTTGGCGCAATCTCTCACATGAGCAGTTTAGAATGAGTACCTTCAATAAGGACTGTTCTGTTTGTAGCTCTAAAGTGTTTCTAACATATGCAACATCAACACACAAGGACCCAGAGGCACTACAATTGGCACACTCCTTCTCCAAAATTCCCACCAGCAAAGTGGGACAGGGGCCCACCCTACATATATCCATGCAATGCCATTTTTGGAATTTGGTACGTTTGGCCAAAGGCCCACTCCTCCAGCATGAGTTGGTTTGGGGGATATGGCAGGAACAGAGAAAGGAGTGTTGGCTATTCGGCACTTTGAAGTGAAAACCAACCTGACCTCTGTTTAGCGAGTCCCGTGATATTGAACGTTCTTGGTAAGCAAACATTAGAAGCAGGGGGTTACACAAAAAGCTGGAGAAACTCAGCGGGTGCAGCAGCATCTAAGGAGCGAAGCAGATAGGCGACGTTTCGGGTCGAGACCCTTCTTCAGACTGGTGGAAGCAATTTGGGGAAGACAATTCTGCACTGCTGCCACTCTTTGAGGAAATATATCCTATCCCCTGATGTGACTGGCCTGGATCCTAATGTGTAGCTAAAATCACTGAACCCTGGTCTCCTCCATCTTCAAAAAACATAGATTCATAGAAATATTCAGCCC
This sequence comes from Raja brachyura, assembly GCA_963514005.1. The sequence goes on from OY740791.1 coordinate 63,768,020, forward strand.
TTTGTCCATGGCAACCAAGCTGACATTCTGGGCTTGTCCCATTTCTTTCCCCATCTCCTTCGTACATCCAATAGTAATCCATTTTGTATTGTTTTTCTCAACTTAAATGTTCCTTTTGCTGAAATCAACTCCCTCCAGCAACTCTAAACTTGACCCAGTCGTCACCTTATCCATTCATATCGATCCAGTCCTATCCTGAGAAGGTCTTCCAATGCCATTTTCTCTGGTATCCTCCAGAGACCTATCATAGCCTCTCCTATTTCAGATCATTTGCTATGGAATCAAGGGATCTGGGGAGAAAGCAGGAACGGGGTACTGATTTAGGATGATCAGCCATGATCATTTTGAATCTCGGTGCTGGCTCGACAGGCCAAATGGCCTGCTCCTGTACCTATTTTCTATGTTTCTATGCTACTGCATCTGAAACCATGGTGCCGGTCTCAACGCGGATGCTGACGACTGCTGGTGTTGCTTTGGTGTTCTTTTACACCCCCTCTCCCAAACGAGCCAAGATTGAAGGAGATACGGCCCACCATCTAATTCCTCCTGCTAATTAGTGGGGATTAGACGATTGGTCCTGCTTCCCCGGCCTGTCACGTATCTGACGGCCAAAGTGGGACAGGCCCAAGACCCTGACACAACATAACGTCTCACCTCCAACAGCAGCAGAAGCAGGCAAACGATTGCCGAGCTCGTCCTGGGTCTCACGCCCATTGCGGTCCGGATCCGCCCCCACATTGACTCCCAGAGCGGGGCCAAGAATATTGAAGATAGACACAAAATGCAGGAATAACTCAGCGGGACTGGCAGCATCTCTGGAGAGAAGCAATGGGTGACGTTTCAGGTCAAGACCCTTCTTTCAGACTGAAGAAGGGTCTCGACCCGAAACATCACCCATTGTTTGCGTAGACTCAGACTTATTTTCCCTAGAATATAGGAGGCTAAGGGATGATCTTATAGAGGTACATAAATTTATGAACGGCATAGAGTTGGTGAAAGGTCACAGCCTTTCCTCCAGGCTAGAGGAGTCTGTAACTAGAGGCTGTGGGTATAAGGTGAAGGGCACCTGAAGGGCAACGTTTTTCATATGGAGGTCGGTACACATATGGATAACACCAGGGGGTTGCACGATTGGCCGCCTCGCCAACAGCCTGTCTGTTTTTTGACTTTTCTGTTATTTTTTTAGTGTGTTTTAAAAAATGTTCTCTGGATTGTTAATGTTCTCTGGATTGTTTAATGTGTGGGAGGGGAAGGGGGTCGGGGGAAACTTTTTTCAATTTCTTACCTTGCCGGAGATGCGATTGTTTTCTGGGTCGTATCTCCGGTCGCTCATGGAGCTGGAGGCCTTGCTCGGGACTAACTTTGAGCCCCACCGTGAGGCCATGGACTTACCATCGGAGCCGATCCCTTGACTGGGGTCAACGCTCCAACTGCGGCCTGCGAACTTTACCATCGAGAGCTCGCAGTCTCGGGTAGAGACCGTAGATGTCGGGAGCGCCAGCCCCGACCCGGGGTCAGATCGCCCGGAGCGTGAGAGCTGAGATTCCCCCCGATGCAGGAGCTTGATTGCCCTGATATGGAGGGCCCGACTGCCAGCTACGGGAGTAAGATCGTCCCGTCAACGGAAGGCTCGAGGCCCCCGACCGCGGGCGAACAAAGAAGGGAAGAGATTGAACTTTTTTTCACCTTCCACCACAGTGAGGAACGTGGAGGAGTCACTGTGGTGGATGTTCATGTTAAAATGTGTTTTGTGTGTTCTGTTGCTTTTTATTTGTATGACTGACATGGTAAATGAAATTCCTCGTATGATGCAAAACATACTTGGCTAATAAAGTATTATTGTGTTGTATTGTATTGTATAATTGTATTGATTGAGTTGCCTGTGGAAGTGGTGGAGCCAAGTACAATTGCAACATTTAAAAGACACTTAGCCAGGTACATGAATGGGAGAGGTTTGGAGGGATATGGGTCTGATGCAAGCATGTAGGACTAACAGTGTTAAGGGCCAGTCCTACCAGCATCCGACCCCATGCGATGAGCGCGATCAAACTAGAAGCGGGGGCCGCGCGGAGGTCAGGTGATCCCTGTACAGGGCCGTTCCCACCAGCATGCGCCTGCATGCGGCAAGCGCGACCAAACCGGCAGCGAGGGCCGTGAGGAGGTCGGGTGAGTGGATCAACGCGGCGCAAAGTGAGGCGAACTTGGAGCAAAGTCTTAAAGGTAAGTTCGCCAGGACAGAGAGGGGCACACAGAGAGGGGCACAGAGGCACACACACAGAGGGCCACGGAGCCACACACATAGAGGGTCACGGAGGCACGATGTCGAGGCGGTGTGTAATGCGTCGAGGCGACTGCGAGCCGACAAGCCGTTGCCGCATGGAATTTTTCAACATAGTCAGTTTTTCGGGAAGAACTCCGCACAATTCCGCATGGCTCCGGCGATCGAAGTGGGACTGGCCCCGTGACACTGGACGGCTCAAGCGACCACATTAGGTCGCGCTCATCGCATGGAGTTGCATGCTGGTGGGACAAGCCCTTAAGGCACCTTGGCTGGCATGGTTGAGTTGGGCTGAATGGCTTGCGCCTGTGAGAGCCCTATGACTCTCACTCCATGACCCTTTTGGTTATCTATATAAATATCTACTGATACACCTAAATGTTACTTTCCTCCCATTGGTGATGTTCCTGTAAGGTGTACATGGATGTTGTGACTACATTTCAGACCTGGAGCTAATGGATGTTAGGCGTAACTTCGGAGAAAATGACCCCAAGGCTGTTCTCAAAACGTCTGTGGGACGCGGGAGTAAACCAGAGCACCCAGAGGAAACCCAGGCGGTCATGGGTAAAACATGCAAACTCCACGCAGACAGGACCAGAAGTTAGGATTGAATTCAAGTCACCCACACTGGGAACAGACCCAAGATGAGACAGTTAGCACAACGGACTCCAAACTCCTGTAATATCAGCTGATTGACTGGAATATAACCTGAAAGATAGCTTGCAGAAACTGGGTTACATTGATTGATACGTTCAATTCATTTATCTCTATTTCAGGTGTTCCTTTTGTGAGAGTGGGACAGTTTTAAATTGTATGCTTCTGCACCACAGGCAGTTGTCCACGCATTACTCATCCTGCTCACTCTCACAAAGGTCTGCTTCACCTTGGCAATGAGTACAGATGAAACTGCATGCTTTTTCCACATGGCTGTTAGAGGCCTCCTCCCTCTTCCCTTCATAGGGCAACACAGCAAAACAACTAACAGAGCCATTATTCCCAGCGTGAGTGACCCGGGTTCCATCCTTACTTAAGGACCTGTCTGTGCAGAGTTTGCACTTTACACCCCTGGGGGGCTCTGGATTCCTTCTGCATCCCACCGAAATTTTGAAAACAGCCTTGGGTCATCTTCTCTATAACACGTTGGTTGCTATTACATAGCTCAGTGTAGAGTGTTTATTTGGGAAAAGGGAGACACAAAATGCTGTCAACGGGACAGGCAGCATCTCTGGAGAGAAGGAATAGGTGATGTTTCAGGTCGAAACCCTTCTTCAGACTGAAGTCAGGGGAGGGGGACATAGAGATATGGAAGGGTAAGGTGTGAAAACAAGAGATCAAAGGGGAAAATCAAAGAAAATGTAGAATAGATCTTTGTTATCTGAGGGAAAGGTGACAAGGAGGCATGCAATCAGGAGGGCAGTCAAACGAGTCAGAGAACTAGGACGGAGAGGGATGGAGAGAGAAGGAAACAAGGGTTACTTGAAATTAGTGAAGTCAATATTAATGCCGTTCAAGTCAAGTTTATTCGTCACATACACATACGAGATGTGCAGTGAAATGAAAAGTGGTCAATGCTACAAGCCTGGATTGTGCAAAAAAACTACATAACAGAATGGAACAGAATCACTTATTCACATATTACATATTTGTGGGAGGGAAAAAAAGATAAAACTGCAATTTTAAAAAGACACACAACAGTAAATTGGTGCAGTAAAGGGTGTCCCTGGTGAGATGGGAGTTTACAGTCCTAATGGCCTCTTGGAAGAAACGCCTTCCAGGCGTTTGCCTGACCGTAGCAGCTGGAACAGTCTGTTGCTGGGGTGGAAGGGGTCCCCCTATATCTTGTTGGCTCTGGAGTTGCACCTTCAGATGTATAGTTCCTGCAGGGGGGCGAGTGTAGATCCCATTATGTGTTCAGCCCGAACACACTACTCTCTGCAGAGCCGTCTTGTCCTGCTGGGCAGAGCAGTTCCCAAACCAGATTGTGATGTTTCCGGACAAGATGCTTTCCACAGCCGCTGAGTAGAAGCATTGGAGGATCCAGTGGGGTGTAAGCTGCCCGAACTAAATATGAGGTGCTGTTCCTTCAATTTGCACTGGGCCTCATTCTTTGTTTTGGGAATCTCATTTTGGGCTCACAGACAGAGTTTACTTTTCAGAATTGGTTGAGTGGGATCAGAGGCTTCTAGCTGAAAATGTTAGACTAGGGCAAGAACTGCAGAATTGCTGGATTTTGCAGAGACGACATTAATGCTGTACCTCTGCAGTTTAAGCTGCCTCTTACTGGTAGTCCATGATCACAAATATGCAGGAATGTGGAGATCACTGCAGCCTGATAGATCATGAAATTAATAATGGGTTTGAATCTTGATATTCAAACATCCATCCACTCAGACGCCCAAAGGTTGTGCTGATGCACCAAAGAAAACGGTGATTTTCATAATCGATCCCTGTGTTCAATGAGGGTTGACGCCTAAGATAGAGACCTTGGTGGCTGCGGTGAGGGAGAGGGGGGGGGGGGGAGGCATGTGGCTGGTGGTATTGTGCAGCTGGGGCAAGTTAGTAAAGGGCATTTGCCTTCGCAATGATAAGTGTGAAGTCCGTTGTGTCATGTGTAACAGTGAGTGAGTCAACGATTACATTGGGCTTGGCCTCTGAGTGTGTGCACAGGCAAACGTTATTTGCAGACAGTCAATCGTTCTGTAGTAGAGACAATGAAGGGTGGAGATTACAATACAATACAATTAGGTTTCTACAGTCATACAACAAGAAGAGAACCAAGACACACACCAACACAATTTACACAAACATCCATCACAGTGAATCTCCTCCTCACTGTGATGGAAGGCAAAGTCGTGTCTCTCCCCTGCTCTCCATTCTTCTCCCAATGTCAAAGTCAAAGCCCCCGGCAGGCGATGATAAGTCCCGCGGACATTAAGGCCGTGCCGGGCGATGCAAGGCGGTGCTCCGGGTCTTGACGTTGGAGCCCTCGGCGGGCACTAGCAAGTCCAACGCCGGGCGATACAAGGCCGCGCTCCGGGTCTTGATGTTGGAGCCCCCGGCGGGCGCTAGCAAGTCCCCCAGCCGTTAAAGCCGCGCCGGGCGATGTAAGGCCCAGCTCCAGGTCCACGGTGCTGCAGCGGTAGAGTTGCTGCCTGGCAGAGCCAGAGACCCAGGTTCGATCCTGACTCTGGGTGCTTGTCTGCATGGAGTTTGTACGTTCTCTCTATTACCTGCTTGGGTTTTCTCCAGGTGCTCCAGTTTCCTCCAACGCTCCAAAGATGAAAGGCAGAGTTGACGTGGATAAGCTTTTCCCATTGAGGGTGGGGATGATTCAAACAAGAGGGCATGACATGAGAATTAAGGGACAGAGGTTTAGGGGTAACATGAGGGGGAACTTCTTTACTCAGAGAGTGGTGGCTGTGTGGAATGAGCTTCCAGCAGAAGTGGTGGAGGCAGGATCGATTTTAACATTTAAAAGTAAAGTGGATAGGTATATGGACGGGAAGGGAATGGAGGGGTATGGTCTGAGTGCAGGTAGATGGGACTAGGGGAAAATAAATGGTCGGCACGGACTGGAAGGCCCGAGAGGGCCTGTTTCCGTGCTGTAATTGTTATATGGTTATATGGTTTGTAGGTTAATTGGCTTAATTGTAAATTGTCTCAAGTGTGTGTAGGATAGTGTTAGTGTGCGTGATCACTGATCGGTGCAGACTCGGTGGGCTGAATGGCCTGTTGACATGCTGTATCTCTAAACTGAACTAAATTGAACTCTAGTCCAGCTGATTTGAATGCCAATAAATTAATGACAAATTACCTATCTCCTACCCCACCCCAATCTAAACCCACACACTCAGTCAATGAGTAGTCAGTGTAAATAGCCTCGAACAAATTCAAATTCACGTGCATTTTCCCCCAGGTGAGATACTCTTCACCGCATCTATAACCATTGGAACACAAAGATAAATATGTTCTTGCCACATCACCTCAAGTAAGGCTGGAATATGTGGAAGGCATTTAACCTTTCAGATGTATAGAATATTGGTCAAGTGGCCCAAAACCTTCTTTCAGCTCTGGAATCCAATGGCCAAGGAAGAAATGTCAGCCTTGGTGGGTTCCGCAGTGATACCAGGGGCTAAAGGTTTAAGTTGCAGATACAGTTAGTGTACAGTGGCACCTCCTAGTACTCTGGGATTATGAGAGAATCCAATAGAGGAATCTGGTCTGTTCAGAGGGGAGAAAGAGCACTGGAGAGACACTGTCAACCTGGAGAATCCATGGGCAACATTCCACAATCAACAGTCAAAGCCAGAGCCCAGCACATTCAGAAATTGGAAATGATAGACAACAGGTGCAGGAGTAGGCCATTCGGCCCTTCGAGCCAGCACCGCCATTCACTGTGATCATGGCTGATCATCCACAATCAGTACCCCGTTCCTGCCTTCTCCCCATATACCCCGACTCCGCTATCTTTAAGAGCCCTATATAGCTCTCCCTTAAAAGTATCCAGAGAACCGGCCTCCACTGCCCACTGAGGCAGAGAATTCCACACTCAACATTCCCGGTAAAAAAGTGTTTTCTCATCTCCGTTCTAAATGGTTTACCTCTAATTCTTAAACTGTGGCCCCTGGTTCTGGACTCATCCAACATCGGGAACATGTTTCCTGCCTCTAGCGTGTCCAAACCCTTAATAATCCTATATGTTTCAATGAGATATCCTCTCACCTTCTAAATTCCAGAGTGTACAAGCCCAGCTGCTCCATTCTCTCAGCATATGACAGTCCCGCCATCCCGGGAATTAACCTTGTCAACTTACGCTGCACTCCCTCAGAGGTAGGGCACGATCCCCCCCCATTTTTTGTAATCCGGTTAAATCTCCGCTTTCCGCGAGATAGTGGGCGAGAGAGATGTCGGTCAGCAGGCAATGAGGGCGGGATATGATGATTCAGCACGATCATTGGAGGAGGGAGGCAGAAGTAGGGGTGTGGGACTGAGGATAGAGCGTGGTGATTGGAGGAGGGCGACGTGCGCAGGTCGTAGGGTCACAATGGCAGCCCTGGACACAGACCAGCACCTCCTCCACAGCCAGGATCGATCCCACTTTCCGGCGTTGCATTCGCTACCACTGGACTATACCTGTCCCCACCCGAGTGCCCCCCCCGGGGGTGGCCAGAGACTTTGGGAGTCAGACGGGCGTGGTGCCCCCAGGCCCAAAGCCAGTGCAGAGAAGCAGTGCTAAACCCAGCTCAACTCTGCCTGTCCCGCCAGGTTAACCTACAGCCCTGCCTGGACTTATCGGAAATATAGCCCGGGTTTACTGCCAGTGCGGAGAAGTAGCGCTAGCTCCACGACTCCAGGCTGGTGTTCCGACAGTCCAGGCAGGGCTGTAGGTTAACCCGGCGAGACAGGCAGAGTTGAGCTGCATTTAGCGTTGGATTGAGCTGTAATTACCGTTCACAGGGCTGAAACCTCCGAAGCCTCGCGTGTGTGCGTGAGTGGGCGCATGCGTGCACGGCCACCAAGAAATTGTGTCCCCCCTGGCCCCCGGTCCCCTCCATATTTTGATACAATTTCTGTCACTGATTCCAGGTGTGGTCTCACTATGGCACTGTACAACTGCTCTTGTTATAAAGGTCAACATGCCATTCGCTTTCTTCACTGCCTGCTGCACCTACATGCTTACTTTAATTGACTGATGTACAAGGACCCTCAAATCCCGTTGTACTTCCCCTTTTCCCAACTTGACACCATTTAGATAATTATCTGCCTTCATGTTTTTTGCCACCAAAGTGGATAACCTCACATTTATCCATATTAAACTTCATCTGCCATGCATCTGCCCAACCTGTCCAAGTCACCCTGTATTCTCATAGCATCCTCCTCACGGTTCACACTGCTACCCAGCTTTGTGTCATCTGCAAATTTGCTAATGTCACTTTGAATACCTTCATCTAAATCATTGATGTATATTGCAAATAGCAATGGTCCCAGCACCGAGCCTTGCGGTACCCCACTAGTCACTGCCTGCCATTCTGAAAGGGACCCGTTAATCCCTACTCTTTGTTTCCTGTCTGCCAACCAATTTTCTATCCATGTCACCACTCTACACCCAATACCATGTGCCCTAATTTTGCCCACTAATCTCCTATGTGGGACCTTATCAAATGCTTTCTGAAAGTCCAGGTACACTACATCTACTGGCTCCCTTGTCCATTTTCCTTGTTCCATCCTCAAAACATTCCAGAAGATTAGTCAAGCATGATTTCCCCTTTATAAATCCATGCTGACTTGGACCGATCCTTTATCTGCTATCCAAACCTCTTGGGAAACAGGAGAATTCAAGATCGAAATTGGCAAATGTGTATCAAAGGTCTGAAATTTTAACCTGAAATTTGGACACACATCAGCTGTGATCTCATGGCAATTTGCACCGACCTTGTCGGGCTAAAGATTAAACTCCTATGTTCACGCAGTTGTCAGGGTGACGTAGGGCATCGTGCTTGAGAAACATCAAGAGATCGAGGTTAATCTTCAAGCTAGCACAGTGGGATCAGGGACAAATGTTAATTTGTTTAGAGACTGTTGATGTTGTAACGTCTAAGATAACCTCATGTCATTCCTAGAAACCCTTGGTCATCGCAGACCAACATTGACTCCATCCACACATTCACCCTCATGCAGGACTCTTAGCTGGTCATTTTATTTACTACCATCAAATCTAAGTTCCATCTGTAATATTAAACACAGCCTCATCTCTTTACTATATAGGACAACTTGGAACAACTATCAGGAGAGCATAGACCCGAGACCCTTAATGTTGACTCCATTAACTCCAAGTAAAGGCAAAGAAACCCCATTTTGATTACCAGATCCGTCAGCTGATGAATCTGTGTTCCTTTTTGTTGACCACCAGTTGGATGAAGCACTGAAAAGGCACAGAATGTACTCTTGATGTGGTGACTCCCATGTCCGTCACCAGGACTGGATAAGTAGAATGTGCACAGACCTCGAAGGTCAAGCATTGAAAGACAGAGATGTCCGAATGGATTTGCAGTCAGGACGAGATTCCCTTGTCTATGTTTAACATCATGCCAGGAGATTTCATGGGCCCTGGAAAGTGGAAACCTAGGTACGGAGGAGGTTTATGAGAATGATCCCAGGAATGATTGGGTTAACATATGATAAGTGTTTGGTGGCACTGGCTTGTACTCGCTGGAGTTTAGAAAGATGGGGGAGGGTCCTCATTGAATCTTACCAAATTGTGAAAGGCTTGGATAGAGTGGATGTTGAAAGGATGTTTCCACTAGTGGGAGAGTCTAGGACCAGAGGCCACAGCCTCAGAATAAAAGGACAAACGTTTAGAAAGGAGATGAGGAGGGATTTCTTCAAGAGGGTGAATCCGTGGAATTCATTGCCACAGACAACTGTGGAGGCCATCAATGGATATTTTTAAGGCAGAGATTGATAGATTCTTGATTTGGACAGGTGTCAGGGGTGATGTGGAGGAGGAAGGATAACGGGATTGGGAGGGGAAGATTGAATGGCGGAGTAGATATGATGGGCTGAATGGCCTAATTCTGCTCCAGTAACTTTATGAGCTTATGAAACAAGGCTGGGGATTCTCTCCTGCCTGTTATCCACCATCAATGCTAATCGTTCATAAAATGCAGTGTGAAAGAATGGTTCCGTTTTATTTATGCTCTTGGTGTCAATGCTATGGCTGTCCCACTAGCATCCAGCCACTGACTGAAGCCAAGCTATCTTTTCCATTGCTCAGTTATTTCCCTCATTTAATCCTTGAAAGAATCCAGTTCCCATCCCATGTCCGCCCTCCATCCCCTCCCTAACTCAAAGGGAACAGAGCAAAGTGCTCAAATGTGCAGGTCAGTCAGACACAACCTTTAACAGCAGTCATTGCTGAGTGGGTAAATAGTTTCCGAGACACATGACGGCAGGATGATGGAGCCAATTAGTCATCTGTCCATTTCTCTTCCCCATTAGAAGGCAGCCTGTGCGCTGAGTTAGCTCCCCAGGGTTGGTGCCTCAGATTCACTGGCTTAACCTAAAGCCTTTCCCTTTGAAACCTTCAGCTGATGCAGTAAGGGCAACTTGGGACAGTGCGTTCCCTTAATATTCCATTAGCTAATTGAAGCCTTAAATCCCCATCGTTCTTGTGTTTGTTCTATTTGAGGCTGCCAGATGCACCTGCCATGAAACTGAATCCAGCTCTAGATGGTCAGAATAGCATCAGGCACTTAATGCTTTCGAGAATCCACATTGCCCGCGGAAAGGCAGGTCGTTCCCAGCCCAGGGAGTGGTGCTGGAGGTTCGTGGGAGCCTGACAGGGATTATAAGTGGTTTGAGTTCACCTTTAGTAAAATAGCATCAGGCTATGAGTATTAATTTATATACAATTTTTGGTCTCTGACAAGGATTTATTACCCACTCCTAATTACCCTCGAACTGATGGTTTGTTGAACCACTTAGGTAAGTAGGCCAGTTTCCTCCCCACAGAGCAGTAGTGAACCAGATGGGCTTTTAGAACAATCCAATCCTTTCATAATCACTGTTACTGAGACTCGCTGTCTCTATTTTCAAATTCCAGACTACGAACTGAGTTTAAATTCCATATTTGCCACAATGGGATTTGAACAGATTTCTGGACATACCTGGCCTCTGGACTATAAGTCTGCAATTTACCCACTGTGCCAGCATTATAGTCAGATTGTTATTTTATCCAGGATTCAAATTCGACTAAACTCACTTGGTATCCGTGAGATGTGCCCACTGTCGCTCTCTTTGTCAATGCCATTGATGGGGAACGTGTGATATTGGTGATCTTCACCATACCCAACCATGCACCATGTGAATGCATGAGTCAACAAAATAGAGAGAGTCCAGAGGAGATTTACTAGAATGTTGCCTGGGTTCCAGCAACTAAGTTACAGAGAAAGGTTGAACAAGTTAGGTCTTTATTCTCTGGAGTGCACAAGGTTAAGGGGGGACTTGATTGAGGTCTTTAAAATGATGAAAGGGATAGACAGAGTTGACGTGGATAAGCTTTTCCCATTGAGGGTAGGGAAGATTCAAACAAGAGGGCATGACTTGAGAATTAAGGGACAGAAGTTTAGGGGTAACATGAGGGGGAACTTCTTTACTCAGAGAGTGGTGGCTGTGTGGAATGATCTTCCAGCAGAAGTGGTGGAGGCAGGATCGATTTTAACATTTAAAAGTAAAGTGGATAGGTATATGGACGGGAAGGGAATGGAGGGGTATGGTCTGAGTGCAGGTAGATGAGACTAGGGGAAAATAAATGGTCGGCACGGACTGGAAGGGCCGAGAATGCCTGTTTCCGTGCTGTAATTGTTATATGGTTATATGAATGAATGATTGAATGGATGAATACTTTATTGTCACACGTGATGAGTCACAGTGACGTTTTTTGTGTAGCACACACAAGGTATGCAAAGAGTTGCCACATAAAGGGCGCCGCCAAAGTTATAAAGTATCACGTGCCAGGTCCTGCTTTGTTCCCCCCCTCTCCCAACCCCACCCTCCCAACTCCGGGTCCTCCTTTCTTCTCCCCACCCCCTCACGGCCCCTCGCGGTTTAAAATAGATTAGTTCTCGGCTTCCAGTCTTTTACAGATCTTCCTCCACCTCTTCCATCCTTTCCTTCTAACTTAAAGCTTGTATCACCTCCAATTTCTCCCGTTTCTGGTGAAAGATCAAGCTGAAACATTACATTTGTTACTCTCGTTTTCAGTAAGGCTGACCTACTTCCCATCATTCTTAGCAGCAATGAGGTAGCATTGCAATCTCTGCAGGCCGTTGCCAATGGCAACCATGTAGGCCCCATTTTAGAAAAACATATTTGATTATTGTGGAGGAAATGCAAGGTGTTTCTTGCAAACTGCGGCTTTGTGCTGATGTCAAAAGCAAAACATTGCAGAGAGAGGACTTTTCAAAAGTAGGACATTTCACCCAATGAACATTATTGTAAATTTTACTTGATGGATTAGCCCAAGAGTATTTTATTTCTTACATCACTTCTCATGAATGAAGCCATTTAGCAACCAGATTTCATCATCCATACTATTGAGCAACCAGGGCACCCCAGTTAGGATACATTTTGGCTCCAAAATGTCTGCATCATTTCGAAGGTTCAAAGATTCATTTATTGTCACATGCACCAATTGGTGCAGTGAAATTCAAGGTGCCATTGCAGCACATTAATATGAATACAACACAACATTATAAAGAAAATTTAACATTAAACATAAAAACATCCCCCCCCCACAATGGTTCCCACTGTGAGGGAAGGCACAAAGCCCAGTCTCCATCAAGAATTTTTTTTGGAAACCCAGAGATTCAGCAGGAAAACTGGCCCTTCAACCCAACACCTACCCACCAGCCATCCAGCAGCCATTTTCACTAATCCTACAGTAATCCATTTTATTCTCCCGACATTCCAATTAACTACCACCAACCCACACACTGGGGACAATTATCAAAGGCCAATTAACCTCTCAACCTTTGGAATGCGGAAGAAAACCAGAGCATCTAGAGGAATCCCATTTAATCTCGGGAAGAATCTGCAACTTCCTCACGGACACCATGTAAGGTTCCTAGTATTGCAAGGCAGCTGTGATAATGTGATAATTACTATATGTAGGCACAAAAGCTGGAAGAACTCAACGGGACAGGCAGCATCTCTGGATAGAAGAAATGGGAGATGTTTCGGGTCGAGACGCTTCTGCAGACATATGCTGCCTGTCCCGCTGAGTTAATCTGACATTTAGTGTCCACCTTAGGTGTAAACCTGCATTAGCAGGTCCTTCCGAAGAAGAAAGCATTTCCAAACATTTTGGATAAATGTGTGAGAAGGAACTGCAGATGCTGGTATAACCCGAAGATAGACACAAAAAACTGGAGTAACTCAGCGGGACAGGCAGCATCTCTGGAGAGAAGGAATGGGTGACGTTGCGGGTTGAGACCCTTCTGCAATTGGAGAATAACATTTAAAAGACCATGGGAAAAAAAGGCAATTGAATGGATAGTGCTTTGAAAAACTGGATATGTAATTTTCCCACATAAGGTCTTGTTATGTCTGACTGTCAAAGTGGGGACTACTTCAATATATCATAACCAGACTGACGTTCAAAGCCTTCACCAAAATGTTACTTATTTTCTTGACCATGGATGTGAATAAAGAAAAATGAGATGAACACTTCAGTAAGAAAACGCAAGTATATGCTGACAGTGAACTGACGATATGTTGACCTGATTACATTAAGGATATGCTGAGAGGATTGCATGGAGGATATGCCGCTAGACTGAAGGATAGATTGATAAGATTATATCTCGGATCAGTTGATAAGGTTATACCAGGGCTAAATTGATAGGATTACCCTGAGGATATGCTGATTGGATTACATTGTGAATACATCGATACAATTACACTGAGTTATATTTGGTGATACATTAAGGGAAGCCTGATAGAATTACATTTAGGGTATGATAACAGGATTACACAAAGGATTATCTGGTAGAATTACACTGAGAATATGCGGACAGGTTTATGAGGCATAGGTTTAGATTCCTATGGATCTGTTGGGCCAAATGGCCAATGCTGTGTTATTGAGTCATCATAATCTTACATTAAGAGCCAAAGAACCTCTTCAATAATTCTTTGAAAAGTTCTTTAAATACTGGATGGAGCATAGAATATAACAGTTGGGAGTTTATGTTGCAAGCTTACAAAACACCAGTTGGACGGCACCTGGAGTATTATGTAAACTTTCAGTAACCACATTATAGGAAGGATGTGATTGCTCTGGAGAGAGTGCAGAGGAGATTCACCAGGATGGGGCCTGGATTGGCGGAGTTTAGTTATGAGGAGAGATTGGATCATCTGGGCTTGTTTTCCCTGCAGCAAAGGAGACTGAGGGGTGCCAATAGAGGTATAAAACCCAGAGGTCATGGTAACAGCATCAAAATAAGGAGGCATAGATTTAAGTGTGAGGAAAGAGATTTAAGGGGAACTAGACTAAGTGGGACTCGTGGGTCCCTGTTACATGGGAGGCCTGGTCCACCAACACAACCCGTTCCCCAATGCAATATTCCACCACTCACCCGTTCCCCCAGTGCAAGCCGTCCCCCCAATGCAAATATTCCACCACTCACGCATAGCCCCCAACTGCGCAGGCGTGGCTTAGTTCCCCTCATCCCCTAGGACTTCCTCCCCCTCTTCTTCGCCCTCCCTCTTCTTTCACCTCTCCTCCTCACCGCCCACAATCCCTCCCTCACCTCTCCCTCCCTCTCCTTTCCCCTATCTGCAGTCACTCCCTCCCCCCATCCATAAAAAGCAGCATCTGCAGTTCCTTCCTCCACAGGTCATTCATTGTTAGCTTGTTAGGGTTAGATCCTGTTGGCGATTGGACCAGTTTGCATCGTGTGTGTGTGTTTGAGTTAATCAAACTTCATTTATAATCATAAAAATCGCAAAATCGTAAAAAATAGTTTAGTTATATGTATAGAATAGATAGATAGATAGATAGATAGATAGATAGATAGATAGATAGATAGATAGATAGATAGATAGATAGATAGATAGATAGATAGATAGATAGATAGATAGATAGATAGATAGATTAGAAATAGAAATACATAGATAGATAGAATAGATAATGATAGATATAGCTATAATAGAATAGAGATAGATAGATAGAATAAATATAGATAGAATAGAGACAGACAGAGAGACAGAGAGACAGACAGACAGACAGACAGACAGACAGACAGACAGACAGACAGACAGACAGACAGACAGACAGACAGACAGATCACAGCCAGAATGGTGAAATCAGTTGTAATCAGTTTTAATCAATGCATTTAAGAGATATTTAAGCAGGCACTTAAAGACAAACAGGCAAAGCTTAGAAAGATACTTACTACTTGTCCTTAGTCCTTAGGGAATGGGTTGTGTTGGTGGACCAGGCCTCCCGTGTAACAGGGACCCACGAGTCCCACTTAGTCTAGTTCCCCTTAAATAAACCTACTTGTCCTTAGAAAACATGGATGGAAAAGGTTTAGAGATATATGGGTGAAACATTGGCAAATCTGATTAGGATTGATGGCATCTCAGTTAGCATGGACGAGGTGGGCCAAAGAGCCGGGGTTCCACGCTAACTGTCTATTTAACTTCATAATATGCTCAGTTCCAAATTAAGATGTGAAAGCCTAAAGCCATCCAAATATATGACAAAGATACATGTTGTTATTTGCAGAAGGTACATTGCATGTTCCATTGCACAGTGCCCTAGTGGCTGCAATACAGAGTCTATGCAAAAAATCCACACAGCAGTAGGTAATGTGCACTTTGACATTATTGACAACAATAGAAGGGATGGAGAAAAGAAGAATTTTTGTGTATAAATTCTAGAACTTAGACTAATAGCTTGAATGTGTCGGAAGGAACTGCAGATGCTGGTTTACACAAAATGCTGGTGTAACTCAGCGGGACAGGCGGCATCTCAGGATAGAATGAATGGGTGACGTTTTGGGTCAAGACCCTTGTTCAGACTGAAGAAAGACCTCGACCCCATTCCTTCTATCCAGAGATGCTGATCGTCCTGCTGAGTTACTCCAGCATTCTGTGTCCATCTCCAATAGCTTGAATGCCTGGCCACTAGCTGGTGTAGTGGAAATATGCAGTGGGCTCCAGAGATCAGTTGTGGAGTAGTAGAGACAGTAGAGGAGTGGAGGAGATCAGTGATCTTCGCGAGGGTGTGGTGGATACAGAAATTAAAAATGTTAAAAATGCCTCATTGTGAAGACTATCTCAGGTCATGACTGAAGTGATATACAAAACAGAAGGAATTGGAAGTCATTACTCAATTGCTCTGGTGATAGTTGTCATTGGGAGCATTTCAGTTTCCACTAAATATAAAATAAATGGAGGAAACTCATGAAGATAACGTGCAGAATCCACACAGCCACCTCTTGACGTTGGGAATGAAGCAAGGTGTCGGGCGTTGCGATGTTGCATTGTGCTGCCCCATTTCGATCCCAGAGAAATGCGTGAAGTTCGAAGTTACTGCTGTAAGCTTTCCACTTTTAACCTCCAGCAGGTTCTACTCCATGGAGATCCCAGGGAATGTACCTTTCCCTGGTTAAATCACCACTGTATTTTGACGTGTTAATGATGAATGCAGGAAACTGAAACACTTTAGCTTGTATTGGGGAAAATCTCAAGGTGCCCAGTTTCCTTCGAAAAACATTGTTCGAGATAGGGCAAGTTTACTTTACCTTTCTCAAAAAGGTCCGCTCGTACCGGAGAAGGCAGGTTGATAGGTGAAGTGTAAAGGCTGTGAAATAACATAATAGCTCCACGTCTGGTGAAGTTAAATGAGGTGTTCGTCCTAACCCAGAGTCAATCTCCCAAAGCTGAAATAATAAAACAAAGATGATTTCACTCAGTGTTGGAGGAGGAATGTCGTCGGACCTTTCGAGATTCGGTCATCGGCAACATTTCTGCACCATATTTGAAAGTAACATTTAGGAATTTTTATGGCTACGAGCTTCATACAATTTATGAGAAGTAAATTTGTCTTGTAGAGTGGGATGCATTACATAGAAACATAGAAATTAGGTGCAGGAGTAGGCCATTCGGCCCTTCGAGCCTGCACCGCCATTCAATATGATCATGGCTGATCATCCAACCCATACCTGCCTTCTCTCCATACCCCCTGATCCCCTTAGCCACAAGGGCCACATCTAACTCCCTCTTAAATATAGCATTAGAGTCACATGGTCATAGAATCATACAGTACGGAAACAGGCCCTTCGGCCAATCTCATTCATGCTGATCAAGATGACTAAGACTCCATCTAAGCAAGCCCTATTGGTCTGCATTTGGCCCTTATCCCTGCATTCGACCCATATCCACCTAAATCTTTCCTGCCCACATAGTGCCTGTCCTGGTGTCTTTTAAATGTAGTGTTACACCTAAATTCTTCTAACTTTATACACATCCCCAAGAAGAAAACTTTTTCACACAGAGAGTTGAGAGTCTGTGGAATTCTCTGCCTCAGACGGCGGTGGAGGCCAGTTCTCTGAATGCTTTCAAGGGAGAGTTAGATAGGGCTCTTAAAGATAGCGGAGTCAGGGGATATGGGGAGAAGGCAGGAACGGGGTACTGATTGTGGATGATCAGCCATGATCACATTGAACGTTGGTGCTGGCTCGATGAGCCGAATGGCCTACTCCTGCACCTATTGTCAATTGTGTCTTGTCTATATGACAAGAGTCTGGTTCCAGCCATGCTACTGAAAGCCAAGGAAATCTTTCCAACAGGATGATGCTCCCTATTTGGGCCTTAAACCACAAAGATGGACTTTGCATTTTATAATCTAAAAAGATAATTCAGCGGCAGAAATTCATTGGGTGATCTCCACAGTTAATCTCACTCTCCTCCTTCCTCCAACGTATTCTTTCCCTGCAGAGGTTTCGCTTTTTCAATGGAGATGCAATTTATTTTTGAAGGTTACTGTTGAGTCTTCCTGCACCATCTTCTTGGGCAGTGAGTTTTAGATAATTCAAATCTCCAGACTAAAATTCTGGCATCTGGTATCTTCTTCTTCTTGCATGTGGCGTGCACAGCCTAAAGTTGTAGGACAACTTGTTCTATTTGATCTTACTTGATTGTGCACGCCGGGTTGATTGCATTCGTCGAAACAGGGCGGACCACGTGAAGGTTGCCATCTTCCACCCCTGGTATCTGGTAAGGAACTGGACTGAATATTGTAAGTGTTGTCCGCAGGGGAGTTTGGATTTTAGTGAAGGAAATAGTGATTTATAATTAAGTGGTATAAGTTGTGTTTTGGTAAAATATAAGAAGGGTTTCTTCATGCTTCCTGATGAAGATGTATGAATCTAGTGCACTGACCAAAGTTGGACCCTTGAAGACTGAAAAAGGTGACTTTATTATGGGGAACAAGGAAATGGCAGATCAGTTGAACAGGTACTTTGGATCCGTCTTCACTAAGGAGGACACAAACAATCTTCCTGATATAGTAGTGGGGTGATGGAGGAACTGAAGGAAAACCATATTAGGCAGGAAATGGTGTTGGGTAGACTGATGGGACTGAAGGCTGATAAATCCCCAGGGCCTGTTGGTCTGCATCCCAGGGTACTTAAGGAAGTGGCTCTAGAAATCGTGGATGCATTGGTGATAATTTTCCAATGTTCTATAAACTCAGGTTAAGTTCCTGAGGATTGGAGGGTAGCTAATGTTATCCCACTTTTTAAGAAAGGCAGGAGAGAGAAAACAGGGAATTATAGACCAGTTAGCCTGATATCGGTGGTGGGGAAGATGCTGGAGTCAATTATAAAAGATGAAATAGCGGCATATTTAGATAGCAGCAACAGGATCGATCTGAGTCGGCATGGATTTACGAAGGGGAAATCATGCTTGACTAATCTTCTGGAATTTTTTGAAGATGTAACTAGGAAAATGGACAAGGGAGAGCCAGTGGATGTAGTGTGCCTGGACTTTCAGAAAGCCTTTGATATGGCCCCTCATAGGAGATTAGTGGGCAAAATTAGGGCACATGGTATTGGGGGTAGAGTGCTGACATGGATATAGAGGTGGTTGGCAGACAGGGAACAAAAAGTAGGGATAAACGGGTCCTTTTCAGTATGGCAGGCAGTGACTAGTGGGGTACCGCAAGGCTCGGTGCTGGGACCGCAACTATTTACAATGTACATCAATGATTTGGGTGAAAGGATTCAAAGTAACATTAGCAAATTTGCAGATGACACAAAGCTGGGTGGCAGTGTGAACTGTGAGGAGGATGCTATGAGAATGCAGAGTGACTTGGACAGGTTGGGGGAGTGGGCAGTTGCATGGCAGATGCAGTTTAATATGAATAAATGTGAGGTTAACAACTTTGGTAGCAAAAAACAGGAAGGCAGATTATTATCTAAATGGAGTCAAGTTGGGAAAAGGGGAAATACAACGGGATCTGGGGGTCCTTGTTCATCAGTCTATAAAGGTAAGCAAGCAGGTACAGCAGGCAGTGAAGAAAGCGAATGGCATGTTTGCCTTTATAACAAGAGGACTCAAGTATAGGAGCAAAGAGGTCCTTCTGTAGTTGTACAGGGCCCTAGTGAGACCACACCTGGAGTATTGTGTTCAAGCCAGCACCGCCATTCAATGTGATCATGGCTGATCATCCTCAATCAGTACCCCGTTCCTGCCTTCTCCCCATATCCCCTGACTCTGCTATGTTTAATAGGCCTATCTAGCTCTCTCTTGAAAGCATCCAGAGAACCTGCCTCCACCGCCCTCTGAGGCAGAGAATTCCACAGACTCACCACTCCCTGTGAGAAAAAGTGTTTCCTCGTTTCCGTTCTAAATGGCTTACTCCTTATTCTAAACTGTGGCCCCTGGTTCTGGGCTCCCCAACATCGGGAACATGTTTCCTGCCTCTAGCGTGTCCAAGCCCTGAACAATCTTATATGTTTCAATGAGATCTCGTCTCATCCTTCTAAACTCCAGCGAGTACCAGCCCAGCTGTTCCATTCTCTCAGCATATGACAGTCCCATCATCCCTGGAATTAACCTTGTAAACCTACGCTGCACTCCCTCAATAGCAAGAATGTCCTTCCTCAAATTATGGGACCAAAACCGCATGCAATACTCCAGGTGTGGTCTCACTAGGGATCTGTACAACTGCAGAAAGACCTCTTTGCTCCTATATTCGATTCCTCTTGTTATGAAGGCCAACATGCCATTCGCTTTCTTCACTGCCTGCTGTACCTGCATGTTTACTTTCGTAGACTGATGTACCAGATCCCGTTGTACTTCCCCTTTTCCCAACTTGAAGCCATTTAGGTATTATGACGCCATTTAGATAGTAATTTATAGACGTACAGGTTTGTAGGTTAATTGCCTTGGTGTAAATGTAAAATTATTCTTAGTGTGTGCAGGGTAGCATTAATGTGGGGGGATCGCTGGTTGGTGCAGACGAGAAGGGCTGAAGGGCCTGTTTCCGTGCTAAATCCATAAACTAACGTAAACTAAACTTATATTGATGGACATTGATTTTTTTTGGCATGGAACATGAGGCCTCGTTAAGTTACCATGGCTCATTGAGTTTGGGCGATGATGTAAGCCATCACTCCACTGCCTTCAAGGATTGTTGCATTATGCAGAACCTATAGTGCAGTGAAATACTGAAGCACAAGTCTGATGCTGTCCACAGCTCATTTGTACTGCTACCTCTCCATGGCCCCAACCAAGGAGGAACTATAACAGGCAAAGCCCTTTTGAAAAATTGAAAAATTATTCACTGTTATTTCTTGCAATAAACAAAGCAATGTAGAATGTTGTGTTTATTGTTTAATTTATTTATTATCCAGAATACATGCATCACTGCCTATTTATTGCCTATTCCCACTTACCTGGAAAGGCCATTTAAGAGTCAACAATGTTGATGGGTTGTTGAGTAGGGAGAACTAATTACCCGCCCCTGTATGGCATTTATGAATCTGGAAGAAGTAGAGACAAGGAACTACTGAAGCACAAGTCTGAAACAGGTTACCGTCTCAAAACATCATCTATCCATGTTTTCCAGAGAGAAGGCCAGACCTGCTGAGTTACCCCAGCACGTTTGTGAGTCCTCTGGTGGTCTGATGGTGACCATAATGGCTATCATTTCTTCAATTCTGGATTTCTCCCCAATGCCTGTTGTAGCAGGATTTGAGCGCACGTTCCTGGAGCGCTAGTCTCTACATTAATATTTGATTACCACACTGTGCCATCGCACCTAACCATGTGGCTCCATTCGAGCAGAATTTCAGTTGGAATACGATGTGCAGCCATCACGATGGCTGTGTGTGTAGTTCATGCAGCCAAGATGGTGGTAGCAGCGGTAGAGTTATTGGCTCTGGACAAGGGTGCTTGTCTGTAAGGAATTTGTACGTCCTCTCCGTGGCCTATGTGGGTTTTCTCCAGGTGCTTTGGTTTCCTCCCACACTCCAAAGACGTACAGGTTTGTAGGTTAATCGGTGAGGTGTAAATGTAAAATTGGCCCTAGAATGTGTCGTTTAGGGTTGATGTGCGGAGGCATGGACTCGGTGGGCCGATGGGCCTACTGTAACTGGGCCGTATCTCGAAAGTAAACAAAATAAGTGTTGTCTGTGCTAGATTTTGCATTGGATTCTTTCTTTCTCCTGAATTTGGCAATCTACACAAGGGTACAGTTTAGGATATCATGGCTAACCCTACCCGCTCTGGTCCAAGCACCAGGTGCCCATTCCTCATGGTCCCTGCTCCAAGGGGAGATGGGGTGGAAGATGCAAAAGGCGTTGCTAGGCGGACAGGTGGAGAATGGGGTGATGGAATCTACATCAAGCAATGAGCAGTTGGCAGCTACCAGGTGGCTACTCTAGTGTCGCTACAAACCCTGGCCTCGTTTGTTTCTCCTTTGCTCTGGAAGCTGAAACCAGTGGTTATGCAACAACCAGATCCTTGGCTGAAATCCACACAAGCAGGAATCCATCGAGAGGCCCATCTTTGATTCCAACATGAAGGATGAATAAAGCTGGTGATTGTCAGCCTACTCTGGTCATTATCTGCCGGTGTCAAGTTGCACAGATGACGAGAATGTTGTATAACTCAAAAATAAAAAAATAGAAAACTTTGCAGGGACTTCATAATCATAATTTATTAGCCAAGTATGTTTTGCAACATGTGAGGAATTTGATTTGTCGTAGTAATTTACCAAAGCAGAATTACATAAAAATTTGACATAAACATCCACCACAGCGGCTCCTCCCCATTCCCCACTGTGATGGAAGGCAATAAAGTCATCTTCTCTCCTCCTTTTCTCCCGCTGTCGGGGGAGTCAAACCATCCGCGGTCAGGGCGATCGAAGCTCCCGCGTCGGGGCGGTCAAAGCTCCCAACGGCTTGGAGCTCCCGAAGTCGGTCTCTAACCGGGGTCCGTGAGCTCCAGGTTGTTGAAGTCCGCTGGCTCCCGCAGTTGGAGCTCGGAGGTCCCAGCAAGAGGCCGCCAGCTCCACGATGTTGGGCCGCAGTGCTGACGGAGATACAACACGGAATAAATTGCATCTCCGTCGAGGAAAGAGATAAAAAATCTCCACCCTCCCCCCACATAATATAAAACTAAATATTAACTAAAGCAGACATTGTACAACAAACTAAAACACACAAAGAAGGAAAAAGACGAGACAGACCGTTGGCGAGGCAGGACGAACATCTGTGGAAAGAGAAACAGACTTAATGCTCTGGGTTGAACCTGCATGAGAAACAAATTTTTCAGAATATCCAGACAGAGTTGAGAGTTGTGGTGACTAACATCAACATAGAACACCACTGAATATCTGACCTAGGAGTGCTTTCTGTTGACATTGGACACCACCATGGTGGTGATTATTTTGCCAGTATTCCAGGGAAGTGGATTATATTCCCACCATGGTACTTCAAGAATTTTAATTTTGATTTTGAAAAATAATGTGAAAATTGCATACTTGTAGCAGTGGAGTTATCGAGATGTTGTGGGATTTCTGTAACAATTCAATTGGCTTCCTCGTGCTGCTTATGGAGGGAAGGATACTCTTCCTTTCAAGCGGAGATAGACACAAAATGCTGGAGTAATTCAGCGGAACAGGCAGCATCACGGAGAGAAGGGATGCGTGACTCAATCTCAGTCTGAAGAAGGGTCTCGCTCCGAAATGTCACCCATTCCTTCTCTCCAGAGATACTGCCTGTTCCACTGTTATTCCAGCATTTTGTGTCGACCTTGTTTGCTTTCTCTCCAGTTTTGCGGTGACTTAGTTTTGTTTAGTTTAGAAAGACAATGTGGAAACAGGCCCTTCGGTGTAAACCAGTATCTGCAGTTCCTTCCTACACATTCCTTTTCCTGTTGTCCATCAGGTGCCTGGTCCTTCACTGACATGGACTACAGGAGACAGCAGGGGAGTGGACACCTCCCCATCCACATCAGTGATGCTGAGGTTGAAAGGGTCGGCAGCTGCACGTTCCTCAGTGTGCACATCATTGAGGACCTCTCTTGGATTTCTCAACCAAAAAAGCCCGCCAGCGGCTCTTTTTCCTGAGAAGACAGGAAGTTTGGCATGAACGCCAGCATCCTCACAAACATTCTACAGTTGCACCATCGAGAGCCTGCTGACGGGCTGCATCACAGTCTGGTACAGGAACTGTTCTGCTGTCCCACAGCCGCAAATCACTACAGAGAGTGGAGAAGGCAGCACAGCATTGTGTTAAAGAAGGAACTGCAGATGCTGGAGAATCGAGGGTTACACAAAAAGCTGGAGAAACTCAGCGGGTGCAGCAGCATCTAAGGAGCGAAGGAGATAGGCGACGTTTCAGGTCGAGACCCTTCTTCAGACTGGTCAGGGATCAGGGAAACGAGAGATATAGACGGTGATGTGGAGAGATAAAGAACAATGAATGAAAGATATGCAAAAAAGTATCGATGATAAAGGAAACAGGCCATTGTAAGCTGTTTGTAGTGTGAAAATGAGAAGCTATTGCGACTTGGGTGGGGGAGAGATAGAGAGAGAAGGAATGCCAGGGCCCAAGGGCTGAGGGAGAGGTGGGAAGGGGAGGAGGCAGCCAGGGTTAACAGAATTGAGAAAATTCAATGTTTAAGCCCAGAGGATGCAGACTCCCCGAGCGGAATATGAGGTGCTGTTCCTCCAACTTGCGGTGTTGCTCACTCTGGCCGTGGAGGAGGCCCAGGACCGAGAGGTCGGATACGGAATGGGAGGGGGAGTTGAAGTGCTGAACCACCGGGAGGTCGGGTTGGTTATTGTGGACGGAGCGGAGGTGTTCGGCATGATGTTGCACCCTATGGATCAGAAACTGCATGAGAATAATTCCAACACGGTCAGGCTTTGATTACCCAGGGCTGATAAATACATCAACATGAACATAGCAAGTAGAAGAAGGAGTGGACATTTGGCCCTTCATGCCTACTCCATCAATAAGATGATCCTTTGCCTCAGCGACACTTTCCTCTTTATATGTTGGAACACAAAAAAGTTTGTTGGAGATGCATTGACCATCAAGTTGATTTTCAAAAGTATTCTTTTGGGGAGAACCATTGGTGGAAAGTGGTTATATTTCACTTTTGGCTTTGTTTAACTGAGCATCCCAACCCACACTTCACAAGGTTTAGGAGTAGAATTAGGCCATTCGGCCCATTGAGTCCAGTCCACCATTCAATCATGTCTGATCTCTGGCTCCTAATCCCATTTTCCTGCCTTCTCCGCATAACCTTTGGCACCCGTTCTAATGAAGAATATGTCTATCTCTGATAGACGTCTTTGGAATGCGGGGGGAACCAGAGCTCCCAGAGGAAACTCACCAGGTCATAAGGAGAACATGCAAACGCTGCACAAATAATATTTGGAGGCGAGGATTGGACCTAGGCCGCTGGACCTTCGAGGCAGAGGCTGTTCCAGCATTGCCACTGCCTCCCCTCCCCCCCTCACCACCCCCTATTTATGCAGCAGTCAAACTAAGTAGACGGGGTGTGCAGTAGGATGGCTGGACAAACCTATCTAGGCTAAAGTTAGTATCCTGCCAGAACCCAAAGGTCACCATGCAAAAGATATCATAATTGCTCAACCCTACAGGACATCATGGCAACCATTGAAGATTATACCTGCAGCCGAAGATGCCATCTCCAGATGCCTGGCATGTTCCTGACAAGTTGTTAATCAATACAGCGGCACAGTGGTGTAGCGGTAGAGTTGTTGCCTTACAGCGTTTGTAGCGCCATAGACCTGGGTTCGATCCCGACTACGGGTGCTGCCTGTACGACGTTTGTACGTTCTCCCTGTGATCGCATGGGTTTTCTCTGAGATCTTCGTTTTTTTTCCTCCCACGCTCCAAAGACGTGCAGGTTTGTAGGTTAGTTGTGTAAATTGTCCCTAGTGTGTGTAGGATAGTGTTAATGGGCGGGGATCGCTGGTCAGCACGGACTTGTTAGGCCGAAGGGCCTGTTTCCGTGCTGTATTTCCAAACTAGATTAAACCAAATAGGTTAGTCAGCAAATTGTGTGTTTTGCAATATGTGATTGGATTGGGAAACGGGAAATCAATGGCCAATGTGCCTGCTAGAATTCTGTGATTGATTTGCTACCATAATGGGCAGCATTGATTATTCAGGTCAATTGCTGGGAAGTGTCCTGACAACAGAAACTGAGAACACTAAAGAAAACTCTGTGGGGTTTACAACAATAGACAATAGGTGCAGGAGGAGGCCATTCGGCCCTCCGATCCAGCACTGCCATTCAATGTGATCATGGCTGATCGTCCACAATCAGTACCCCGTTCCTGCCTTCTCCCCATATCCCTTGTCTCCGCAATCTTTAAGAACCCTATCTAACTCTCTCTTGAAAGCATCCAGAAAACCGGCCTCCACTGCCTTCTGAGGAAGATAATTCCACAGATTCACAGCTCTCTGGGTTAAAAAGTTTTTCCTCATCTCCGTTCTAAATGGCCTACCACTTCTTCGTAAACTGTGGCCCCTGGTTCTGGACTCCCCCAACTTTGGGAACATGAGGGTCTTGCTTCACAGAACCATTTAGAATACACAGGTGGATTACGAAAAGATTGTGAAGGAGGGGTTGAAAAGAGTGGAGGTGGGGGACATGGTCACGGGATGATGGGTTGGACGAATTAAGAGTCAAATATCAAGAGGGTTTTATTGTCATATGTACCTGAACAGAACAATGTGATTCTTACATGCAGCAGCAGACCAACAGGTTTATAAACACAGTATTGTACTCAATAGATAATATAGTTAGCAAACAACAAAGTAAGTTCAACATAGAATAAAAATACAATTTTGTGCAAAAACAAAATAAAGCCCAGAGTCACATGAAACCCGGGAAGTTCAAACTCTAGAGTTTAGTTGGAGTTCATAGTGTTTAATAGCCTGATGGTTGTGGGAATAAGGTGTTTCTGAACCTGGGCGTTACAATTTTCTGAGGTGGACAAAAGTGCAGGAGAAACTCAGCGGGTGCAGCAGCATCTATGGAGCGAAGGAAATAGGCAACGTTTCGGGGCAAAACCCTTCTTCAGAATGATGTAGGGTGGGGGAGGGGAGGGGGGGGGATGGAAAAGAAAGGAAGAGGAGGAGCTAGACGGCTGAGGGAGAGCTGAGAAGGGGAGGAGACAGCAAGGGCTACCGGAAATTGGAGAAGTCAATGTTCAAGCCGCTGGGGTGCAGACTGCCCAAGCGGAATATGAGGTGCTGCTCCTCCAATTTCCAGACTGCTATACCTCCCTCCTGATAGCAGGAGTAAAATGAGAGCGTGGCCAGGTTGATGTGGGTTCTTAATGATGTTGGGTGTCTGTTTGAGCAGCACCCGTTATATATAGATCCCCCTCGATGGTGGGGAGGTCAGAACGCATGATGGACCGTGTTCACCGCTGAACTTTTTGCAATCTCGTTCGCTGCTGGGCATTTGAGTTGCTAAACCAGGCCGTGATGGAACTATATGTTCCCCACCGTACCCTTGTAGAAGTTCAAGAGAGTATTCACTGACATACCAAATCAAAACTATAACACATAGAATTTTCTTCATACAATAATACATTTTTGATCAAGCAGGAACATAGAAGTAGTGGCGCATTAAACATTGGAGCAGGCCAGGAGGTCTACTCATAAATAGAAAACTCATTGAAACATTTTTTAGTGCTTGAGTAAATGAGGTGTGTACACCCGTAACCTACCATGCAGGGCAAGTTGTAAACCATGTGTTTGGCGATGATTTGTGCATTAACGTGAACCTCATCTGTGGCACATGCACGTGATTAGCAGTTGCTGGAAAATATAGGTGGGCAGGACTGTGATGGTTGCCTGCATACCCTAAAAAAGTTCATACCTTAAGGGCCTGTCCTACCAGCATCCGACCCCATGCGATGAGCGCGATCAAACTAGAAGCAGGGGCTGCGCGGAGGTCGGGCGATCCCCTGTACAGGGCCGTTCCCACCAGCATGCGCCTGCATACGGCAAGCACGATCAAACCGGCAGCGAGGGCCGCGTGGAGGTCGGGTGAGTGGCGCAACGCGGCGCAAAGTGAGGCGAACTTGGAGCGAAGTCTTAAAGGTAAGTTCGCCAGGACAGAGAGGGGCACACAGAGAGAGGCACAGGGGTACACACACAGAGGGCCACGGAGCCACACACATAGAGGGTCACGGAGGCACCTACAGAGAGGGTCACGGAGGCACGACGTCGAGACGGTGTGTAATGCGTCGAGGCGACTGCGAGCCGACAAGCCGTTGCCGCGTGGAATATTTGAACATAGTCAGTTTTTCGGAGCCCCGCGCGATGTAGGGACGAACTCTGCACAACTCCACACGGCTCCGGCGATCGAAGTGGGACCGGCCCCGCGACGCCGGACGACTCAAGCGACCACGTTAGGTCGCACTCATCGCATAGAGTTGCATGCTAGTGGGACAGGCCTTTTGGCTGCAGCACAATCAAGGACGAGTCGCACCCTGGCCACTCCCTCTTCTCCCCTCTCCCATCAGCCAAAAAGGTATAGAATGGCCTTGCCTCGCACTAAGCATTATTCCCTTATCATGTATCTATACACTGTAAATGGCTCAATTGTAATGATGTATTGTCTCTCAGTTGACTGGATAGCATGCAGCAAAAGCTTTTCACTGTACCTGTAACGTTTTCTGTTATAAAAATGAACCACATCTTGTGCTCGGAGTAGATGAATGCTGTGTCATTGTGACTTGATTGCCAGCATATGCCTTATTCCACATAACCATAGCTTTACCCTTTATTTTCCAGGCTTAGCTTGCAGATGCCACATATGTGAAATACAGTGCATTCAGAAAGTATTCAGACCCCTTCACTTTTTCCACATTTTGTTACGTTACAGGCTGATTCTAAAATGGATTCAATTCATTTTTTTAACATAAATTTACACACAATACCCCATAATAAAAAAGTGAAAACAGGTGTTTAGAAATGTTTGCAAAGTAATTAAAAAGGAATAACAGAAATATCACATTTCCATAAGTATTCAGACCCTTTACTCAGTACGTTGTTGAGGCACCTTTGGCAGTGATTACAGCCTCAAGTCTTTTTGGGTATGACGCTACAAGCTTGGCACACCTGTATTTGGGTAATTTCTCCCATTCTTCTCTGCAGATCCTCTCAAGCTCTGTCAGGTTGGATGGGGAGCGTCGATTCACAGCTATTTTCAGGTCCCTCCAGAGATGTTCGATCGGGTTCAAGTCCGGGCTCTGGCTGGGCCACTCAAGGACATTCACAGACTTGTCACAAAGCCACTCCTGCCTTGTCTTGGCTGTGTGCTTAGGGTTGTTGTCCTGTTGGAAGGTGAACCTCCGCCCCAGTCTAAGGTCCAGAACGCTCTGGAGCAGGTTTTCATTAAGGATCTCTCTGTACTTTGCTCCGTTCATCTTTCCCTCGATCCTGACTAGTCTCCCAGTTCCTGCTACTGAAAAACATCCCCACAGAATGATGCTGCTACCACCATGCATCACTGTAGGTATGGTATTGGCCAGGTGATGAGCGGTGCCTGGTTTCCCCCAGATGTGACACTTGGCATTCAGGCCAAATAGATCAATCTTGGTTTCATCAGACCAGAGACTTTTGTTTCTCATGCCTTTTGGCAAACTCCAAGTGGGCTGTCATCTGCCTGTTACTGAAAAGTGGATTCCGTCTGGCCACTGTACCATAAAGGCCTGATTGGTGGAGTGCTGCAGATATAGTTGTCCTTCTGGAAACTTCTTCTATCTCCACAGATGAACCGCTCAGAGGGCAGCTCTATGAAGAGTCCTGGTGTTCCAAGGTTCTTCCATTTAGGAATGACGGAGGCCACTGTGTTCTTCGGGACCTGCAATGCTGCAGAAATTGTTTTATACCCTTCCCCAGATCTGTGTCTCGACATAATCCTGTCTCGGAGGTCTACGGACAATTCCTTCATCTTCATGGCTTGGTTTTTGCTCTGACATGCACTGACAACTGTGGGACCTTATAGACAGGTGTGTGCCTTTCCAAATCATGTCTCAAGGATAATCAATGGAAACAGGATGAACCTAAGCTCAATTTTGAGTGTCATTTCAAAGGATAAAGGGAGGAATTCTTCAACCGCCGAAGCCATATAGAGTGCGGCCCTGGCGTTTCAGAGCGTACACCACATCCATGGCAGTGACCGTCTTACGCTTGGCGTGCTCGGTGTACGTGACCGCATCCCTGATCACATTCTCCAAGAAAACCTTCAGCACCCCACGGGTCTCCTCGTAGATCAGACCAGAGATTCGCTTGACACCGCCACGCCGAGCCAAGCGGCGGATAGCTGGTTTGGTGATGCCTTGGATATTATCGCGAAGTACTTTACGATGCCGCTTGGCTCCGCCTTTGCCCAGTCCTTTGCCTCCTTTCCCTCTGCCAGACATGGTATTTCTTCAGTCAAGTCGCTGCACAAATTTCGCTGAGTGTCATTTCAAAGGGTCTGAATACTTATGTAAATGTGATATTTTTTATTTTTTATTACTTTGCAAACATTTCTAAACATCTGTTTCCACGTCTTCATTCTGGGGTATTGTGTGTAGTTTGATGATAACAAAAAATAATTTAATCCGTCTTAAAATAAAGCTGTAACATAACAAAATGTGGGAAAAGTGAAGGGGTCTGAATACTTTCTGAATGCAATGTCAAGCCAAAAGAATCCTGGGAAATGCCCCACAGATCATGCAGCATCGGTGGAATGAGAAACAGAATTAATATCTCAGATGCAGAACCCTTTTGAACTGGCAATCATAAAACTTGGGAAGAGGGAAGTGTCGAAATTCAACAGCACACTGACAGATTCTAAAAAAACCAATATGTTATATCTGTAATTTTAATTTAGTTTTGTTTACAGTGTGGAAGCAGGCCCTTCAGCCCACCGAGTCCGCACCGACCAGCGATCCCCGCACATTAATTCCATCCTACACACACTGGGGGCAATTTACACTCGTACCAAGCGAATTAACCTACAAACCTGTACGTCTTTGGAATGTGAGAGGAAACCGAAGATCTTGGAAAAAAAACCCACGCAGTCATGGGGAGAACGTACAAACTCCGTACAGACAGGCACCCGTAGTCGGGATGGAACCCGGGTCGCTTGCGCTGCAAGGCGGCAAGTCTAGCACTGTGTCACCGTGGGGAATGTTAATTAATTTTTGATCATAATGGCTAATAGAATTTAAATTACAATTTGCACAATGGCTTGGTGCAATAGAAATAAATAAGTTGCATTTTTTTTGCGGCACAGATCATGCTGTCCCAAAGATTTTGACAGTAGAATAATCGTGGTCATTGTAGTCATTGGAGGGAGACGCCACTTACGGCTGGTGCACAATAACATCTCTCAAACCGTGACAGGCATGACCAGATCAGTGGTTTTGATGCCAATGGATATCATCATCTGATCATCTAATAAAGGTTAAGGGGGGACTTGATTGAGGTCTTTAAAATGATGAAAGGGATAGACAGAGTTGACGTGGATAAGCTTTTCCCATTGAGGGTAGGGAAGATTCAAACAAGAGGGCATGACATGAGAATTAAGGGACAGAAGTTTAGGGGTAACATGAGGGGGAACTTCTTTACTCAGAGAGTGGTGGCTGTGTGGAATGATCTTCCTGCAGAAGTGGTGGAGGCAGGATCGATTTTAACATTTAAAAGTAAAGTGGATAGGTATATGGACGGGAAGGGAATGGAGGGGTATGGTCTGAGTGCAGGTAGATGGGACTAGGGGAAAATAAATGGTCGGCACGGACTGGAAGGGCCGAGAGGGCCTGTTTCCGTGCTGTAATTGTTATATGGTTATATATTTATCTTATATGTTATATGTTTATAAAACAGATGGGATTTGATTTGCATCTCCAGTATGTTTCCATTCTACTGATAGTACATCTTTACCTTGGTACGACCCTGAATGGTCATCTTAGGATGCATGCTCAAGTGGCTGTGATGGTACTTAAAGCTTTATCTTCTGATGTCCACAGAGGGAAATAACTCCATGTCTATCTTCAGAACCATTCTTTTTCTCCGACCCTTGCCCCTGTGAAGTGCCAATGTTTCTGTTTGCAAGGATAATGAAAAGGATGTGTCATAGCAGTTGAAGATCCTTGTGCAGAACTTGAGTACACAAGAGAGTAAAACAAACTAGCTTGTCTGAAGAAGGGTCTCGACCCGAAACGTCGCCTATCTCCTTCGCTCCTTAGATGCTGCTGCACCCGCTGAGTTTCTCCAGCTTTTTGTGTAACCCTAGCTTCACTTCAAATAAGCTGTTTTTTTCTCTTGAGCAAAACACAAAGTGCTGGAGGAACTCAGCGGGCCAGGCAACATCTGGGAAGGAGACAGACAGGTGCGTCTTTTTGGGTTGGGACCCTCCTTCGGACTGATCGTAGTAGGGGGAGAAAGCTGGGAAAAAGAAGTGGGAGTGGGACAAGGCCTGGCAAGTGACAGGTGGATGCAGGTGGGAAAGATCCCAACTCTAAACATTGCCTGTCCTCTCCTTCCCTAGTCGCTGCCCGATCTGCTGAGTTCCACCAGCACTTTGTGTTTTGCTGTAGTCTCTTTCACCCCTCTTGATTTTTCCTCTTGATTTTTCTCTCCTTTCGAGTACTGTGAAGGATCTTCAACTTGAAGCATTGCTTCTTACTCCACAGATATTCCCAGGCTGCGGGACTTGAAGACTCAAGTGATGATGCCGTCCAGATTTAGCACTCTTGCCATCCTCAGTGATGGTAGGTCCTGTCAAAGTAACCTTTGTAAGCTTCTTGCCCAGCATGTAGTTTGCACCATGGTACTACGGTAATGATGGGTGAGTATCACGCTCGCAAGCATTTTCCGTGGCTGCTGCAACTGCATTTTTTCCAATATTTGCAGTTTAAAAAATGGGCAATTCCTAGCAGCAAGTGACTGAAAGGAATGGTTCTGAGGACAAACAATTTGAATTCCAACATCTAAGTTTTTCTGATTTTCATCCATTATCATAAACCAAACTCAACAATGTGGCCACCATTAAATCAAGGGTTCCTGCCATTTTTCTTAAGGGGTTGGACAGGCTAGATGCAGGAAGATTGTTCCCGATGTTGGGGAGGTCCAGGACAAGGGGTCGCAGCTTAAGGATAAGGGGGAAATCCTTTAGGACCGAGATGAGAAGGACTTTTTTCACACAGAGAGTGGTGGGTCTCTGGAACTCTCTACCACAGAGGGTAGTTGAGGCCAGTTCATTGGCTATATTTAAGAGGGAGTTAGATGTGGCCCTTGTGACTAAGAGGATCAGAGGGTATGGAGAGAAGGCAGGTACGGGATACTGAGTTGGATGATCAGCCATGATCATATTGAATGGCGGTGCAGGCTCAAAGGGCCGAATGGCCTACTCCTGCACCTAATTTCTATGTTTCTATGCCATTGAGGAAGAACATTTCAGTTTCAGTTTAGTTTATTGTCACGTGTACCTAGGTACAGTGAAAAGCATTTGTTGCGTGCAAACCAGTCAGCAGAAAGACATTACATGATTACAATAATCCATTTACTGTGTGTAGATACATGATAAAAGCCCTGTCCCGCAGTACGAGTTAATTCCAAGAGCTCTCCCGAGTTTGCCTTGAATCGAACTCGGAGATTTACGGTAATGGCCACTCGTCGGTATGCGGGGCTCTCGTGGACATTTTTCAATAAGTTGATAAATCTTCACAAGTCTTCCCGAGTACCTGCCGTTAGCGTTACGAGTCGCTAAGAGACGTCCCCGCGCTCCGACGTACCCGCTACGTTCATTCTCCGTGCTTACCACGAGTTTGATTTTTTTTTAACTCGGGAGAGCTCTTGGAATGAACTCGCACCGTGGGACAGGGCTATAAGGGAATAACGTTTAGTGCAAGGTAAAGCCAGCAAAGTCCAATCAAGGAGAGTCTGAGGGTCACCAAAGAGGTAGATAGTAGTTCAGCACTGCTCTCTGGTTGGGGTAGAATGAGTCATTTCAGTTGGTTGATGACACATCTTCATCAGCAGCTCAGCACAACAAGGAAGGGGCCTTATCACCAACATCAAACTTCAATCTGAACCTCCCCCAAAACTTAATTTAATAAACTTTTAAATTCTCAAACTAGAAAATATCATTGCGATATGAACTATCTAGTAGGTGCCAAATAGGGTCACCCAAGGCTTGTTGGACAAGTTCTACAAGGTCTCATCACATGACCTCCCACCGCAAACATTCCGTTCCCCACTAT
Source organism: Raja brachyura (assembly GCA_963514005.1). The sequence continues at coordinate 63,801,625 of OY740791.1, forward strand.
TGCCATGAGAGAGAAATTGTCCTCGTTTCATTCGTGTAGTTGCTGGGAATGTAACGGAGGAACAGCATGAATGATCATCTAGTGTCAACTGACATCTTTCCATGTCATCGGGAAGATGAAGGTATTATTCTTGTACTCATTATTTGTCAGTATAAGCAAAATTGTTCAATCAAGCGTTTTTTCTTGATGTCCAGAAGGTTGGTCGGTATTCCCGTAGACTCCGGGGGTGACTCTGATGCATTGCCAACTGCTTACTCACAAGTGATTGCAGGCAAAATGATCAGCCTTGTGGATACATTGGAATTCAACACAGGACCAACGAGAGTAAAGGGCTTGAACACCTTGTTCTTTACAGCAGTCAAAGGACACAAAACCGACCAATTGCTATCACCTCTGACTGTTCCTCCTTTACTCCTTGATATTATTGGAAGCTATATTATCAGAACATCAACATCTGTCCACTGCTAAAACATTGTCTCCTTTCCCTCAACGTGCCCGGTCTGGAAACCAATGTCGCTCCTTTATCTCCAAAAGCTGTTCTGGAAATTAACTGAAAATTAACCTTTTGGGATCCCTGCAGGAGCACTCCCAAGTTCCGTCCTTGGAATCCTCTGCCCACTAAGATGGACAGGAAGTGCTGGAGTAATTCAGCGGGTCAGGCAGCATCGCTGGAGAAAATGGATCGGCGACCTTTCGGGATGGGACCCTTCCTTCAAGCTGATTGTGGTGGGGTGGGTGGGTGCGAGGAGAAAATTGAAGCAAGAAACAAAACAGGACAAATCAGGCCAGTGACAGATAACTTCAGGCAATGACATTCCCTGATAGGCCAATTGTTGGCTAAAGCCGGTGAGATTCCAAGGGGCATACATTGTTGTGAAATGTGGAACTGGCCAATTGACTTTTCGTGGAGGAAGAGAGGGACAATGAGTGGGGGGGGGGGGGGGGGAGGGGGTTGGTGGGGGGAGCAAGAGGGGAAGGGGATTGAGGAGTATGTAGAAGTTACCTAAAATTAGAGAATTCAACGTTCATACCATTGGGTTGTAAGGTACCCAAGAGAATTATGAGGTGCTGTTAATAGTCTAAACCTTGATTCCTCTACCAAAGTGTGTGACCCTCCACATTGCTGCGCTGTATTCCATGTTCCTTCTTTGCCCACTCTCCCAACCTGTCCAAGTCCTTCAGCAGACTCGCTGCTTCCTCAACACTACCTGTCTCTTCTATTTCTGTACCATCCGTAAACTTGGCTGCAAAGCCATTGATTTGATCAACCAGATCACTAACATATAGTGTGAACACCACTAGTCACTGGCTGCCAACCAGAAAGAGCTCCCTTTATTCCCACTGTTTGCCTTCTGCCAGTCAACCAATCTTCTATCCATGTTAGTACCTTGCCTCTAATACCATGTGCTTTCATCTTCTTTAACAGCTTCACATGTGGCACCTTATTAAAGACTCTCTAAAATGTCTTTGCACTATTATTAGTAACATAGAAACATAGAAACTAGGTGCAGAAAGAGGCCATTAGGCCCTTCGAGCCAGCACCGCCATTCATTGTGAACATGGCTGATCGTCCCCTATCAATAACCCGTGCCTGCCTTCTCCCCATATCCCTTGCCTCCACTAGCCCCTAGAGCTCTATCTAACCTTCTCTTAAATCCATCCAGTGATTTGGCCTCCACTGCCCTCTGTGGCAGGGAATTCCATAAATTCACAACTCTCTGGGTGAAAAAGGTTTTCCTCACCTCAGTCTTAAATGACCTCCCCTTTATTCTAAGACTGTGGCCCCTGGTTCTGGGCTCGCCCAACATTGGGAACATTTTTCCTGCATCTAGCTTGTCCAGTCCTTTTATAATTTTATTTGTTTCTATAAGATCCCCCCTCATCCGTCTAAACTCCAGTGAATACAAGCCTAGTCTTTTCAATCTTTCCTCATATGACAGTTCCGCCATCCCAGGGATCAATCTCACGAACCTACGCTGCACTGCCTCAATCACAAGGATGTCCTTCCTCAAATTAGGCCAAAACTGTACACAATACTCCAGATGTGGTCTCTTCAGAACCTATACAACTGCAGAAGAACCTCTTTACTCCTCTACTGAAATCCTCTTGTTATGAAGTTTGTTTGTTTTGTCATTGTTATTTACTAACATATTGTTTTTTTGTTGTTGTGTAGTATGATGCTTATGGGCCTGTTCCACTTAGGCGACTCTTTGGTCACTGCCAGGGACTGATTTTAATGGAATTCACCTACGACACCTGGCGACAACCTACGACAGCAAAAATTGTCGCCAAAATATTTTCACCATGTTGAAAATGTTGTGGCAGTCGCCTGTAGTCGCCCAAATAGTCACCTAGTGGGACAGGCCCATTACTGTGCACTGTGCTTCCCTATCCACTGTGCTGCTGCCACTAAGAATTTCATGATTCCATCTTGGGAATTATGACAAGAACACATTCTTGAGTCTTGACTCTTGGCTCTTGACTCCTGATCATGGACTCTAAAATCTTCACAACCACTGAAGTCAGACTAACTCAGTGGGACAGGCAGCATCTCTGGATAAAAGGAATCGGTAACATTTGGGACCGAGAAACTTCTTCAGACTGGAAGTCAGGGGAGAGAAAGATACAGAGATATGCATGGGTAAGGTGTGAAAACAAGATGAAGTTCAAGGATTCCTTCTATCCAGAAATGCCGCCTGTCCCGCTGAGCTATTCCAGCATTTTGTGTTGATCTTTGGTGTAAACCAGGCAACGTTTCAGGCCGAAACCCTTCTTCAGACTGAAGAAGGTCTGAAGAAGGGTTTCGGCCTGAAACGTTGCCTATTTCCTTCGCTCCATAGATGCTGCCGCACCCGCTGAGTTTCTCCAGCACTTTTGTCTACCTTCGATTTTCCAGCATCTGCAGTTCCTTCTTAAACACATCTGCAGTTCCTTCCTACACACTGAAGTCAGACTAACTGGAGCTATCATCTCCTTTCTATGCCTTCCCTACTTGGGCAGTGGATTTTGGATGCTTCTACTAGTGAGTTTATGTGCTCATGTTCTCACTTCTTTTGTGACGGGGGTATTTCTGGCAACACAGCATCCATTGCTACTGCCTCAGAATGTCTGACTAGGTTAACTCCAGGAAAGTGTCTTCAATTCCCAATTTTCAACCTTCGAAAAAACCCAATCCAGCTACGTCTTCCAACACCAGATAATGAATTATATCACAGGAGAGTCTGGGATTATAATTTCATTAACACTGAACCACACAATAAAATGTGTGGTTTAAAGTGCATTTTAAACATTCCATCCAATTCTCAAACATGCCAATGTTCATGGAACCAGTTCCATTGGAGAGAATAACCTTTACTCAACATACCTTATAGCTCAACATGAAGTTCCAACTTTGCAGTCGCACCAGCAGTGTAACCACTTCATTGCTGGAGGTATATGGCAGGGAAATTAAAATTAATATTTAAATAAACTAAGTCCTTGTAGAGTTATGGGGCTGACCCACTGTACGAGCTAATTCAACAGTTGTCCTGAGTTTCCCCTAATTCGAACTCGGAGAATTACGGTAATGGCCGCTCGTAGGTACTCGGGACTCTCGTGGACATTTTTCAACATGTTGAAAAATCTTCAGGAGTCTTACCTCGTTTCCCGAGCACCTGCCGTTAGCGTTACGAGCCGCTAAGAGACGTCCCGAGCTCCGACGTACCCGCTACGTACATTCTACGTGCTTACCACGAGTTTGATTTTTTTTAAAACTCGGGAGAGCTCTTGAATTACCTCGTACAGTGGGACAGGCCCTTTAAATGGGGATAGTTTTCACTCGTTAAAAATACAGCTTCTCTCCGTGTTTTATCTTGAAGATTCCACAGAATGTTTGAAGGTTTTAGGAAAAGGAGATGAATCGAGGACCAGATGACATTGCTTTAAGACGAAGGGGAAAAGATTTCATAGGAATCTGAGGGGTACCTTTTCCACACAAAGGGTGGTGGGTGTATGGAACTAGCTGCCAGAGCAGAGAGTTGAGACAAGGACTATCCCAACATTTAAGAAACAGTTAGACAGGCACATGGATAGGACAGGTTTGGAGGGATATGGACCAAATGCTGGCAGATGGGACTAGTGTATCTGAGACATGTTGGCTGGTGTGGGAAAGGTGGGCCGGTTTCCACACTGTATCACTCTATGACTCTATGAGATGTCAGTAATTCCCACACACTCACAACATCTGGCCTTCTGAGCCCTATGTGTTGGCAATATCACTATCAAGATTTCATTCTGCTCTCTCTAGTCAAATGCTGTTTCAGTCATCACCAGGCAAATTCACTCTTCCCCTTTGCTCTCAAAACATGCTGTATCTTGATCCCATTGAACGATTTGCGTGATTTGTTGAATGATGTCCAACCACTGTGAATAATTTTATATGGAAGAACTTTGGGCGGCAAGGTGGTGCAGCTGTAGAGTTGCTGCCTTACAGCGCCGGAGACCCGAGTTCGACCCTGACTGCGGCCGCTGTCTGTATGGAGTTTGTACGTTCTCCCCATGACCACATGCGTTTTCTCCAGGAGCTCTGGTTTCCTCCACACTACAAAGACATGCAGGTTTATAGGTTAAAATCGTAAATTGTCCCTAGTGTGTGTAGGATAGTGCTAATGTGCGGGGATCGCTGTGTGGCGTGAACTCGATGGGCTGAAGGGGCCTGTTTCCACGTTGTGTCTCTGAACTAAACTAAACTTTAGCAAGTCTCCTTTCATCGTTTTGATAACTTCCTTTCAGCCCCAATCGGAGCAGACCCAACTACTTCAGTTTTTCCTCTCCAGTTGCTAAGATCTGGCACCATCCATGGTGGCCTCTCAAAGACAACAACTTCTCACACAAAGGGTGATGGGTGTGTGGATCAAGCTGCCAGAGGAGGTCGTTGAGGCTGGGACTATCCCAATGTTTAAGAAACAGTTAGACAGGTACATGGATGGGACAGGTTTGGAGGGATATGGACCAAACGTGGGCCTGTGGGACTCATATAGCTGGGGCATGAGTGGGCAACTTGGATGGAGGGCCCGTTTCCATGTTGTATCACTCTATGACTCTAATAACCTGATGCAGTAGATGCACTAATCCAGATCATGATCACAGGAACATTTGCAAAGATTAGCCAGCTACATTAATGATTTGAATATGTACTTTTTTTCCCTGTTTGAATCAAAAACTTTTGGCATCATGATATATATTTGTTTTCAATCAGCACCTGGTTTGGGATGGTTTTAAGTAAATAAGTTAAAAATGGGATCCTCTGACCTGTTTAGAAACTTAGGGGCCACAGCAGAGAAACAGGCCCTTTGGCCCACCATATCCATGGCGGACATGAATTGACTATGTGTGCTCAACCCATCTACAAGCATTTGGTCTGTGTACCTCGGGGTACACATCTCGGAGGATCTGTCCTGGTCCCTCAACACCTCAAAGCTGATCAAAGCTGAGCAGCGCCTTTACTTTCTAAGGAAGCTCAAAAAAGCCCACCTGTCCCCCCCAGATCCTGACCAACTTTTACCGCTGCACCATCGAAAGCATCCTGACCACCTGCTTTACGGTACGGTACAGCAGTTGCACCGTGGCAGACAGGAAGGCACTACAACGGGTGGTGAAAACCGCCCAGTACATCATCGGTGCCCCGCTCCCTGCCATGGATGCCCTCCACCGAAAACGGTGTCTGAAGCGGGCCGGGAAGATCATCAAGGACCCCTCGCACCCTAACCATGGACTGTTTGCCCTCCTACCATCAGGGAGGCGGTACAGGAGCCTCAGGTCCCGCACTAGTAGGATGAGGAACAGCTTCTACAATAACACCATCACACTGCTGAACTCGGAGTCCCGCCGATAGATTTCTCCAGTCTCTCCGTCCACATTGTCTGTATTCTGTATTTATTTTTATATTGCGATCACTACGAACTGACACTAAACTGCATTTTGTTGTACCTATACTTGTATCTGTGCAATGACACTAAAGTTGAATTGAATTGAATTGTCTTGAAGTGCTCATCCAGTTACTTTATCAATGCCATAAGCATAGAGTGATACAGTGTGGAAACAGGCCCTTCAGCCCAACTTGCCCACACCATCCAACATGTCCCATCTGCACTAGTCCCACCTGCCTGTGTTTGGTCCATATCCCTCTAAACCTGTCCTATCCAGTGCTGTGAGATCATCAGTTTCTCAGTCTGGGTGTTCTAAATGACAAATATCCTGTAGATGACAGCAACGTTCCTTCAGACTCCCTTTACCCTCAGTCTCAACTTTAACCTGGTTATGGACATCTCCAATATGGGGTAATATCATTTCTCACTATCCACTTTATCTACTCCTCTCACAATTAGACGCACCTAACCCACATTCCCCACCATCTCCCACTGTCTCCAACCCCTCACCCCTCCAAACCTTCCATGATCAAGCATTCCATTCACGTGCTCCTCAATCCAAGGCCACAATCTCTCATTGTCACTCTTCACACTTCCTTATCCCTGTGTCTCCCTTCCCCCCTGTGTCTGAAGAAGGGTCTCAACCCAAAATTCCTTCTCTCCAGAGATGCTGCCTGTCCCGCTGAGTTACTCCAGCATTTTGTGTCTATCTTCAGTGTAAACCAGCATCTGCAGTTCCCTCTGAACACACCACAATAACAATGCTCATGACAAGAGGATCCAAGGGTGTGATTTATTCAACTGCAGTATTTTAAAATATCTCAAACAATCCTCGACTTTTTTGCATTGATAACGGAACAGGTTCCACTTGTGCATCTCTCTCTCCCACTATCCCACCACTACTGGCCCTGTACACCTGCAGCGAAGCCTCATGCAGAAGAACCCCCTCCCTAAGCCTTTTGCTTCCACATCTCCTTTCAGATTCACCTTTGACCCAGCCTTTTCCCTATTTTCTTTGGCCCAGTGTCAATGAGCTGGTACACGCTCAGTCTCAGCACCATAGATTAGCAACGTTACAAAATTTTGAGATTTTAAAAATTAAGTCTGCAATTTATCCCATCAGATAAAGCATACAAAGAAGTTTAATTTGACATCTAATTCACTTTCATATCTTCAGTATTAAGAAAGTTATGACCATTTTCATACTCGGAAATTAGCATCTTGTTCCCCATTACCTTTCAATTGACTTAACTCAAAAGCTGTGATCTAGAACAGTTAAAAGCCCATATATTTCTTAAAAATTAAGAGAACTCAATGAAATTTTCAGTTATTATAGATTGAAGCATTCTGAAACAAATATGAAACAATCTTACTTGTATGACCTGAAATTAAAGCATATAATTAGTTAGTTATCTAATTGTAGCTAATTACAAAATTCAATGAGTAGATCTAAACATCTATCCATTTCTTAAAAGATAAACTTTTTTTTAATTGCCTAAGTGTCCAAATAACATTCACACAATAATTCACAATATAACATAATTTTTAAATCTAATTTTCATGAATTTCTAGGCCAAATGGAAGGAATTTAGTGTTTAATGCCTGTAAATTAATGGCCATTTAAATCAACTAGCGAGTGGGTTTTAGTGGAATGCGGTGGATTGGAACGTTGCGGTTTGCGGTGAAGTCGGGAGGAAAAATACTGTTGGTTCATACATTTTTTTGGACCCCATTTCGCAACATGAAAATATGAGTAAAGCCTCCATAAAAACCAACTTTTAATATAAAAATAAACTGTGTACCTTTTTTTCTCCCCTACGCAAAATCCTTCCTGTTGTCGGCGCTCACGGCTTTTGAAGGTGATTTTTAAATTACTCTAGTTAATAAATAATCTAGCGTAATTTAAAAATACCTTCATGAATGAAATGTCGGAGCGATTTTTATCTATCTATGCTGCATCTGCGCCCAAGATGAGGTGTTCCGTACCAGGACATCTGAAATGTCCTCATTCTTTAGAGAATGAGGGCTTCCCCTCTTCCATCATAGTTGAGGGCCTCTCACAGGCCCCCTCGACAGAGTCCCCCTTTCCTCATCTTTCACCCCATCAGCCGTCGCATACGGCACGTAATCCTCCAGCATTTTTGTCACCTCTAACAGGATCCCACCACCAGCCACATGTTCCCACCTCCACCCCTTGCCACTTTCCACTGACCGTTCCCACTGCAACTCCCTGGTTAACTCATCCCTTCCCACCAAAACCATCCCCCCGGTACTTTCCCCTGCCACCGCAGGAGATGCAACGTCTGTCCCTATACCTCCTCCCTCGACTCCATCCAAGGACCCCGACAATCATTTCTGATGAGGCAGAGGTCCACTTGCATCTCCTCCAACCTCATCTACTATATCCGCTGTTCCAGTTGCGGACTCGTATTCATTGGCGACACCAAACGTAGACTGGGCGATCGTTTCGCTGAGGTCCAACTAGGCCTACGTGATCTCCCGGTTGCTAAACACTTGAACTCCCCCTCCCATTACCACACTGACCATTCTGTCCTGGGCCCCCTCCATTGCCAGAGTGAGGCCAAACACAAATTGGAGGAACAGCACCTCATATTTCGCTTGGGCAGCTTACAACCCAATGGTTCGAATATTGACTTTCCTAACTTCAAGTAACCCTTGTCCTCTCCGTCCCTCCCCCATCCCAGTTCTGCGACGTTTTTCTGTCCTCCGAATTAAATTTCACTGATGGTGTGCCTCTTTTTCATCTTCCCCTCAGCTAACAATGGTCTATTTTCCATGATCCTCGCCCCCTTTGATCTCTCGTTTTCACACCTTATCCTTCTATATCTCTATGTCTCCCTCTTCCCTGACTCTCTGTCTTTAGAAGGGTCGTGACCAAAAATGTCACCCATTCCTTCTATTCCTTGGAGGCCCGCTGAGTTACTCCAACATTTTGAGTATCTACATGTTAGATAAAAGTTGATTGTTAATTTAAAACTCTAGATAGCAGGTTGCAAGGAGATAATGACCAAAGCACAATGTTGCAGGAGAAGGAGCTTAATGCTATCCAAATTGAACTAAACTGAGACTAACCATCGGAAACCCCTTCACCCTGGCAGGGTTTCAGGTGAATCTGTGGAACACTCTACTACCATCTAAAAATCAGCCTACTACCATCTAAAAAACATTGCAAGAATCAAGGGATTTCTGTCCAAAGAAGACACTGAAAAACTTGTTCATGCATATATCTTCAGTAGGTTAGATTATTTTAATAGTATCTTTACAGGTCTCAGTAAAAAATCAATTAAGCAACTGCAGCTTATCTAGAATGCCGCTGCCAGAGTCCTAACCAACACCAAGAAAATGGACCACATTACACCTGTCCTTAAATCTTTGCACTGGCTCCCTGTGTGTAAAAGGATAGATTTTAAAATTCTGCTACTGGCATACAAGGCTCTGAATGGTCTGGGTCCAAAATACATCTCTGACCTACTTGTTGTTTATGAGGCACCTAGACTCCTCAGGTCTTCGGGGACAGGGTTACTCCATGTTCCCAGGGTGAGAACAAAAAGGGCTGAAGCAGCATTCAGTTTCTATGCTCCACACCTGTGGAACAGGCTCCCTGAACACCTGAGGTGTGCACAGACTGTAACCACATTTAAGTCAGGCCTAAAGACACTGTTGTTTGATGTAGCTTTTTCATGACCCAACATGCGGGTAATTTTAATCTTCTAGTTTTAACCCTTTTATGTGCTTTTAAAATCGCCTTAATATTTTAGTGACTTTGTTTTACTATTCATGCAATTGGCTTATTGGCTCTTCTGTTGTCCTGTGTTGTATTGTGGTTCTGCAATGTTTTTAAACTATGGTATTCTCTTGTTTCTTTTGTAAAGCACTATGAATTGCAGCTTGTATGAATGGTGCTATATAAATAAACTTGCCTTGCCTTGCCTTACTGTAGAAGGTATCGAACATTGAACAGGACAGCTCAGTTGCAGCAAACTACTCCCATTGCCTGCATGTGGTCCTTATCCCTCCATTTCCTGGAGTTTCACGTGCCAGTCTAAATGCCTCCTGAATGCCACGATTCTGTCTACTTCCCCCACTTCCCCAGGCTATTGGCACCAAGCGCCTAATGCCCACTGTGTGAAAAGCTTGCTTCGCCCATCCTCTTTAAGCCATCCCCTCTCACCATAAATCTGTGGCCTTTGGTGTCTGATATTTCCACCCTGGGGAAAAGACCCCATCTACCCTATCTATGCCTTTAATAACTTTATAAACTTCTACCTGTGCACCCCTCAGCCTTCGGAGAGCATGGAGCAAGCCAAATCAATAAATATATTCAACAAGGTGATGGATAAATACTCATGATGGCGGGATCAAGAAGTATGTGGGAGAATGTCGGAATGAGGGTACATAAGTGTATGATTAGCTGTGACAGTGTTGGATGGTGGACCTAAAGAGCCTCTCCCTGCAAAGACTATCCCCCACTTCCGATTCCTCCGTCTACGCCACATCTGTGCCCAATGTGAGATGTTCCAAACCAGGACATCCGAGATATCCTCATTCTTTAGGGAATGGAGGTTCCCCTCCTCCATCATAGATGAAGCCCTCACACGTGTCTCCTCAGTACCCCGCAGCTCTGCTCTTGCTCCCTCTCCCCCGTCACAACAGGGACAGGGTCCCCCTAGTCCTCACCTTTCACCCCATCAGCCGTCGCTTACAGCATATATCCTTCAACTAGGTATGTTACAAAACTTACCTTGAGCAGCGCTGCAGTTCTGCCGCTCCCCGTGTGCGCGACTTTGGTGCCTTTCAGAGGGGGGCGGGCTTAAAGTGCCGTTTTTCCACAGGCAGGAAAAATCGATTCATGTCGGGCGATTTTGTTGCGGAAGAAAAATCGCTCCGCCATTTCATGAATGAAGGTATTTTTAAATTACTCTAAATTATTTATTAACTAGAGTAATTTAAAAATCACCTTCAAAAGCCGTGAGAACCGACAACCGGAAGGATTTTGCGTAGGGGAGAAAAAAAAGTAAATTGTTTATTTTTATATTAAAAGTTGGTTTTTCGGGAGGCTTTAATAACATTTTCATGTTGCGAAATGGGGTCCAAAAAAATGTATGAACAAACAGTATTTTTCCTCCCGACTTCACCGCTAACCGCAACGTTCCAATCCACCACATTCCACTAAAACCCACTCGCTAGTTGATTTCAATGGCCATTAATTTACAGGAATCAAACACTAAATTCCTTCCATTTGGCCCAGAAATTCATGAAAATGAGATTTAAAAATTATGTTATATTGTGGATTATTGTGTGAATGTTATTTGGACACTTAGGCAATTTAAAAAAAGTTTATCATTTCTTAAGAAATGGATAGATGTTTAGATCTACTCATTGAATTGTGTAATTAGCTACAATTAGATAACTAACTAATTATATGCTTTAATTTCAGGTCATCCAAGTAAGATTGTTTCATATTTGTTTCAGAATGCTTAAATCTATAATAAGTGAAAATTTCATTGAGTTCTATTAATTTTTAAGAAAGTTATGGGCTTTTAACTGATCCAGATCACAGCTTTTGAGTTAAGTCAATTGAAAGGCAATGGGGAACAAGATGCTAATTTCCGAGTATGAAAATCACCATAACTTTCTTAATACTGAAGATATGAAAGTGAATTAGGTATCAAATTAAACTTCTTTTTATGCTTTATCTGATGGGATAAATTGCAGACTTGATTTTTAAAATCTCAAATTTTTTAACACAGCTACTCCAACATTTTCGCCATCTCCAACGGGATCCCACCACTAGCCACATTTTCCTATCTCCAACCTTTTCCACTTTACGCAGAGGCCGTTCCCTCTGCAAATCCCTGGTTAACTCATCCCTTCCCACACAAACCACCCCCCTCCCCGGTTAGCTTGCCCTGCATCCGCAGAAGATCTGCATCCGCACTTGTCCCTATACCTCCCCCTCAAGTCTGTCCAAGGACCCCAAATAGACCTTTCATGTTAGGCAGAGGTTCACTTGCACCTCCTCCAACCTCATCTACTGTAACTGTTGTTCAAAGTGTGGACTCTTAAACATCGGCGACACCAAACGTAAATTGGGCAATCATTTCGCTGAACACCTTCGCTCAGTTTGCCTGTCATAGAGTCATAGTGATACAGTGCGGAAATAGGCCCTTCGGCCCAACTTGCCCACACCGGCCAACATGTCCCAGCTGCCCGTATTTGGTCCATAGCCCTCCAAACCTGTCACATCCATGTACCTGTCTAACTGTTTCTTACCACCAACTACCCTTTGTGTAAAAAAGTTACCCCTCAGATTCCTATTAAATCTTTTTCCCTTCACCTTAAAACCTCTGTCCTCGATTTGCCTACTCTGTGCATCTACCCGATCTATTCTTCTCATGATCTTAGACACCTCTATAAGATCGCCCCTCACCATCCTGTGCTCCAAGGAATAGAGTCCCAGGCTACTCAGTCCTGATCTCAGTCTCATGATCTTATACAACTCTGTTAATCCTGGCTAAATTGGCATTAAAATTGAGTAAGGGCTTGTGTATTGCTAGGCCATTTTGGTCAAGTTAAATGTTCCTCTGCAGAACTGACACAAACTGCTGAATGTCTGTGGCCCTGCTGCAGAGAAAGAATGGGGCATCTGCAGAGTTCTTACAATGAGGTGGAAAATGCATTGAACTGATTGGGTCAATGCAAACTGATTTAGATAGTATATATATTGTTGCAAGATGGTGAATCTGTTAATTGCCGATTCGCTGAAATGTTGAGCCTTGGAGGAACTGTTTGAATCCCAGGGCACATGTTGCACTATTCGTCTGTGTTGGCTTTCTTCTAGAAGCTTATTTCAAATACAATGTGTATAAGATTACATTATTGGGTTAAGCAACTGTCAATTATGTACTGTTATAATTAATATGTGTGATTGGTTTGTAGGGGTTGCCTCCCCCAAGTAATGTCACACCCGTAGTTTGGAAGGGTATAAGAGGGTGGGTAATACCCTGTGTCGGTTGAACGTGACTTCTGTTCTGTTTGCACAAGATATTGTTGTCTTACGTGGGTGGATCAGCAGCCGTCCCTGCAGTTTGTTGTTCAATAAAGTAAGGTTTTGGAACCAGAGTTTGTCATAGTGTTTGTCAAAACCAGACTAAGGGGGTAAGTCTAGAACCGGAATGTATGACTCGATAAAGATTACCCTTCATCCTCCTGCACTCCAAGGTATAGAGTCCCAGCCCCTCTAGTCCTGGCAACATCCTGGTAAATCTTCTCTGTACCCTTTCCTGCTCAACCTGCCTGGATCGACCTGATCTTCCGGTTGCTAAACAGCTTTAGCTCCCCTTCCCATTCCCACACTGATCTTTCCATCGTCAGCCTCCTCCATTGTCAGAGTGAGGCCAAATGCAAATTGGAGGAATCGCATCTCATATTTTGTTTAGGCAGCTTACAACCCAGTGGTATGAACATTGATTTCTCTAACTTCAAGTAATCCCTGCATCCTCTCTCTCTCTCTCCATCCCTCCCCCACCCAAGTCTTGTGAGTCTCATTGTCTATATTAGTTCTCACCTAACAGACTGGCTAAACTGTCCTGTTTGCTTCATCATTGCTCCTTTTTTGCATATCTTTCATTCATTTGTTCTCTATCTCTCTCTCGATCATCTCTACATCATATCTCTCATTTCCCTTTCTCCTGACTTTCAATCTGAAGAAGGGCCTCGACCTGAAACATCACCTATTCCTTCTCCCCAGAGATGCTGTCTGTCCCCGCTGAGTTACTCCAGCATTTTGTCTCTATCTTTGGTTTAAACCAACATCTGCAGTTCCTTCCTACGCCCTCTCCCGTCTCTTATTTTCTATGCTTTTAAAGACAATAATTATGAATGCAGGAGTCATTCAACTCGTGCCATTCAGCTGGATCCCAGCTATGCTGTATTCTAATCACATTTAGACATACCTTCCCTAGGTAGGCTGAGCAGGAAAGGGTACGGAGACGATTTAGACACACTTCCCTACCATTCCTTGACCTCACTATCTCCATCGCAGGTGATAGACTCCTGACCGACATGTACTATAAACCCACTGACCCCCACGGCTACCTGGACTACTCTTCCTCCCACCCTGCTTCCTGTAAGGATTCCTCACCTATTCCCAATTCCTCCGTCTACGCCGCATCTGCTCCCAGGATGAGGCGTTCCACACCAGGGCATCACAAATATCCTCATTCTTCAGAGAACAGGATTCCCCTCTCCCACTATAGATGAGGCTCGCACCAGGGTCTCCTCCATACCCCGCAACACTGCCCTCTCCCCATCCCCCCACTCGCAACAAGGGCAGTCCCCCAGTTCCTCACCTTTCACCCCATAGTCCTCCGCCAGTTTCGCCACCTCCAACGTGACCCCACCACTCGCCACATCTTCCCATCCCCCCCCCCCCCCCGTCTGCCTTCCCATCTCCCCCCCCCCCGTCTGCTCCCTCTGCAACTCCCTCTGAAGAGGGGTTTCGGCCCGAAACGTTGCCTATCTCCTTCACTCCATAGATGCCGCTGCGCCCGCTGAGTTTCTCCAGCATTTTGTATAACCCTAGACATAATAAGGGTTCCTCAACCATAAAAATCTCTTTCTATCCCAAGTTAAAGGCAATCAAGGAACGTGATAAAAATTGAAGCCAGATACCATGTTCACAGACAAGAAGTAACTTTAATTAAATATTATGCAAGTTGAAAAGTTTTTTACAGCTCAAATTTCTGCAAAAAATTTATAACAATCTCTACAGTAGTTTGTCTAACCATTTATCTGTACAGTGTGTCCAACAGTTCACATCAAGGAAGTGGAAGGGCAATCAGTTTGTGAGACTACAGCTGATGTTGGCAACTGGGAGGTAATGCTTCACATTTCCAGCAGGAGATTTCCTTCCTGTGTCAGTGTCCAAGTCCTGAATCTTTGTGTCGAGTCCATCGCCAGCCTGCCTGCCGCCCGCTCGTTGATATCAAGCAGGCGCGTGGGTAGCTAGTCAGCCGAGGAGACTGAAGAGAAGCTGGGACGAGGACTCAGGTCAAAAAACTGGCAAATCTATTCCGTATCCCAAGCATCAGCTTCTGTTTCTTCCTCACTCCTCCCTCAAGAAAACTCCTGACGTTTCTTCTCTGTGTTGTTTTGCTTTTCACTCGCAAGTGAGATTCAAAATGTCCTTGTAAAGCCACTGAAATATTAAACTGGGAGCTTTGCAGCACTGACACATCATGTGTGGACTATATGGCAACAAAAAGAGTTACATTTCTCAGGGTAACTAAACAACTAACATTGTGCTTTTGTTTTTAAAGTATATGATTTCTCCTTCTTTTGGACAATTCAGGTACAGGGTACAATGTTTTTTTTTTCTGAAATGAATATGCTTTGCATTGTTAAGGCATCCGAACTGCTGGTTTATAGATTTTGATTAATGACAAAGTAAACAGATAAAGAGAGAGCGAGAGCGAGATAGAGAGCGAGAAAGGCCTGGAGAGAGAGAGAGAGATTGAGAGAGAGAGTGAGAGAGATAGAGAGAGAGAGAGAGTAGAGAGAGAGATAGAGCGAGACAGATAGAGATAGACATAGATAGAGAGGGAGGTAGAGATAGATAGATAGATAGGTAAATAGATAGAGAGAGAGATAGATATATCTATATCTATATCTATATAGAGCGAGCGAGAGAAAGGAGAGATAGAAAGAAAGAGAGAGAAAGAAAGAGGGAGAGAGAGAGAGAGAGAGAGAGAGAGAGAGAGAGAGAGAGAGAGTAGATAGAGAGAGATAGAGAGACTGAGATAGATAGAGAGGTAGAGATAGATAGATTGATAGATATATAGGTAAATAGATAGAGAGATAGATATATCTATATCTATATATATATAGAGAGAGAGGAGAGAAAGAAAGAGAGAGAGAGAGAGAGAGATAGAGAGATAGATAGAGAGGGAGGTAGAGATAGATAGATAGATAGATAGATAGATAGATAGATAGATAGATAGATAGATAGATAGATAGATAGATAGATAGATAGATAGATAGATAGATAGATAGATAGATAGATAGATAGATAGATAGATAGATAGATAGATAGATGGGTAGGTAGGACGCTAGATAGATAGATAGATAGATAGATAGATAGATAGATAGATAGATAGATAGATAGATAGATAGATAGATAGATAGATAGATAGATAGATAGATAGATAGATAGATAGATAGATAGATAGATAGATAGATAGATATAGAGAGAGAGAGAGAAATACTAGCAGATGACATAAGAATGTATTTTCCTAAAGATATTTTAAATGATTTTTAAAGTCCTCCCTATATTAGTACTGTCAAGAAGTGACCACCACCCAGTGTGGAGGAGGTACTCCATGCATACTATTACAATTAATTTCTAAACCTTTCTTAAACTGTGAAAAAAACAAAATTTGCCACCTTAAATCTACCGAACTAAATGCTATTGAATAAGATGCTGCTTTTTTTGCCCCACAATTTTTTTTAAAAATCTTGACAATTCAGTTCAACTGACAAAGAAATATAAAAATAGACAAATGGCTTATTTTTTGACTTGACCTTTTGAAACAGAAAAGGGAAGCATGATTTCAACCAATACTTAGCACAATATCGACTCGATTGAAAAGAAAAATGTAATATGATATATTATATATGGAAAACAAAAACGTTAAAATTACATTGAAACAACTTCTTACTCAGGTACAATTTTAAATGGCTTACTTTGTTGACACCCCCCATGTCTTACCATAATTACATGTTAAAATGAGTCAAGCGGAAAAACAAATAGGGAAAAGAACGCAGCCAAAGACAATGCAATGTACAAATTTCCAAAGATAAATACATTATTTATAAGCATATTTTACAAAACAAAATTCAAATGTCGTCTTTAAACTGATGCATGTTTAATTACGCAAGGATGTGCAAGCAAAATGTAACGAATAGTAGTGGACTCCTTGCAGTAATGAAAAATAGGGCGCAAAAAAATAAGTTTATGCAATAAAATTCCTTGTTAATATTGAAAAATTGCATTTAAGACATTGAAATGTATAAATATTTAAACAACAACTTTGGCAAAAGAAAAAATTCACAAAAAATCTACAATATTTATAACTACATACAAACACAATACAGCGGAAAAATTATTGGATAATGCATTATCAGAACTCTGATGGTTCTTCGATTAAGAGCATTCTCAATACCGTGCTAATAAAATTGTAATTTTCAACTAAAAAAAATCTCCCCCTTTGTGTTTGTCTGCACACAGCACTGGTATTTTGCTTCTGTCTACATTTCCACCCCTGTAAATACAGCAGCTAAAACTATATTGCATTTTCCAAAGTACTTCACAATGTAC
Organism: Raja brachyura; assembly: GCA_963514005.1. Next base: position 63,818,929 of record OY740791.1, read on the forward strand.
AATCCCTTGTTAGTGAAGTGCTGGCTGTAAAATATGTAGTCGAGTCTCCTAGTCCTGATATATTTTATTTTATCTTTTCAAAAGGAAACAAGGCAATTGGACCGGACTGTTTGGGCACTCGGCTGGGACTGCAGCAACTGGCTGGCACTGGGATTGGCAACACAATTAGGAAAGCACAAGGAGAGTCTCAGATGCCAGCTGGTGCCATTCCTCCACCCGCCCCCGACCCGTAAAAGATGGATGTGAGTGAACAAAGCCGTTCTGCCCAGCCGTCACATCCTTTACAAAAGAACCAACGGCCCCGACCACATATCACAGCAGCCAACAGCTTCCTAAACGATTCCTGCTTTTGTTTGATTTCTGCGCAGCCCGAACAAGCAGTTCATCACCTTACCCATCAATGTTAGCATCTGCAGGGCTGGCTGCCGCGTGTTGGTCCGATGTCTTGTTCTATTTTTTATTTGTCTATAATCTCAACCAGCCCACCAACACAGCATAGTCTCCCGTTAAAACAGTTTTAGCACTGTGACAGTCGATGATGAAACTGGATACAGCAAAATCCAGATTCAATCCGGTTACAGTTTAAAACCACACTGTCAAATCTACAGGTTGGAACCAACTACCACACTCTAAACTCTCTACATTTCCCCATCTAATAATGATCACTACTCATCTCATCTCCCTTCACACACTTTTTTGTTTCTCTCAGTCAAATTTGATTCTCTTTATAAATTAACATCACATTCTTTTACAGAGTTCCTTCCGGATCCTTCTAATTCTAAACGGCATTTGTTCTGTTAAAATGAATAAATTGGGCGTAAGCATTTGGAAAAAGAGAACACTTGTCAACGTAGAACAAACCATTTTGCTTCTGTTTTTTGTCACTTGAATGTTGGGGCTCTATGTAAATTGGTGAGTAAATTGTCACCGTGCTTCCAATTCATCGGAATTGGCACGGCTGGAGGTTTAAAGAGTGTCGTTTGTGATTGTTTAACTCCACACAATCCCTCTCTGAAAGGCCTGAGTTAATAGTTCCATTCATCTGTGGGACTTGCATCTCATCTTCTCACCAACCACGATATTCATTGCAATTGTCAGTACATGGATGCAGTCTTCAAGGCAGGGGATCTATCTACATTGGAGGGACTATCATACCGGAGATAGCTGTAAAACATAAAGTGGGAAGGACCATTTATTGAAAAGAACGACATACACATGAGAACAGAAGACAGCTTATTCAGATTGATTCACACTTGTTTTCTGCGTTTTGTTTCTGTACCTCATGCACTCTTTATTGATAGAATATTTGAAATACTATCATGTATAAAATCAAGTGTATAAAATCACGAGAGGAATAGATCAGGTAGATGCACAGAATCTTTTGCCCAGAGAATATAGGTTCAAGTTGAAGGGAGAAACAATTTGACAGGAATCTGACGGGTGACTTTTTCACACAAAGGGTGGTGGGTGTATGGAACGAGCTGCCAGAGGAGGTTGTTGATGCTGGGACTATGCCAACGTTTAAGAAACAGTCAGACAGGTACATGGACAGGATAAGTTTCGCGGGATATGGACCAAACGCAGGCAGGTGGGACTAGTGTAGCTGGGACATGTTGGCCGGTGTGGGCAAGTTGGGTTGAAGGGCCTGTTTCCCTCTATGACTCAGCAAGTCAAGCAGTATCTGTGAAGGGAGAAACAGTATCAATGTTTCAAGTTGATGGTCTTTCATCAGGATTTTAATCTGTCTGCTACGTTGAATCTGCTTCTCTCCCCACAGATGCTGCCTGACCTGTTGGGTGTTTACCACATTTTCTGTTTGTATTTAGGATTTCCAGCAGCTGTAATATTTTCCTTTTGGACACCAGCGAATTGCAGAAGTCAATTTAGCAATTAGACCATTCAGTTGTGGTAGTTCGTTCAATTGCGAGTCACAATGACATTTCTAGCGCTCAGCTCTGCTGCATTCAAGTGTTTTGACCTATGAATTATCTCAATAACATTATCGTGCGGGTTAGTTGTCAAGTGTACTGTCTCATCAATGTTCCACAAATAGCAATGAGATAGAGTGTGCACACTCTAATGTGTTTTTTTCTATTATCATGGTTCTATCTGGTTAAGGGGAGAACATCAGGCCAAACACCAGAGAATTCTGTGGACCACAATTTGGTGTGATGGTGACTGCACTGACATTCCTCCCCCCCCCCCCCTCTCATTTTATCTGTAAAACTAAATTAATTGTTCCATACACAGCAGGTTTAAAGCAAAACCACCAATGTTTCTATCGGAGACTCAACTCTACACTCATGGAAATTGATGAGAATATTTATAAATCGATTTTTCACTCAACGAAGTGTTGGTGTTGATAGTTCACTTGTGGGAGCAAACAAGGCAGAAATGTCTTCCCTCAGAAGGTAATGAATCTCAGGAATTCACTGCCCAGTGAAGGCTGCATTGTTGGAAATATTGAAGGGGAGGGTCGATACGTGTTTGAATGGTTGTTGGACTGGAGACTATGAGGTTCTGGAACAAGTTGAGATGAGGCCAGCTATGATCATACTAGATTACAGCACAGACTTGAGGGGATGAATGGCCTCCCCCTGCTGCTGTTTTCCTGTGTTCTCCCATTCCATCTCACAAGAGGATACATCTTTTCTGTGAGCCTGCCCGCTCTCCCTTTAGTAGCATGCCCTCTTGCATGCTTGAACTCAACCAAAGCACTCATGAACTAGTTTAGCATGGATGCTGTTGCAGGATATAATTCAGCATGGTTTCAGAACCATCCCCCGATGAACCAACCCACACTCACAAGTGGTGTGGTTGACTCGGTTTGCCCTGTCAGCTGCCTTTAGTCAGGGCAGCTGTGGGGCCAGCACATGAGAGAGGTGTGTGTGTGTGTGTGTGTGTGTGTGTGTGTGTGTGTGTGTGTGTGTGTGTGTGTGTGTGTGTGTGTGTGTGTGTGTGTGTGTGTGTGTGTGTTGTTGTGTGTTTTGCGTGTGATGTTCAGGTCTGTGGTATTTGTGTGTGTTTGAATGTGATCTGTGTGTGCATATGTGAGTGAGTGAGGGAACATGTGTGTGTGTGTATGTATGGTGTGCGTACAATGTATGTGTCTGTACGTAGAGTAGGTGTGTGTATGTGCGTGGTATGTTACTGTGAGAGTATATGGTGTGTGTATAATATATATGTGTGTGTGTGTGTGTGTCTGGTGTGTGTGAGTGAGCGTGCGTGTGCAATTTGTGCATCTGTGTATGTGGTGAGATAGATCTGCGTGTGCGTGTGTGTGAGATAGATATGTGAGATATGGTAGATATGCTTGTGTGTGTGTCAATGTGTGTGTCAATGTGTGTGTCAATGTGTGTGTGCACTGTGGGAAAGTGTGTGTTTGTGTGTTCAGTGTATGTTAGGAGAGTATGTTGTGCTTGACGTGTGTGGTAGATATGTGTGTGTGAATGTGTGTGTGCATTTCCATACAAGTGTGATCTGTGTACAGTGTGAGCGAGTGTGAGTGCACGTGCGTGTGTGTATATGTGTGCGGATTTACCTGCGAGATTATGATCAGTGTGTGTGTGAGTGTGTGTGTGTGCATTTACATACAAGTGTGATGTGTGTGTGTGCAGTGAGCGAGTGTGTGTGCACGTGCGTGTGTGTGTATGTGTGCGCAATTACATGCGAGATTGTGATCTGTGTATGTGCAGTGTGAGTGAGTGCATGTGTGTGTACATGTACGTGTGTGTAAATGTGTGCGCGCGTGTGAGCATTTGCATGCAATATTGTGATCAGTGTATGTGCAGTGTGAGTGAGTGCATGTGTGTGTGCACATGCATGTGTGTGTATTTGTGTGCATTTACATGCAAGTGTGGGATCAATGTGTGTGTGTGCAGTGTGATCAGTGTGTGTGTGTGTGTGTGTTCATGAGGAAGTGTCTATGGGAACTGAGCCCAGACTCCTGAGGGACTTGAGCAAACATATTGCAGAGTGACGGAGTGTCGAGCTCGGGACCAAGAGGCTTCTAAAGTTCCACGAGTGGGTGACTGGTGGCCTCCTGTCCTCTGTGTGTGGCTGCAGCAGCTCCCCCTCTTGCTCCAGGCATCTGATTGCGGTTTATCAGCACAGCTCTATCACAACCTACCATCTCACTCTGCTGGTGGGCCCCAGTGTAAAGGGACCACCCTCTCTCACCTCTTGTTTAGCGAATCTAGAAATTGCAGCAGAATGAAGCTACGAAAGCTATCGTACAGTTCGCCTTCATTAAAACAATCTTAAACGTTCAGAAGGAATTTTAAGACTGGGGAGTTTTAAAAAATATTTCATTCAATTGTTCTCTATCTCTCTACATCATCGTCTAATCAGTATATTTTATTTCCCTTTCCCCTGACTCAATCGGAAGAAGGGTCTCGACCCGAAACTTCACCTATTCCTTTTCTCCAGAGATGCTGCGTGTCCTGTTGAGTTACTCCAGCATTTTATGTCTATCTGCAGCCTATCCAGTCCCTCCTCATAACTGAACCTCTCCGAACCTGCCACCATTCTTCAGATCATGGCGGTTTTGATGATGACAGAGGCAAATGTCCTTCCTAATCAGATGATTTGTGCATAAGTGCATGGGTCTCTTACATAGGCCTTTGTGAGATCATACTTTGAGTATAGTGCGCTGTTTTGGTTTTGATATTTTAGTTTTAGTCTAGTTTACAGATACAGCACGGAAACCGGCCCTTCGGCCCACCGGGTCTGCGCCAACCAGCGATTCCCGCCCATTAACACTATCCTACACCCACTAGGGACAATTTTTACATTTATCGAGCCAATTAACCTACAAACCTGTACGTCTTTGGAGTGTGGGAGGAAACGGAAGATCTCGGAGAAAACCCACGCAGGTCACGGGGAGAACGTACAAACTCCGTACCGACAGCGCCCGTAGTCGGGATCGAACCCGCGTCTCCGGCGCTGCATTTGCCGTGAGGCAGCAACTCTACCGCTGCGCCACCGTGACTGCCCTGGATATCTGAGGAAGGATGGCCTTGCTATGGAGAGAGTGCAGCAAAGGTTCACCAGATCGATGTGTGGGATGGCAGGGATGAAATATGAGGAGAATTTGGTTCAATTGGGATTATATTCACCAGAGTGTAGAAGAATGAGGGGCTCTCATAGAAACCCATGGCACTCTAACTGCCCTGGTCAAATTAGATGTGGGAAGGACTTTCCCATTGGTCAGCGAGTCACAGATCAAGGATCCCAGTCTAAGGATAAAGCGTAAGCCTTGTTATACTGAGGTGAGGAAAATATTATTTTCTCAGAGAATAGTTCACATATGGAATTCTCTCTCACAGAACATTTTGAAGGGCAGCACAGTGGCACAGCAAGTGAGTTGCTTCCTTTTAGCGCCAGAGACCCGGGTTCGATCCCGACTACGGGTGCTGTCTGTACGGAGTTTGTACGTTCTCCCCGTGACTGCGTGGGTTTTCTCCAAGATCTTCGGTTTCCTCCCACACTCCAAAGACGTACAGGCGTGTAGACTAATTGGCTTGGTACGAATGTAAATTGTCCCTGGCGTGTGTAGGGACATGTTAATGTGCGGAGATCGCTGGTCGGTGTAGACTCAGTGCGCCGAAGGGCCCGTTTCTGCGCGAAACACAACTACAAGCCCAATCATTAAATATATTCAGGAAGGAGTTCGATATTTTCCCATGGTCGGAGGGATTGGTGGATGTGGGGAGCACTGAAATCAGATGATCAACTTTGATCATATTGAATGATGGAGCAGGTTTGAAGGGCTAAATGGCCTATTCCTACTATTTTCTATGCTTATGTATTTCTATACTGAAAAATGTCTCTTCTCCTCAACCCACACACCAAGGAAAATACTAGTTCTTACTCGTAGAGGCTGGGAGAATCAGCAATATGTCTTGTAACTGGTGTTTTCAAAAGATGAAAAGTACAAATGTGACTCTCCATGTTGCCTTGCTACAGGTGAATGGAAATGTGATTGGTGCACAATTGAACGGTCATCAGGGATGTCCCATTTATCTACCGGGCAAAACTTAGCATTCAGACAGCAACAAAAGTCAATGTGATCTGGACATGCCCTATCTGCTGGCACTAACATGAGCCTGCACTGAAGAGTCCACCAACAGTCACTGCCTTGAAGGTAGGTCAAGGGCTTGCGTAACACTGGAAGGGGGGATGAGAGGTTCCCTAAGTCCTGACGGAGAGCTGGAGGATTGTGGAACTCATGGAGTAGGCAGATGCATTCTGTAGTTGCCGTTACTTTCTTGTGGTCTGGAATGCGGAGACAGATTTGATACATTCCAACAAATTTCTTGGAGTTGCTGCCTTACAGCCCTTGCAGCGCCAGAGATCTGGCTTCGATCCCAACCACGGGAGCTGCCTGTACGGAGTTTGTACGTTCTCCCCGTGACTGCGTGGTTTTCCTCCGAGACCTTCAGATTCCTCCCACACTCCAAAGGTGTACAGGTTTGTCGGTTAATTGGCTCGGTGTATGTGTAAAAAATTGTCCCTAGCGTGTGCGGGGCAGTGTTGATGTGCGGGGGTCGCTGGCCGGCGCGGACTCGGTGGGCCGAAGGGCCTGTTTCCGCGCTGTATCTCTGAACTAAACTAAACTCAACATATTAAATTAGTGACAAGTGGTTGAGGAAGAACAGGGTTTAGTTTTGGAGAAGTAACAATGCCTTACGGGGCAGGAAATGTATCAGATTTGTAAGAGTAAATTGAACTTTCTTGTTGGGTGTCAAAGACAAACTACAAATGGCGAGGTTATACATACGCTGCAGAAACTGTAGACATGAAAACAAGCCGATGGAAAATTGGGGTGGGGGGGGGGGTGAACCACTTAATTGCCGATGACGGACGAGGAGAGACTTGGTCTGTGCGTTAATTAATGCATCTTGCCACCCAGCATTGCTCCCATGAAGTTCAGGTTACCACAGCTCCTGGGCAGGTCGTTCAATGAGGTGTCCCCATCTGACAGGCGATCCCAGTGATGTGCCACAGATGGACAGCATCAGTAAAACCCCTGACAAGATTCTCCTGCTTTACACAAGTCGACCCTCTCCCCCACCCCTCCCGCTTTTCCCGGTTCTGTGTGGCGCCTTTGATCTGGGATTATTAGAAGTAAAGACTGCAAGGAGATCTGTATCAGAGAATTCCTGTGGGTTTCCTTCGTTGAGAGGAAAACAATTTGAAGACTTCTCCTAAGCCCACACGCAAAGGTGGCCTCTCTCATTTTGCCGTCATGCTGACAAATCTTACTGTAATTGTTTCCGATTATCGGATGCGGGCTTGGCCAGAATTTTGCAAAAGAACAAACAATTTTGTTTCACTGGTTTAACATTCCTCCCCGACCTCTCCCCACCCACTGTGGTCCTCCCCATCCATTCGCACATCAGCAAAGTAGCTGTCACCACCTGGATGTCCACATCATCTGCTCCCACCCCCCACCTCCCCACCACCTCCCCTTCACATGGGAGCTTGGGCAGTGCAGGCCGTTGACTCTTTCCTCAGATACAGTGGAGGCGACACAGTGGTGCGGCGGTAGAGTAGCTGCATTACACCACCGGAGACCCGGTTCGATCCTGACAATGGGTGCTCGCTGGGTGTTTCGGTTTCCTCGCACATTCCAGAGATGTACAGGATTGTAGGTTGATTGGCTTCAGTAAAAATTGTAAATTGTCCAAAGTGCGTAGGATGGTGCTACTGTATGGGGGGATCGCTGGTTGGTGCGCACTCGCTGGGTCGAATGGCCTGTTTCCACGCTGTGTCTCGAAAAAGTATAAAGTCTTAATTCCCCTTCTCCTTCCCACACTATCCTGTCTGCCCTTGGTGGGGCCTCATGCAAAATGGAGGAACAACACTACATGTTACACTCGGGAGACTTACAGCCCAATGGTATGAACACTGAATTCTAATGCCCCTGCCCCACTTAGGAAACCTGAACGGAAACCTCTGGAGACTTTGCGCCCCACCCAAGGTTTCCGTGCGGTTCCCGGATGTTTTTGTCCATCTCCCTAATGGTCAAAAGTGGTTCCCGTTTTAAAAATCGGTCATTTCTTAGTCGAAGCCGGTTGCAATGCCAGTTGAAGGTGGTTGCCGGAGGACAAAAACCTCCGGGAACCGCACGGAAACCGCACGGAAACCTTGGGCAATCAAGTAAACCCACTGAACTATTGCAACCTTCACGTGGTCCGCCCCGTTTCGACGAATGCAATCAACCTGGCGTGCACAATCCAATAAGATCAAATAGAACAAGTTGTCCTCCAACTTTAGGCTATCAACAACCACCCCCAGCCCAGTGTGCTTTCCCCCTCAACCCCTGTCACCATGTTATTTCTCACTCCTCCTTATGCTCACCCCCCCTCCCTACCTGCCCAGTCCCCCTTCCACCAATATCTCTCCCTCAGACATTACATTTCCTCCTCCTCTTCCTTTCTTGTCCGACACCCTTTTGCCGCCTCCACGCCTCCAGTCTTGGCTGCCACCTCCACCCATCTATCAAACTGCCCCGAAGATAAGACACAAAAAGCTGGAGAAACTCAGCTGGCCAGGCAGCATCTCTGGAGAGAAGGAATGGGTGACGTTTCGGAACCTGCCCCACCTCACCTGTATCCAACTACCACTTGCCCGGCTTTGCCCTGTCATTCCAACTTTCTCCCCTCCCCTCCACTCCATCAGTCTGTAGAAGGGTCCCAATACAAAACGTTGCCTGTCCATTTCCGTCCACAGATGCTGATCTGTCCAGTTATTCCTCCAGCGCTCTGTGTTTAGCTGCAAACGCACCTTCATCCATGAATGGCACAGGCCAGTTATGGAGTCCATCTTGGCTTCTGTTGACTACCTCTTTAACTTGGAAGTGGCAAGGCATTTGCTTCAGGGAGTTCTGGGCTCTGCAAAGTGCCACCTTTCAGGCAGGGTAAACCTACCATCTGGGCAGCACGGATGGCATCGTGGTAGAGCTACTGTCTTACAGTGCCAGATACCCGGGTTCGATCCTGACTACGGGCGCTGCCTGTACAGAGTTTGTACGTTCCCCCTGTGACCTGCGTGGGTTTTCTCCGAGATCTTCAGTTTCCTCCCACACTCTAAACACATACAGGTTGTAGGTTAATTGGCTTGGTGTAAAATGTAAAATTGCCCCTAGTGCGTGTAGGATAGTGTTAATGTGCGGGGATCGCTGGTCGCTGTAGACTCAGTGGGCCGAAGGGCCTGTTTCTCCAAACTAATCTAAAATGTGAAGGGGAAAGGACTCTGAGTGGAGGGGCAGGAAGGTAAACCTAGCGATCTCTCAATCAACACCTACAACAGATCATGCAGTCTTCAACGAATAACTATCTGCATAGCCTTGCTATGTTCTAATTGAATACTGCATGTCTGCCTCTCTTCTTAAACAGGTCCCCGAGATTGGTCCATCCTGGATCTCCGCATCTGCAGCAGCTGATGCTGGACACTCTGTCACTGGGGGAACGGGTCGGGAAGTGAAGCACTCTTCCTGCCCTTTACCCCGGGCCTCCATGTGTTCCCGATGTATTGGCTTGAGGTTCACAACCGGATGCCTCTTCCCCACTCCGACTGGGTCATTGGCCAGGGATCCCCACCTTACAGCATGGATGCCACATTATTTCAAGCCTTCCTGCTCACCTAGTAATTTCTTGTTCATCTAGTAATTTCTTCTTAGGCCAGGGCTTGGACCATCTGTTTTGGAAATCTACTATCTGCCATGTGAATGATGTGGCCTGCCCAACATGATGGATGAATATGATTAAAGCCCTGGTGCTAGAGATGTGACCTGGGCAAGGTTGCTCAGATTAGGAGCAAGGTTTTGAAGATGGGTACTTCTCCAGTGCCATGAGATGCATGATGTAGGTCGCCCAAGCTTCAGACACATACAGGAGTTAGAGGGCATGACATTTGTACTGGGTACTCGGTTAAACATTCTTTTTCCGCAGGCAACGAGAGATAAGCAAGTGAACTGAATCCGATGGTGGAAGTATCTCTCAGATATGGGACCAAGTCCACCTTGTCCAAACCTTCACCCTGGACCTTTACTATTGGGGATGAGTTGTTAGAGAGCAGTCTCTTGCATACTTCAGTGAATGAGTTGACAGTGACTTGAAGCTCAGGCTCAAATGTAACAGTCATCTGTGGATTGTGGATCGCGGCTCAATGTCCGAGGCAGATGCAAAACAACGAAGACCACTGAAGGAAAAATATTAACTCTATTTCCCATCTCCACAGAAACTGCCTGACTTGTTGAGTGTTTCCAATATTTTCTGTTTTTCTTTCATTTGCGATCTTTTTCTCTGTGATTTCCATGTCCTGCGGTGAAATGTAACATCAATGTTAAAGTTCGCAACGACCTTGCAAAATCAGCTTTTCTCTGATGGGGCAGCAGAATATCCACCACATCCAGACTCTCCTGGTCCATGGCTTCTTTACCAGCTGGTTTGAGGAGAATTCCCAGGAGATTGTCGGGTGCATCAAGGGAAAAGAAATGCCCCGCAGGCTCCTGAAGAGAGAAAACCAGCAAAGAATCTGTGACCCCAAACAGGCAGTGGACGGACATAACGTAGGAGGTCCAACAAGTTGCTGGTGGCATGAATAAGCGCAGATTCCTCATAGCCAAAAGGGCAACCTGTGGCCAGACACCTAATGATCCACCTCAATGAGAGTCAAGAACGGAGGTAACCCACCAGGGACAGCTAGCAATCTGCACCCATTGGGAAGATTATTCCAAAAATGCTCAAACACAACCCATCCTTGACATGAGTCAACTTGATTCCATTCAAATTCAAAATGCCCAACCTCAACTGGTCATCACCCCAATGACAAGATGCCAAAGTGTCCATTTGTCAACTGAAGAATAACAGGGTCTCAAGAGCAGACAACATCTCTCCTGAAGGAGAGAAACTTCACAAATTCACAACCTCACCTGTCGTCCAGGAAGAGGATGGCACGTCAGAGAACCTCAAAGATATTGTCGTTTTGACCATCTTCAAGAAAGGGGCAAACTAAACCGCAGTAGTTACAGGATGTTTTTCATGCTATCTGGCACAGGAACATTCTTGCCACGATCCTCCTCAGTTGTCTCCTTCCAGAACGGTTCCCCAGATAGCAGTGTGGGTTCCACACATCTCAAAGCACAGTAGAGGTCCAGCTGTGCAGACGTCCACTATGCAAGACCTCTTTTGTCTCCATGTAGCATGTTGGGCAGCCCTTCCCAAGTCTTACTGCATGCAGAAACTCATCTCCATGTTCTTCTTAACAGTGTCATTGTGACTTTAACCAATATGTCCACAACAGATGGCTCCAATCTAAGTGCAAGCTGGCTTCCAGCTTGGCAGAGTAATCACCCGCCACCACAAGTAATGTGGCTGGTGGACCACAAGGTATATGGCAGATACCTTTTAATTCCAATCTTGTATTTTAGTGGTGAGTATTTCACGTTAGTCAGACCTGGTCGTACATCAACACCACCAACTCATCAGATGAGCTTATCAGTATTCTCTTCTCCTTTCCCCAATGCCAATGCCTTAGAATATACAACGCTGAACAGTACAGGCCTTTCTGCCCAACACATCTATGCTGGCCATGGGGCCAATCTATCTGATCCCATCTCCCTGCACCTGGACTCTATTCCTCTATTCCCTGCCTGTTCATGTATCTGTCTAACTTATCTCTTGCAAATTACCGTTGTATCTGCACCGTCGGCCCGCCGTGAGGGAGGTAGACAATTGGGGAGGGAGGGTGAACAAAGGACAATGGGGACCCGGCGTGGGGGAACCGCTGTGGGGGGGGGGGGGGGGGGTGGAACAAAAGGAAGAGCGGCCATGCTTTGTAACTTTGTCAGCGCTGTAGGCGGCCACTATTTGTATACATTGGGAGTAAACCATATAAACCATATAACCATAACCATATAACAATTACCGCACGGAAACAGGCCTTCTCGGCCCTTCCAGTCCGTGCCGACCATTTATTTTCCCCTAGTCCCATCTACCTGCACTCAGACCATACCCCTCCATTCCCTTCCCGTCCATATACCTATCCATTCCCTTCCCGTCCATATACCTATCCACTTTACTTTTAAATGTTAAAATCGATCCCGCCTCCACCACTTCTGCTGGAAGATCATTCCACACAGCCACCACTCTCTGAGTAAAGAAGTTCCCCCTCATGTTACCCCTAAACTTCTGTCCCTTAATTCTCATGTCATGCCCTCTTGTTTGAATCTTCCCTACCCTCAATGGGAAAAGCTTATCCACGTCAACTCTGTCTATCCCTTTCATCATTTTAAAGACCTCAATCAAGTCCCCCTTTAACCTTCTGCACTCCAGAGAATAAAGATAAATGCAGCAAAGATGTTCACAGTGCCTAGTCACATGTGACAATAATGTATCTCATTCCATTCCACCACTTCTGTTGGTCCCCAGCACTCTCGGTGTCATATATTTGCCCCCACAATTCTTCTTTAAACTCTCACCATGAACCCATCTCCTCTAATGTTGCAGAGAGAAAACGTTAGGAAAGGCTGTCAAAGGTTTCTCTGAGATGTCACAAAAGCAAACTCGTGGGTGCGAGAGTGAGCAGTGGCTGGCAGAGGAGAGAGGGTTGGCTGAGGATGTGGGGCTTCAACACCATTGTTCACCTTAATGGGCCTGTCCCACTTACGAGACTTTTTCAGCGACTGCCGGCACCCGTCATAGGTTGCTGCAGGTTGCCGAAAATTTTAAACATGTTGAAAATCCAGCGGTGGATTCCTTTTGCTAACATAATAACTGGCTTTTTTTCTTTTTTTTTTCCTTTCCCTTTTCATTTTTTAGGGTCTATCTTTTAGCCCCCTTTCTCTAATTCTTTGACCAAGGGTTTCTTCTCCCCTTTGGCACGCTCTTTCACTATCACAACTCTTTTCACATTTCACTCTCTTTCTCTCTATTCTTTTTCTTTAAAAGCCATACAATGATGGGGTACAACGACTGTAACAGTATATATGTGTACATTGATTTATTTACCTCTAATAAATAAAATTTAAAAAAAATAATTTTAAAAATTAAAAAAATCCCGCGGCGACCAGAACAAGGTACGACTCTTTGGGCGACCACTCACGACCATACACGCTTCACCCCGCGTGTGACACCTGCATGGGCGTGAGTAGTCTCCTCAATCTTCTGATCACCACTGGATTTTCAACACGTTCAAAAATTTTGGCGACCTGCAACGGCCTATGACGGGGGTCATAGTCTCGTAAGTGGGACAGGGCCATTACTCCCACCACGAGAGGCTTAGGTGGAAACGCGGTTTTGTCCAATTTTCCTTTCTAACAATTGCTTACAAAGCTATGCAAACCCTAGTTGTAAAGGTGTATGGTGGGTGCCTAACAAAGAGCTAATTATGCTGCAAAGAAATACAAAATCATACACAGTCTAGCCATGAAATGTGGTCACGGCTCCAATTCTGGTGTGATGGAAAACAGGATGGTTAGTACTTCATTCGACAGCCCTTGAAATGACCCTGCCAGGGAACCTCAAAGATATTATCATTTTTACTATCTTCAAGAAAGGGACAAACGATATCACAGCAGTCTACAGGAGGTTGTGGGGTCCACAAAAGATTACAATGACAGAGGGGGGAGAGAGGGTAGGAGGAAGTAGGGTCGGGGAGGCAGGAAATGGGAAGGAAGAGAGAAAGAGATGATGTTAGAGACGTCTAATGTAAAGAGACACAGTCAAATCATTAATTTGATTGAAACAGGTAAAGCAACTGAGAATGGACATCACATTGACAAGACGTAGTTTGGTTTACTGCACTGTGTTAGTTTTTATGATTTTATGATCCTTTTTCAGAGAGCCCTCTTATATTATTCTACTTCCAAAGTGACTTGGACGAGTTGGTGTCAGCAACAAAATGGTGACACATAGACCATTGCAATTCACCATATTACAGTTTTGCTCAAACTTCAAGGAAGTGATGAAGACTTGAAGATCTATATTTAACTCTTACCCTGCTAAATAAACAGGAACCCTGCACAGCTGTCAATACAAATGCTGTAAATAGACTCTCAGGGTTAGCATGCTAATCGTACCCGACCAGATTTGCCTTCACCTGAATCATCATTTAGTTACCCTCTGCCCTTGAAGCACAAATTCTCACTGGGTGACATTGAGAAATATTCTTTGCTAACAACCTCATCAAAAAAATTTGGTGGCTCAGTGCATTTAAAGAGATGATAGCCAACAAATAGACATGTTATCTTTATTCTAGCACTACAGTTAACCACAGATAAAACTACAGAGGTTCGTGATAAGCCCATTGTGGAATTGGGCTGAACTAAAATGGTGGGCACTATAACGGAATGCTGATCGAGCTCCAATATCATATACCGAGGCTCATCACAAAAGCAATGTATGCAACATATCACGCCTCTCAAAAAGAGTTTAAAGTGTCCCATAATTGTCTGTTTTGAAAGAGCACCAATAAAATATCATTTTTCACCCTAACTACAATGATTGAATCCAGCCTGGGCCTGCTGTGTGTGTGTGCTCACCTTGGAGACTGTTAGCGTTGGCGCTGGTGCAGGTCGGGGGAGGGGAGGTCTGTGGCCTCACCACCGGAGCGAAGGCGCTTTTTTGTTTCACTGCAGACACCATATTGGCTGGCGAGAAGGAGAATATGCCTGAGGTACTGCTACAATTTGAAGGAAGGCTGGTGGAGGAGGCCATAGTAGGGCTGGACGGTACTACTGCAACAAGAAAGGAGGAAATATGTCAACCATTTGGGTGCCATATATATATTTTCTCATATATATATATATTATATGCAAATATATCATATATATATATATATATGAATTTGTACAATTCATCAACCATTTTCAGGATGGTTTGCCAATCACTGTGCAAGACGTTTTTAAGAGTCATTCTAAGATGTTGAGAGAATAAAAGTCTGAATACAGCTGGGTGGTAGTAATGCTACAACTGAGTGGATTGCTTGCCCATTTTGGAGCCAACCACATTGGGGTCAAGAGTCAGAATACAGGCCAGACTGGGTAATGATGGGTAGATTTTCTCCCATGGAGATGTTAGTGAGCCAGATGGGGTTTTACAAAATATCCACAAGTTTTGTTTTTCCATGTGGTCATCACCAGGATTGAGATGTTGATAGAATTTAATTTCATGTGATGGGATTTGGACTCGGGAGTTTACAGATTAGTAGCTCAGGCCTCTGGATTGCTAGACGGGTACATTAACCACTGCACCATCAACATGCTCCAAGATCAACTGTTCACCATTGGGAAACTTACCTGGCAACATTGGTAACTTAACCCTTTCAAATCTAGACTTTGTTAATTGACATCATCTTTTAAAAGGAGTGCTTCTGAGCCAGAGCCATGGCAAATTTAGCATTTAGAGAATCAAAAGAAGCATCAACAAAGATAAGGAATGGAGCTAGTTACAAAACCAGGAGCAGGTCATTTAAAATGGAGGTGCATGGACATTTATTCTGGACAGTGGTGAATCTCTCAAAGGTCTAGCGCAGAGGGTTGAGGATGCTAGATCATTAGGTTGGAGGCACATTTTTCTTGTTGACAGATTGGGCTATGGAGGAAAATGGGGAATTGGCAGAGAAGAGGAGTTGAATTCTTGGAGAGATCAGCCAGGATCATACTGAATGGCGGAGAAGGCTTGAGGGCCTGGTGTCTTCCCCCTGTCCCCATGTTCCTGTACTCCTGTCTTTTAAATTTATTTTTCATTTCTGTTGGGAAGGGTAGGAATGATGACAATAATTAGAGGGATCGGGAGAGTGTGGTGGCAGGAATGAAAGGCATTCATCTCACATCATGGTGTCAATACCTCAACAGGACCAGGCCCTTAGCTTGCCTTCATTCCCATAATAACAGGGACACGTTTTCCCTTTGACGGCTGAGGGATTATTTTGTTACAAGAGTAGCTCTCCAATAGTGCGTGTGTAGTTTAGGCATTTCCCCATCGTCCTACCCCTCACGCCCCTTCTATTCCCTGTACACTTGCCTGAAGTGAGTGTTCCTTAATCAACCTACGCATAGGGTCAGATCAAAAGTAATCAACTGATTAAAAAATAGAGGTGCGCAGCCACTAATAGGAAAATATCTTCAGCTAAGGTCACCTCATCTCCTTGTAATGTGAGCAGAGAGCTAGTTGTTTAATCATTACTCACACAATTAGTTTATTGATTTTAATTAAGGAGGACGCCTTTGAGTTAGAGAGCCAGACTGAAACGGTGTCTGATGGGGGTAAACCTACAGTCAGTGGCCCTGGTCTTTCACCAACCTCCCCCTTCTTTGAAGAAACACAACTCCCCTTTCAGGCAGCGTGTGAGAGCGTTTTTTGGACTTCCACCAAATGATTGCAGATTCTATTGTAAAGTACAATCATGTAAACACAGAGACAAAGATTGTATGATGGAAATCAGCTGCTGTGTCCACTTGGTCATTATAGGCTCTTTGTGAAACTGAAGCCTCGAGCAACACTAAGCTGACTTAGCGATGGATTAACAAAGTATCAGGTTCCATATTGCTCCTCATCTATGGTACTTTGCATTTCCTTTGAGATTAATTAACAATTGTGTCAAGGCGTTTAAAACGGAGCACAATCATTGATTCATACATTTGCAGGGACACATGTGGACGAACCAGTATCATTGTGTCTGTGATCGAGCTAAACTTGCTAACATGCTTTTTTTTTAAAACCACATTTACCATTTCTTCTAAGGGAGAAATTGAGGGTTAACAAAAATCTACCCACAGTGCAGTATGCTGGAAGACAAGCCACAATGTAACAAAACATCAAAGCTGACAATACAATGAAATGAAGACGGCGTCTGTGCATTCATTTACATACGAGCCACATTTCTGTACGATGTGGAATCCCACCCTCAAGACTGCTGTTCCTCAAGATAGACACAAAATGCTGGAGTCACTCAGCAGGGCAGGCAGCATCTCAGGAGAGAAGGATTGGGTGGCGTTTTGGGTCGAGACCCTTCTACAGACTGCTGTCCCTCACATGGAATACAAGCAGGTTTCTGTGGTAGATGGACCATTCACAGATTTAAGAGTGCTCCATTATCTTCTGGGAGATTAACAAAGCTTCCGCATTTCATCATAACCTGCCATGTGTAAGAAAGAACTGCAGGTGCTGGTTTAAATTGAAAGTAGACACAAAATGCTGGAGGAACTCAACGGGACAGGCAGCATCTCTGGAGAGAAGGAGTGAAGAGAACGTGTCATGTGTTGTCTCTCCCGAGATGGCTGTAGGTGGTGGGTCTGAGAAAGGCTTGAAAATTCAGCTACCCTCTTCCATGTCATCCATGCATCCATTCAATGCAATGTTATATGGCAATGTCCCTCTATCTGGCCTATTTCTGCATTTGTCTTTCCTCCCTCAGAGAAACTAGGAAACCTCACCCTAGCTTGTCCTGTCTTTATCGGATAATTTATTCCTGCACGTTTTCAGTTGTGAGAGGGGATGTATCGCTCTGCATTACCCAATGTATTACCCATTCATTGAGCCCCCAGCAAACGGTCAGAGCCTGATTGCTGCTTGCTAGAGGTGTTTAAGGTCGACCCACAATGGGAAGTGAGTGCCTTCAATGATCTAATAACCCAACACTGCAGAACACAGTTTAAACCTTCATCTCGTCAGCCCTTGATTTCAGAATTATCATTGTATTATCGGGATATCGCATATTAATGGAACTTGTGAAAATATAGACCATTCAACACTTCAAGTCTGCTCTGCCAATCCACACAATCACTGCTGGTCCTCTATCTCAATACACTATTTTAGTTCTCTCCTGCACTCTTTGATGTATTTTGAATTTTTTCCAACTACTTCTTAAATATACTCAACAAGTTGGCTGCCTTTGCCTCTGTGATGGACATTCACATAGGTTCACAACCCGCTGTTAAAGCAAAATCTCTTATCTGTCAGAAAAGACTCCCCCCCCCCCCCCCCCCACCGTGTCCTAGACTGCGATCCCTGTTTCCCATCCATTCCAAAATGATTCCCATCCGTTTGAAGAATCTTCCCTGCACCCAGTCTGTCTGGCCCTGTCACACTGGAAATATTTCATAATACTAAAACACAGTTCAGCTCAACAGCCCAATCGTGAATCCATGCAGACTTTACTACTGGAAGCACAACTGATGGCTAATGGGTCTGCTGTAAGACCCATTATAAAGCAATGGGACAAGGGAACAACATTGCCTGAGCCCCATTCAAACTTGAAGATAGTTTCTATGTGTCTGTGATGTGGATACTTGGATATTCTCAGGCGACAGGCTGTAGGACTATCAACGATGCTTCCCAACAGAAAATCCTATGTGTGAAGTTTGGCCTCATATTGTTTTCTACCAAACCCAGAACCTTTGTTTGAACAGCAAAACCCATTGGACATTTTTCCCTTCTTTAAGGAATCTGGCAGAGGAGAATTGTTCCCTGGCATTTCTGATGATCTTCTAACATTATTTCATCTATTCAACAAAATTCCCAGGGATCATCCCTAGTACATTATTGTTCAAGGAGCAATCTTGCTTCTGCTGCTCAGTTCCTCTATGCCAGCGGTAATCGGAAATAAACCAGGTCTTACGCATATGACTAGCATTGTCTAAGTGGTTCACTCTACACCAGGCCATTTGGTGACACATTAAAAGTGGTGAAATAGAGATTCCTACATGAAATTCAAACCTAGAGCCTGGATCACGCTGGGGTTCCTTGCATTTGACACTCCTTTAAAGAATGATTTATTATATAGTCAGGTATATCCGGTGGCGGCGCGACTCATGTTGCAGCGGCCCCTACAGCCTGTCTGCCCTTTTTTTATTTTTTGTCTAGTTAAATGTAGTTGTTTGTGTTTTTTTTTGTATGTTTCTAATTGTGTATATGTGGGGGGTGGGGGAGGGAGGGGGAAACTTTTACAATCTCTTCCCCGCACGGAAGACCCGACTTTTTCCCTGTCGGGTCTCCGTGGTCATTGGGGCCTAGCACCGTGGAGCGGCCTCCGACCGGGACGACCTGGGGGCTCCAGTCACGGGGCCTGCGGAGCTGCGGACTCACCGTCACGGGGCTGGCCGGCCTCGGAGCGTGGGGAGCGGTGGTGGCTCGCTGCTGCGGCCCGACTCCAGAGCTCCAGCTCCAGCTCCAGCTCCAGCTCCAGCTGCAGACCAGTGGACTGTCGGGATATCTGGAGCTCGCGGGTCCGGGTGGGAGACCGCTCTCTGGAGCTCCCGCAACACAGCTTCTCCAGCCCGTGTCGCGGGGTTGGAGTGACCCGGAGCGGAGCCGTACATCGCCCGGCGCGGCTTCAATGGCCGCGGGACATTCCAGCGCCCGCCGGGGGCTCCAACGTTGTGACTTTTGGGGCTTGAGCGGGGCCGTACATCGCCCGGCCCAGCGCGGCCTCAATGGCTGCGGGACATTCCACCGCCCGCCTGGGGCTTCGACCTCGGGAAAGAAATAGTGCGGGGGAGAGAGAAGACTTTGCCTTCCATCACAGTGAGGAGGAGATTCACTGTGATGGATGTTTGTGTGAATTGAATTGTTTGTATGTTTTGTAGGAATTGTTTTGTTTGTATGGCTGTGGAAACAGAATTCCTTTTGAGCCTCTCTGAGGTTCAAATGACAAATAATAAAAAATCTAATCTACATCGATTCGTTACAATACTCTTGAGGAAAGTGTTCCTAACATTGAGAGTCAATGATTATGACTCTCGCTAATGATTAACACTGTCTTGACAGATATTCTGCCTCACCTATGAAAGCTTTAACATGGCCGGTCAGACTATTTTATCATTCTATTCTTTTGGGGTCCACAACTCTTGCATGTGGTGAAGTAGGGCAAGTTGAAAAGGGCAAATCACTTTGATTGAGAAGTATCAATGCAAGAGTCTACATATTTGCACCTGTTTCAATAATTATGTGAGAACCAATTCTCTTTCAAAAAGCTCATAAATATTCTATTAGACGTATTAAAAATAAATTTCTCTTAATTCTCTTTTAGGTAAAATTGGCTGATTTGTTATCAAACCTCATTGCATGCAGTTATATTTACTGGGAATATCCTAGGTTTTTCTACCAATCATCTGACAAACCTACATTGCCCAATTGAGAGAAATCCCTGAGGAAATTTTCAGCAATTGTCCCAGCATATGATTACTTCAAGAATAATCTGTATGCAACTTCCAATGATGTGTAAATGTAAGTCTGGCCCTGAAATCAATTAAAGCTTAATTGCCTCCTCCCTGGAGTCAGATAAATACACCAGGAAATGACTGGCTTCCTTTCTCTATTTTTGTTCTGCATCTGCAACAAAGCATGATGTCGGAAATGTGACACATACAAAACCAATGGGCTTTCCAATAGATAATCTTACACTGAGAACTGGCCCCACTTTGGAAACCATTTGACCTTTCTTGACTGTACAAATACTTGTTCTACCAACATCCTACATGGAGAATGTAACTGAGATCTCGCACGGTACACTGTTCGGTAAAACACTACTCTGAAAATGTAAGGTCGAACCTTGCTTCAATAGTTGAGCAAAATAATTAGACATGAAATTGGCCCAGATTGGCCACAGTTTAAGAAGTAGGGAAAGAAGTGAAGGATTGGCTTGAACTCAGCAACTTGTAATGCCGATATTCCCAAAAGATGAGTGAGATCCGATGTAGGACCAACAGCAAAGTTATTAAGGAGTGTAAGGTTTGATGCCAAGACCTTTTTACTTACTGGCATATGGCGAATTGGCAGCAGACCCATTGAGAAAACCAGGAGAACTTCCGAGGTTGGACATCCCCGCATTGCCATATCCATTCATACTCGTTGTCACAGAATTGTAGTTTGTTTGCTGTGGAGTGGAGCTCGGCACATATCCATGAGGAGACACACTGCTTGTGTTGCGAGTAAAACCTACATGGAGAGAAGGACATTTGCACATAAGGAATAGGAGTGGAATTTGGCCATCAAGTTTACTCCGCCATTCAATCATAGCTGATCTATCCCTCCCTCCTAACCCCATTCTCCTGCCTTCTCCCCATAACCTCTGACACCCGTACTAATCAAGCATCTAACTATCGTAGCCTTAAAAATATTCACCGACGTGGCCTCCACAGCCTTCCACAGAATCACCACCCTCTGGCTAAATAAATTCCTCCTCGTCTCCTCCCTAAAAGAACATCCTTTAATCTCTCTTCCTCTCATGGCAACTAAGCACAATGGTCCAAACCTCCGCATCCTCATTGCCCATTGAAAGAGCTGATTTCAAAGGTCAAACAGCTAAAACGCAATTGACTGATGAATTGACTGCCCAATGTCACTTCGGGTTGGGGTGCAGAAGAAGAGAAAGTGGGAAATGATGGTGCACAGGTCCCCTAAAGGAAACCCTTTAAAGCACTTCAAACTGCAAGGAAAGAGAAGGTAATATCAGATCCTAGAAAACGGCTGATCATGTGGCAAGGAAAAGTAGGTTAGGAAAAGAAGAGAAATTATTTCCATAGAGGGAGGGCAGAGAAGGTTCACCAGACTGATTCCTGGGATGTCAGGACTGTCTTATGAACAAAGACTGGATAGACTCGGTTTATACTCTCTAGAATTTAGGAGATTGAGAGGGGATCTTATAGAAACGTACAAAATTCTTAAGGGATTGGACAGGCTAGATGCAGGAAGATTGTTCCCGATGTTGGGGAGGTCCAGGACAAGGGGTCACAGCTTAAGGATAAGAGGGAAATCCTTTAGGACCGAGATGAGAAGGACTTTTTTCACACAGAGAGTGGTGGGTCTCTGGAACTGTCTGCCACAGAGGGTAGTTGAGGCCAGTTCATTGGCTATACTTAAGAGGGAGTTGGATGTGGCCCTTGTGGCTAAGGGGATCAGAGGGTACGGAGAGAAGGCAGGTACGGGATACTGAGTTGGATGATCAGCCATGATCATATTGAATGGCGGTGCAGGCTCGAAGGGCCGAATGGCCTACTCCTGCACCTAATTTCTATGTTTCTATGTTAAGAGAGAAGGTGATACCAACTCCTGGATCCCAATCCCAAGACACTATTAAAATAAACATATGTGTGTAAAGGGGAAATGGTGTAAAAGATAAAATGGATGGTACCTCTCTCACTATAGAGCAGAACCAATGGGCCAAGGTCTGCATTAAACGATGGCGTGCAATAAACTGTTAGAATGACAAGTTGCACTTGTATTCAAATTCTAAAAACGGTGCTGTTTATAAGAGAAAAACGGTGCTGTTTATAAGGAAGGGCGTAAGCCTTCGGAGCCAACAGAGATACAAGGAGTGAAGCGGTGTTGGGGCGGGGGAGGCAGCAACGGTGATTTAGTTGCAAAGACTATTTTCCATTTTGGAGTGTGCTTTGCCGTTGCAATCTATCATTTGTTTATTCACGTTAAGGAAAATGACAAGAGGGGAAGAGTAAGGGGAGAGAGCAGTTAAACTAAACCACAGTGTAGTCACATAGTGTAATTATAGAGTGATAGCAGCATGTCAGTGACAAGGAGGGAGTAATTTCTCAGTGCTTAGTTACAGCAGACGTGAAGTATCACCTAATATATCATGTTAGGTGCTGATCAATCTTCTCGTTGGACTTTAGTGAATCCTGACTTTTCTCCAATCTTTCATATAAACATTTCAAGTATCCGAAAATCTAGCTTGGAGTTTGTTTTCCTTCACCTAATCATCCAACATCCAGCTACAATCCTTTTGTGATTGGTCATAAGGCAAAATGACAATAACATAATCTTAAAAACTAATACACAATTCAGCTTTTTTTCTTTTTTACTGGAGACCGACCCATTGTTTTCATAGCGTGGTATTGCACAGAAATAAAACCTTCAGACCACCAAGTGCATGCCGATCTGTTTGTCCATCAACACAGATCCCATTGGCCCGCATTAGCTCCATATCCGTCAATGTTTGCCCAGATGCCTCTTAAACATAGAGATTATATCCGACTCCACAACCTCGTCTGACAACACATTCCAGATATCAACCACTCTCTGTAGGAAACATCCACCTCAGATCCCTTATATTACTATTTCCCTTCACCTTAAACCTATGGCCTTTAGTTTTTGATGCCCCTACCATGGGAAAAAAAAATCTGACTATTTATCTGTGTAAGAAATCGTAGCAAATTGTGGACGAAGCCCAGACCATCACACAAACCAACCTCCCTTCTATTGACTCTATTCTTTCCTCACGCTGTCACGACAAGGCCAGCAGCCTAACCAAGGATGGGTCTCACCTTGGCTTCATTGTGATCATGTTTTGTCTTTCTGCTGACTGGCCAGCCCATAACGAAAGCCTTTTTCAGCCCTTTCCCACTGTACGAGTTCATTCAAGTGCCATTCAAGTCAAACTCGTGGTAAACAGGTGGAATGAACGTAGCGGGTACGTCGGGGCTCGGGGACGTCTCTTAGCGGCTCGGAAACGCTAACGGCAGCTTCTCGGGAAACGCGGTAAGCTCGGGAAGACCCTTGAAGACTTTTCAACACGTCCACGAGAGCCCCGTGTACCGACGAGCGGCCATTACCTGTAAATCTCCGAGTTCGAATCCGGGCAAACTCGGGAGAACTCCTGAATGAACTCGTACAGTGGGACAGGGCTTCACTGTACCTCGGCACATGTGATAACAAACTAAACTAAACCAAGCCTCGTGTAATGTCAAGGTCAATCTCCCCCCCTGAATTAAGGTCCTCTGATCCAAGCAACATACTTTCCTGAAATCATTTTCTCCTCATAGGAACTTGGATAATTCATCATTCCATTCATACTTTGTTAGGAAACCCTGAGGCATGGAAACCTCGACATAACGAGTACCTCATAAGAATCAGTGACGGAGTAAAACCATCACAAATCACCCTGAGATTCTGGGAGGACATTCTGGAGCCCATCAATCAGATAAATTGTCGTAATTATCCCCAATCTTATCTCCTGTTAAAATAAGTGGACAGAGAAATCTTGCAGGTGGATCTCAGGTTTGCTGATCAAGTGATAAGCAAACTGGCCCACAGGTCACTGGCCTCTCCACAAATGCGTCCTGACTGTCTGAGTGTTCCCACCATTTCATGTTTCTTAATACACAGAGCGGTTCTGTTGCAGTATCATTTACTCCTTGAGATGTGGTCAAGTATTTGGGCTCCAATCCAAATTCTAAAGAAGGGGGTCAACTCCAAGAGTTGTGGCTTCCTCCTTGTTGATGCCTTCCCTCTCAGGCCGAGTCCTTGCACTGAGAAGTATCTCAGTTGGGCTGGCCATGAACCGAGACCCAGGGCTTTGCCTCCACCCGTGTTTGGAGGTTTGAATAGGCCTAGACTGTATTCAGGTGCATCCCCATTACAGGGAATGATGGAAAAACAAATTGTGATTAGCTTCTCTGCTGATCTCTAAAATCTTGTTTGAGGATGTGTAGGAAGGAACTGCAGATGCTGGTTTACACCGAAGATATGCACAACATGCCAGAGTAACTCAATGGGACAGGCAGCATCTGAAGTCTGAAGAAGGGTCTCGACCCGGAACGTCACCCGTTCCTTCTATCCAGGGGTGCTGCCTGTCCCGCTGAGTTACTACAGCATTTTGTGTCATTCTTCATGCTTGAGGGTGGATGCCCGCAGGATTTTTGTTGAGAATCAGAAAAAATGGTGGGGGTGATAGGTCGTAAGTTGTAACTCACGTAAAGAGAAAATCACCCAAAATTGCCTTCACCTTGAGCGCCAGTAAACCTCAGGAAAATAATCAGGTCCATTAAGCTAATTGGCAACCCGCAATTATTTACATAGTTCACAGACACCACAATCAAATCCTTCAATAGCTCTTCCAAAATTAATGCACATTTTCACTAAAGCTTGTCCGATTGGAAAAATCTGTTTACAGAATTTATCAATGGATGGTGAGTTACAAACCATTCACAGCTGAAATCACATCAGAGCAATCCAATACGGTGATGTCATTAAGCACCAGTGCTTTTAACGTCTGTATATTTAACAAATTCATTTTACACTTCATCTTCAGTAATATCATGATTTAGGAATAGTCAATGAATACATTTTCAGCCTAACACATTTTTCAATGAAACATATACATGGGTAAACGGAGTCCTGAAATGACCGTGACGTAGTTAATTTAGCCTTTTCAATTTGTGAAATTTTACATCACAAATCATTTTGCAGGAACACATCCCTTTTGCAGTTTGCGGAATGTTGCCTAGCAATCAATTTATGATGCTTATGAATTCTACAATTTGCTTGCATAGTGCATTCCAATAATTTTGTGAATGGCTGTGTTATTCATTCACGGAGTTGGGCTTCACAAGCTCAGCCAGTATTTCATTGACCATCTCTAACTGCTCTTCAGAAAATAGCAGAGAGGCTCCTTCTTAGCTGCTACAGTCCTTGATGTGTGTGTGTGTGTGTGTGTGTGTCCACTCTGCTATTAGTAATACAGCACGGAAACTGGTCCTCTGCTGGCCAAGATGCCCCATCTATGCTAGTCCCACCTGCCTGTGTTTCACCCATAGCCCCCTTTCCTATCCATGTATCTGAAAACTGTAACATCCAGGTTCAGGGGCAGCTTCTTACCGACAATCATCAGGCTACTAAAAACTGCAACCCCCAAATCGGCTCCGAACTATATAACCTCATTATTTTTGACTTTGCACAACTGTTTATTTATTTTTTTGCTTTTTTAATACACAAACTATTTTTTGTTGTTTATTATGGGTTTTACAGAGTGCTATGTTGCCATATCTGTTGTGCTGTTGCAAGTAAGAATTTCATTGTTCCTTTCGGGACATATGAGAATAAAAACGCTCTTGACTTGACTATCTGCCCAAATGTCTTTTAAATGCTGTTATAATACCTGCCTTAATCACCTCATACCTTAAACGTACGACATCTGGTTCTTGATTTCCCGACCAAGGGTAAGAGACAATCTGAATTCACTCCATCTATTCCCCTCAGATTTTATACACCTCCATAAGACCAGCCCCTATACTCCTACGCTCCAAGGAATGAAGTCCTAACCTGCTCAACCTCCCCCTTTAGCTCTGGCCCTCAGGTGCAGCGTAGGTTCACTGTCATATGTTGAAAGAACTGTACTTGTATACACTGGAATTTAGAAGCATGAGGGGATCTTATTGAAACATATAAGGTTATTAAGGGATTGGACGTGATAGAGGCAGGAAATATGCTCCCAATGTTGGGGGAGTCCAGAACCAGGGGCCACAGTTTACGAATAAGGGGTAAGTCATTTAGAACGGAGATGAGGAAAAACTTTTTCACCCAAAGAATGGTGAGTCTGTGGAATTCTCTGCCTCAGAAGGCAGTGGAGGCCGATTCTCTGGATGCTTGCAAGAGAGAGTTAGATAGAGCTCTTCAAGATAGCAGAGTCAATAAATGCTCCTATGCCAACATTAAATATGTGGATTTCAACTATGTTTGAAACACTACATCTGGAAGATATGAGACTCCGCCTGGAAGGAAAATCAGATCGCTTCTATCAGACGTGGTCTGCATTTATAGAATTACTACAAAGATAGGGTGCAGGAGTACCTCGGGCCTTGGTAGGGGGGGATGAAAAACTATCGAGTTGGTGGATTCCTTTTGCGTGATATATATAACATAATAACTGGCTTTTTTTTTCCTTTCCCTTTTCTTTTTTTAGGGTCTATCTTTTAACTCCCTTTCTCTAATTCTTTGACCAAGGGTTTCTTCTCCCCTTTGGCACGCTCTTTCACTATCACAACTCTTTTCACATTTCACTCTCTCTCTATTCTTTTTCTTTAAAAGCCATAAAATGATGGGGTACAATGACTGTAACAGTATATATGTGAAATACGTTGATGTATTTACCTCTAATAAATAACATTTAAAAAAAAAATAAAAGAAAGTGGAGTCGAGGGATATGGGGAGAAGGCAGGAACGGGGTACTGATTGGGGATGATCACAGTGAATGGCAGTGCTGGCTCGAAGGGCCGATTGGCCTACTCCTGCACCTATTGTCTATTGTCTATTGTCCTGGCATCATCCTCAAAATCTTCTCTGCATTCTTTACGGCTTAGCAACCTCCTCCGTTTAGCAGTGTGAACAAAACTGAACACAATGCTCCAAATGCACCTCACCAACGTGGTGTACAACTGTAACAGAACATCCCAACTTCTGTAGGAGTCTCGACCCGAAACGTCGCCCATCTCCTTCGCTCCTTAGATGCTGCTGCACCCGCTGAGTTTCTCCAGCCTTTTGTGTACCTTCTGCAATCAATACCCTAGCTGATGAAGGCCAATGTATCAAAAGCCTTCTTGTCCCCATGGTATCAACACAATGCTGTTGGGATGACACTAGCTGACAATGTGTGTACATTGTGTGTTCATGGAATGGTGTGCATTTCGAATGGTAATTTGAAGTACACAATCCTATTGGGATGTCACGATGTGGCAATGGGTGTTCATGGAATTATTATTTGAGCGTGTACTTTGAATGGAAAGCCCTTCAGTACATCGAGTATGCAGCATATCTTTTCCGACTACTCTTGCGGCAAATAACCTGCAAAGATTTACGGGGGAGTTGTGGAACGGGGCAGCGGGCATCAGATAGAAAGCCGGTCAACATCGCCAGTATTGATTCCATGAGCCAAGCCTTACCCTGATTGGCAGCTTGCGAAGATTCAGACACGTTGACGGCCAGTTGCCCGCTGAAGGAATTGACGCCCATCATTCCTGCGTGGACAGATGTGTTGCTGAGAGCTGGGAGCTGGTTGTGGTTGCGGGGAACACTGTACAGGGCCTCTGCAATGTCAGCTGCTCGCTTCAGGATAATTTCCTAGCGGGCATGTCAGAGAAAAAGATAATCAATCCCCACAAACCCAACGCAAATGTCGACTGAAGTTGGAAAGACATGTTTAAAATGGTAATACAACATTGTGTGCGAGAATTGTGCGGCGAGAGAGAGTGGCCACGGTTGCACAGCGGTAGAGTTGCTGCCTTACACTGCTTACAGTGCCAGAGACCCGGGTTCGATTCTGACTACGGGGGCTGTCTGTACGTAGTCTGTACGTTCTCCCCCCCCCCCCCGTCCCCATGGGTTTTCTCCGAGATCATCTGTTTCCTCCCACACTCCAAATACGTACATGTATGTAGGATAGTGTGCGGGGATCGCTGGTCGGTGCGGACTCGGTGGGCCGAAGGGCCTGTTTCCGCACTGTATATCTAAAATCTAAATTCAAATTTCTTGATCATCAACTCTAAACCCCTGTCCCACGGTACGAGTTAATTCCAAGAGCTCTCCCGAGTTTGCCCTGATTCGAACTCGGAGGTTTACGGTAATGGCCGCTCGTCGGTACTCGGGGCTCTCATGGACATTTTTCATCATGTTGAAAAATCTTCATGAGTCTTCCGGAGCTTTCCTGCCGTTATCGAGCCTTCCCGAGTACCTGCCGTTAGCGTTACGAGCCGTTAAGAGACGTCGCCGAGCTCTGACATACCCGCTACGTTCATTCCCACGGGTTCGATTTTTTTAACCTCGGGAGAGCTCTTGGAATGAACACATACCGTGGGACAGGGCTATTACTCTTGTCTCTGTTTTAGCCCAGTTTGAGGAAAGCAAAGAAGATCTACCCAGTGGTGTGAATATTGGTTTCTCTAAGTAACCCCTGCATTCCCTCGCTCTCCATCCATCGCCCAAGCAAGTTGTACCAACTTCAAAGTTGTGTTTTTGAGTTTCATTGGCTTTACTCATTGTCACCCAGAGACAGGTGGGTGCCTGGAATGTGGTGGAAATTGATACGAATATGCTGTTTCAGGGACTTTTAGATAGGCATGTGGATATATATGGGAAATGGAGGGTTGTGAATGAATGAATGAATGAATGAATAAGTTTATTGGCCAAGTATTCACATACAAGGAATTTGCCTTGGTGCTCCACCCTCAAATGACAACATGACATACAGTGACATTTGGGAATAACAGATGTAGGCAGAGGAGATTAGTTTAACTGAGCATCAAGTTTTGCATAGACATTGTGGGCCGAAGAGATGGGTTCAGATACTGTTCTATGTTCTGTGGTGTTAGTGAGCCACAGTCTGTGCTTCAGAAAATGCTGCAGGATCAGTCTTCTGGGTGCTCTAGTTTCCTCTCACATCCCAAAGACGTGCGGGTTTGTAGGTTAATTGGCCTCTGTAAATTGCCTCTAGTGCTTGGGCTATTGATGGAATACAGTGCTTGACCCTCCAGAGCCTGGTTCTCGGTATGGGATGGAAGCAAGAGAAACTGCAAAGGCTGGTGTACAAAAGAAGGCATGAAGTGCTGGGGTAACTGAGTGAATCTCTGGAGAACAAAGATAAACGCCGTTTCAGCTTGGGACCTTTCTTCAGACTCATACTGAATGAAGAAGGTTCCCGACCTGAAACGTCACCTACCCATCTTCTCCAGGGATGCTGCCTGACCCGCTGAAATACTTGCAGCACTTTGTGTCTTTTTGTTCCCAGTGTCAGGGGTTACCTCTTTACACTCCAAGGCTGAACCAGCTATTACCTGGTTATTATGTGGCATCCCATATAGTGCTTCCACCAAATCCGCTGCTCTCTTCAGTATAACCTCCTGTGGGAACAAAACACAAAGATTTCTTTCTTAGATCCCACAATAGGTTCTTTTCATTGATTTCAACAAAATCCGCATGGGGTCAATTAAGTTTGAGTGAAGATGAGGGCTGTTATGGTAAAATCACCTTCTTGCCCACATTACGTCAATGAGTGGTTGACCCAAACCCAGCCACCTAGATGTGTGTGGGTCAGGGATGAACCTCAGCATTGCCCAATGCTGTCACCTGCCATCCATGGTCATGTTGCACCCGGTGCCATGGAAGATCCCGGGTTGGGATTGCTGGATAGTTTACCCTTATTCCACCTCAGGAGTGTCAAGGCTGTTTGTTGCTCGAGGATGGAGCACTGCTGAGATCAGTTGACCCTGACCAGGGCTGGATCTTGACCATTTGGCTATTCTCACCCTTCCTTTTCTCAATGCCATTTAAATTCTTGCCGGAAGTAGACAGAAAATGCTGGAGAGACGCAGCGGGTGAGACAGCATCTATGGAGAAAAGGAGTAGGTGACGTTCCGGGTCGAGACCCTTCTTCAGACTGATTCTGAAGAAGGGGCCCAACCTGAAACGTAATTTATCTTTGTCCTCCAGAGATGCTGTCTGACTCACTCAGTTACTCCAGCACTTCTTGCCTTCTTGCCGGAGGCAGTTTACGAGTTCAAGTTCCACTGAATACCTTCAGCATTTAATCAGGGTGGTGTCATAAGTGATGGGAGCAGAATTAGGCCATTCGGCCCATCATGTCTACTCCGCCATTCGACCATTGCTGATCCATCTCTCCCTCCGAACCCCATTCTCCTGCCTTCTCCCCATAACCCCTGACGCCCGTACTGATCAAGAATCTATCTCTGCCTTAAATATATCTATTGACTTGACCTCCACAGCCTTCTGTGGCAAATAATTCCACATTCACCACCCTCTGACTAAAGAAATTCCTCCTCATCTCCTTCCTAAAGGAACATCCCTTAATTCTGAGGCTCTGACCTCTATTCCCAGACTTTCCCACTAGTGGAAACATCCACTCCACACCCACTCTATCCAAGTAATTCACTATTCAGTGAGTTTCAATGCCCCAGTCCATTTCTAAGGGACAGCAATGTCTCTGCTTGGGAAGAGCAGAAAGTCTCCCTTATAACGACCTCCAAATGTTACAATTGGAACTTATACCACTGAGTAGTGGCAATTGGCTCGTGAGCCCTTTTATCAAAAATATCAGCTGCATTTTTCGGTGACATACATGTACTTTAATTGTCCTGCTCTTTCTATAATATTACATGTAACTTTACAATTGCATTTTTGAATCTATTGTGATCATTTTCAAATTTTATTTCTTTTCATATTACTTATTTAGTTAAAACAGTTGCATTTATGAGTCGTCACTTATTGCATTCAGTGATTTACTTCTGAAATGCGTTTTCAGGGCATTATTCAATCATACATATAAAGTACAGGCATTAAAATCCCAAAAAGGTAACTTAAGTAAAAGATCACTTAATCAAGTAAGTGTTGGTGCCAGTTTAGTTTAGTTTAGTTTAGTTTGGAGATACACTGCGGAAACAGGCCCTTTGGCCCATGAAGTCCTCACTGACCAGCTATCCCTGCACATTAACATTATCCTACACACACGAAGAAGGGTCTCGACCCGAAACGTCGCCTATCTCCTTCGCTCCTTAGATACTGCTGCACCCGCTGAGTTTCTCCAGCCTTTTGTGTACCCAAGGACAATTTACATTTATACAAGGCCAATTAACCTACAAACCTGGACGAGTGTGGTAGGAAACCGAAGATCTTGGAGAAAACCCCACACAGGTTACGGGGAGAACGGACAAAACTCTGTACAGACGGCACCCGTAGTCGGGATCGAACCTGGGGCTGAAAGTGCTGGAAGACAGCAACTCTACCGCTGCGCCACTGTGGACTTCAAAGAGAATCCCATAGATGTAAAGGGAAACTTATTGACCTCACTTATTTGACGATAGGGTAAATTCTAGCGAAAGCCACAAGTAAGCTATGTTTCTGGATCATATAATACCTTTGAGCAAGGCAAAGAAATGCATTTTAAAGACATTATCAAAATGTGCAATTGACTGCCTGTATTAAATTCACACATATTAGTTATCTAGTTTTGCGATATAATAAATTTATGTTTCGAATATGTTTTGTTTTGTTATGTTTTGTTCAAACATGTGCGCTGACTCCAAGATGGTTCCCAACCCAGGCAACTATTGGCATGCTAGTCACAGAAGCATATCTACACACTCATATTACAAATTCCTCCACACTCTTAATCTGTACTCTTGTACACTGTAAATGGCTCGATTTTCACTCTACCTCAGGGAGCACATGACAATGAACTAAACTGAACTGGATATTATGTCAGAGGAGTTCACATAAGATTGCAGATATCATCGATGATAAAGTATGTGGCTTTTAAATTGACATCGTTCAGTTTAACTTACGTAGGTTTGTTCACAAGGAAAAAGTTAACGGACTTTAAAAGTTTTCTGAAGTTAGAGATCGCACAAGAAATGTACAAGATTGTGGATGAATGGTTGATATATTTTGGTTTGGTAAGGATATCGAAGGATGTAGAGCATGTTCTGGTTATTTTCGAAGGGCAAAGACCAAATACAGATTGGAGAACTGTCCCTCCCTTCACTCGATTACTTGCCACCACAGCAGACATTCAGGTTATGATTGGAAAACATATTGTGACTTCTGAAGCTCGGTCACAAGGACCAATTGGAAGATGCCAGTAATTGTATAGAAATATATATTATTGTTGTAAGCTCTTCACGATAAGGAAGAATTCAACAATATCTCCTTCTGCTTCCTTTGACATAACACATCCTATATGTTTTCAACCCAATATCAACCCAATTGTGAAAGACTGCACTGGTAAATTGCTGCAAGGATGTTTCAAAGGGTTGTCCTCCCTGTGAAATGGCTTTTGGACAGCGCAAGCTCATGAGCAGTTCATTTTTCAAGTCTGAAGCATTCCCAATGTCCGTTCCACACCACCAGCTTCATGTACATCTGCGGAGGCATATCTATGAGCACTTTCCCGGTTCATTGGCTACTGCGCACCAGTGCCATAAAATTTGCACATGGGAAATTACTAACACATCTTGTAAAACATACCGCTCTGAGACACGGGCAGCACGGCGGCGCAGCGGTAGAGTTGCTGCCTCACAGCGCCAGAGACCCGGGTTCCATCCTGACTACGGGGACTGTCAGTACAGAGTTTGTACGTTCTCCCCGTGACCTGCGTGGGTTTTCTCCGAGATCTTCCGTTTCCTCCCACACTCCAAAGGCGTACAGGTTTGTAGGTTATTTGGTTTGCAAAATGTAAAAAATTGTCCCTAGTGGGCATAGGATAGTGTTAATGTGCGGGGATCGCTAGTCGGCGTGGTGTCGGTGGGCCGAAGGGCCTTTTTCCTGTGTTTCCGTGCTGTATCGCTAAACTAAACTAAACACTGGGCTAAATGCCGCAGGGGTATTTCAATAGACAATAGACAATAGGTGCAGGAGTAGGCCATTCAGCCCTTCAAGCCAGCACCGCCATTCAATGTGATCATGGCTGATCATCCCCAATCAGTACCCCGTTCCTGCCTTCTCCCCATATCTCGTGACGCCGCTATTTTTAAGAGCCCTATCTAGCTCTCTCTTGAAAGTATCCAGAGAACCTGAGGCAGAGAATTCCACAGACTCACCACTCTGTGAGAAAAAGTGTTTCCTCGTCTCTGTTCTAAATGGCCTACTCCTTATTCTTAAACTGTGGCCCCTGGTTCTGGACTCCCCCAACATCGGGGACATGTTTCCTGCCTCTAGCGTGTCCAAACCCTTAATAATCTTATATGTTACAACAGACAATAGAGGCACATTTTAGCAGAACATTTCAAACTGTTCAGTACATTTCTTGTGGATGGATGTTAAAGGGCCTGTCCCACTTGGGCGTCATTTACACGACAGGCCGGTAGTGACTGACGTGCGACGGTCGCGTGCAAATCACACGTCATCATAGCCGTCTGGTGCGCGTGACCTCATTAGAATATCCTGCTTCCCTATTCTGCGTCATGACCATCATGGAAGAACTACAGACTTTATTGCCACAGAAACAACAGAGGCTTCTGTTAGCAGCAGCCCTCGTACTGACAGACCAGCCAGGCAGGAGTACAGCAAGAAAGGCCAGCAAGAAACCCAGGAAGAGGTCTGTGTGGACGAGGTTAAAGGTTACATGACGCATAAAAGGTGGGATTACTGCGTACGGGCGGCACGCGGCGTCGCATGTTTACGGACGTTGACGCACGGTGATGTAACCATGCGTCACCATGTAAAACAACGTGCGATGCCAATACGTCAGCGTGCGTAGCCAATGCGTCAGCGTCCGTAAGCGATACATCACGCAGGTGGCACTTGAGGATTTCGGTACACTACGAAATCCTGGAGCGCCGCGCGATACCGCGCGCCACTACATGCGATTCCACGCCTCACCATGTGCTATGCACGCGTCACCCACATGCCCCCCCCACGCGTCACGACACGTCGACCAATTTTCTACATGACGGGTAAATGAGGCGCAAATGACACCCAAGTGGGACAGGCCCTTCACCCTCACACTTTTACTAACTTTAGCCTGCACGCAGAAAGACAAGACGGCAGCAAGTGCCTGCATCTTTAAGAGTGATAGTCTCTGTGAGAACTGTATTCAAATCTGAGAAAGGCTGGGATGCCAAGTGCAGTGAATGTTACAAATAACACTTTTCACTGGCTATGTACAAGCAATATATCAAAGCATGCAGATAGCAGTAAAAGACATAGGATTTATTCTATATTCTAACAACAGGAACTTTAATTACAGTTAAAATTCACCTCATATAAAATAATGTAGTCACTATAGGCAACTTAGTAGTTATGGCCAATTTCCAGACACTATTTAAGTGTTTGTATATATAAAGGCCCCTAGAAAGAAGGTAAAACACTTTAGTAACATAATTACATTCATTTAGCTGTCAACGTCAACATTTTCAAAAATCATTCAGTCTATTTTCTGATGACAAGCTACTAGGTTTTAAATCCTCCACAGTACACTGTGAAATTGTTCCCGCTAACAGCCACTTACAATTCAAAGAGTTCTTTATGCATATAGAATAGCTGCTGCTTCTGGTCTTTTTTTTAAAACACAGAGACAATTCTCTCTGACTAGAGGTTTCTCCACACCACCAATGCTGTTAATGTTGGGTTGGCTTCATTTCTCTGCTCACTCCACTGGTGTGGACCTGAGCTCATAAGTGATAGGAGAGGAATTAGGCCATTCGGCCCATCGAGTGTACTCCACTGTTTAATCATGGCTGATCTATCTCTCCCCCTCAACTCCATTCTCCTGCCTTCTCCCCATAACCCCTGACACCCGTAAGCGGGGTAGATGAACAAAGTGTGTGTTCTCAACATGTACGGGCAAGCTGAGGGTGTGAATGGCATCTGTTTCTTCAATTAGAAAATGTCTTTGGGAACACAACTTATCTCATCTTCCACCGGATACCTGCTCTTCCACTTTCTAATGGGTGAAATCCTTAGATAACATCAAGGGCAGGCAACATGGACTGTGACAGTGAAGAAGGGTTTCGTCCCGAAACGTTGCCTATTTCGTTCGCTCCATAGATGCTGCTGCACCCGCTGAGTTTCTCCAGCACTTTTGTGTACCATGGACTGCGACAGTATCCCCAGTGGATCATCTTGGGGTTAGACACAAAATGCTTCAGAAACTCAGCGGGACAGGCACCATCTCTGGAGAGAAGGAACTCCTTCAGACTGAGAGTTAAGGGAGAGGGAGACATGGAGATATGGAAGGATAAGGTGTGAAAACACAGATCAAAGCAGACGTTGGTAAGGAAATGTAGCTGTGGGCATACAAACAGTAACATTTGATCAGGAGGTCAGTGTACTTAGAGAACTAGGAGACAGAGGGAAAGCA
The DNA here is from genome assembly GCA_963514005.1 of Raja brachyura. The sequence continues at coordinate 63,854,533 of OY740791.1, forward strand.
AGGGTTACTTGAAGTGAGAGAAATCGATATTCAAGTCAACTTTATTTGTCACATACACGTACAAGATATGCAGTGAAATGAAAGTGGCAATGCCTGCGGATTGTGCAAAAACTACAGAACAACACAACAGAATCAGCATTTACATGTTAGAAAATATTATTTGTTTAAAAGAGACAAATAGGTGCAGGAGTAGGCCATTCGACCCTTCGAGCCAGCACCACCATTCAATGTGATCATGGCGGATCATCCCCAATCAGTACCCCGTTCCTGCCTTCTCCCCATATCCCCTGACTCCGCTATTTTTAAGAGCCCTATCCAGCTCTCTCTTCAAAGCATCCAGAGAACCTGCCTCCACTGCCCTCTGAGGCAGAGAATTCCACAGACTCACCACTGTGAGAAAAAGTGTTTCCTCGTCTCCGTTCTAAATGGCTTACTCCTTATTCTTAAACTGTGGCCCCTGATTCTGGACTCCCCCAACATCGGGAACATGTTTCCTGCCTCTAGCGTGTCCAAGCCCTTAACAATCTTATATGTTTCAATAGGATCCCCTCTCATCCTTCTAAACTCCAGAGTGTACAAGCCCAGGCACTCCATTCTCTCAGCATATGACAGTCCCGCCATCCCGGGAATTAACCTTGTAAACTACGCTGCACTCACTCCCTCAATAGCAAGAATGTCCTTCCTCAAATTAGGGGACCAAAACTGCACACAATACTCCAGGTGTGGTCTCACTAGGGCTCTGTACAACTGCATAAGGACCTCTTAGCTCCTATACGCAACTCCTCTTGTTATAAAGGCCAACATGCCATTCGCTTTCTTCACTGCCTGCTGTACCTGCATGTTTACTTTCATAGACTGATGAACAAGGACCCCCAGATCCCGTTGTACTTTGTAGCAGCACCAAACGTGGTGAATAAAGGTCAGGCCGGTTCAAACTGTTGTTTATTCAGTGGTGACACGTTAGGTTGGTGCGCTAACCATATTACAATGTCGCTGTCGCTGAGTGAGGTTGTTCTCTCCGGCTCAGCTACCTGTTGATTCCTCTAGGTCTCGATGTGAGGGACCTTAAGTACCAGGACACTCCCTCAAGCCCATGACGTCATGTGCCCGCCCTCGTATCTCCTGACTAGGGTTCGAGCATAAGTGGCCCGTGTTTAGGCTGACGCCACAGGACCCCCCCCCCCCCAGAACCGGAGGAAGGAGATACGAGGGCAGGCACGTGATGTCATGGGCTAGAGGTCACCTTGGTCAGTGCACGCAAAACAACTGTGGCAAAGTGGCAGGGGACCAACTGAGGGATGTTATCAGTAGAGCAACCAAAACCTGATGCCTTTGGGCCAAGGCACACACACTATCTGTGGGGAACCTGGGACACACAACCAATGGATGAATCAGGATAGCTTCTGTTGATGCAAATGGGATAGCCTAGTGGGGGGTCAATCAGGGAACCAGAACTCACAATCTGTAGGCCCACTGGATGAACTGCGTGTGGACCAATCATACTAGCTGTCGAGCAACTGAACTATGACCTCTGGATCAATCTAGACACTGCAATGAATTTATTCATTTAGTTGTCTACTTTATTATGGAGGGATATAAAAACTTAGTAAGTTGGGGCGTTTCAAAATGGATGCCTGTTTCTCATGGCAGCACATACTCAATAACACGTCCAATTTTGTAGCGTACTGGCATTTAACACGTGGCATTGTTTCTTTAATTAATAAAGAGGTAATAAAAGTAATAAAAGTTCCATCGAACGATTGAAATAGCAACAACCGTGCGTAACATTTACATTTTTTACGACCGTAGTTGAAAAGATACGCCACACACAGATCTTCCATTTTGATGAGTGTGAACAGCACTGTATTTAACATATGAATTATCTTGGTACAGCAATGGACAGGCAAACATGTTTACGAGCAAGTGAACAGGAGTGAACTGCAGATGCTGGTTTACAGCGAAGATAGACACTAAATGCTGGAGTAGCTCAGCGGGACAGGCAGCATCTCTGGAGAGAAGGAATGGGTGACGTTTCGGGTCGAGACCCGTCTTCAGACTCAGATGGTACAAATATTAAATTGTCCCCATTGGTGGTGGGCCTGATTTCCGATAACGATGAGAAGGCCTATCTGAAGGAGGTGGCTGATCTGGCACTCTGGTGTCAGGACAACAGCCTCCTCCTGCTCCAGATGCCAGCTGATCTATATCGGTGAGACCAAGCGGAGGCTGGGCGATCGTTTCGCCGAACACCTCCGCTCGGTCCGCAATAACCAACCCGACCTCCCGGTGGCTCAGCACTTCAACTCCCCCTCCCATTCCGTATCCCACCTCTCGGTCCTGAGCCTCCTCCACGGCCAAAGTGAGCAACACCGCAAGTTGGAGGAACAGCACCTCATATTCCCCTTGGGGAGTCTGCATCCTTTGGGCTTAAACATTGAATTTTCTCAATTCTGTTAACCCTGGCTGCCTCCTCCCCTTCCCACCTCAGCCCTCGAGCCCTGGCATTCCTTCGTTCTCTATCTCTCCCCCACCCAAGTCGCACTAGCTTCTCATTTTCACACCACAAACAGCTTACAATGGCCTGTTTCCTTTATCATCGATACTTTTTTGCATATCTTTCATTCATTATTCTTTATCTCTCCACATCACCGTCTATATCTCTCGTTTCCCTGATCCCTGACCAGTCTGAAGAAGGGTCTCGACCTGAAACGTCGCCTATCTCCTTCGCTCCTTAGATGCTGCTGCACCCGCTGAGTTTCTCCAGCCTTTTGCGTAGCCTCCTCCTGAATGTTACTAAAACTAAGGAGCTGATTGTGGACTTTAGAAGGGCACGTCAACTGAGGATGTACACGCCACTGGGGATTAATGGGACTACTGAGGATAGGGTGAGCTGTATTAAATACCTGGAAGCCCAAATCACAGAGGATCTGACATGGACAACACACACTGCCGCACTGGTGAGAAAGGCAAGGCAGCGCCTTTACCGCCTCAGGCAGCTGAGGAAATTCAGAGTCTCTCTGAGGATTCTTCAATCCTTCTACTCTGGTGCTGTAGAAAGCATCCTGACGGGAAACATCTCGGTCTGGTTTGGCAACAGCTCTGCCCAGGAAAGGAAGGCTCTGCAGAGAGTACTGCGTTCGGCCGAACGCACCATGGGAACTACACTCACCCCCCTGCAGGACCTATACACCAGGAGGTACAGATTCAGAACCAAGAAGATGATGAAGGACCACCTACCACCTCAGCAACGGACTGTTCCAGCTGCTGCGGTCAGGCAAGCGCCTCCGCTGTTACACAGCGAAAACAGAGAGGATGAAACGGAGTTTCTTCCACACAGGCCATCAGGACTGGAAACTCTGATCTCACCGGGGTGTAATTACAGTTGAGTCTTTATTTAAATTGTAAATACTGGTTCTGTTCTGTTCTGTTGTTTTGCACAATCCCACAGGCATTGCCACTTTCATTTCACTGCACGTCTTGTATGTGTATGTGACAAAGAAAGTTGACTTGGCTTGACTTGTGTGTGGGGTAAGACTTTATATTGTGTGGAGATCGCTGGTCGGCGCAGAAGGGCCTGTTTCCACACTGTATCTCTAAACTAAACTCGACCTCAACAATGGTTTGAACTCATCCCAATCTTCTCCCCTGTTGTCGAATGCAACGTAAGTACCAAAGATACTACAGCGAGCAAGATAGTCCAGTCGACGATAAATACGTAGTACGGTCATGGGCAGATTCATGGGTCATTTTCGGCCCCATTTCCGTAACCGGCTTCCGTCTCCGCACCAAAGATCCCGTAGGATAATAGTGCGGAGACGGAAGCCCGTTACGGAAACATCCTCGTAAAAATAAAAGTTATTTGGTAAAAGTCTTCTCATTTTCAGAATTTTAATTTATTAACACGAACTGATCGCCCGCAACGTTGATTACACTGCGGGTCGGGTCGGGTTACTGAAATGGAAATGTACGTCCCCTATCAATATCCCGTGTCTGCCTTCTCCCCATATCCCTTGATTCCACTTGCCCCTAGAGCTCTATCTAACTCTCTCTTAATAGAAACATAGGAAATAGGATAGAAACATAGAAAACATGGCTTGGTATAAATGTAAAATTGCCCCCAGTGTGTGCAGGATAGTGTTAATGTGCAGGGATCGCTGGTCGGTGCGGACTAGGTGGGATGAAGGATAATAAACTGAACTAAACTGAGCACCAGTGGGTCGATCAAAACCGTCAATGTCTGGCCCAGCCCACACAATTTAGCTGCTGATGAAACAGGACATAATTCCAATGGAACAACCAGGGCAATCTACTATGGAGCTACGAAGACAATGCTATGCTTTGCTTCCTTTTGCTACTCTTGTGCCAAATGACATTTTATTCATCTTTTTTAAATTACTTGAATAAGTTCATGTTCCCAATTGATTTTATCAGTAAATCATGTACTTATTAAAACTCTGGATGTTTGTCCCTCTTGCTTTTCAAACAAACTTTTTCTGTGGTTCACATCTCCTCGAAAACCCGATGCGGTAGCGGAGAAATATTTACTTATTCCGGTAGAGATTTACCTCGTGATTTCAAAAATCTCCTCATCTGAAAATTTGGTTCAATATTTGCCGAATTTTTAAACTAAAATGGTTCACAAATCTGACCATTTTGTTTCAAATCTAACCACTGGCTGGCTGATGATGTCACAATTCCTTTGCTCGTGGCCCACCTGGCACGTGGCCCAGCCTCCCCGGCTCTGTCAACGCGCAGGCGCATTGTATTTCACGGGTTACGTCACCACCCTCCCCCCATTCTTCAAAGGGCGCAGAAAGAACAAGCAAGTTCTGCAGATCCCGAGGTCACCGGAGGTCACCAGAGGTCACTGGAGGTCACCAGCGCTCACGAGCTTCTGGGCTTGCTTTTGAAGAACTTTCTCCTCGCGGCCTGCGCAGCAAGTGAAGTCACGCCCCTCCCGCGCCCCCTCCCTCCTGCTGCTAACTACCCCTATCCTGCTCCTCCCTCCCGCTGCTACCCACTACGGGTTTCCAGTTTGTCGGGGCCTGTACACTCTCTCTCTCTCTCCCTGGGCTCTATCCACTTTTCCCAGCCCACTCACTCGCCCGGCTCCCCTCCACATCTCCCCCCTCCCCTCTCCCCCCCTCCACCCCTCTCTCGCCTCTATTCTCTCTCCCCGCTCTCTCCCTTCCCTCTCCCCTTCCCTTCCCCTCTTCCCCCCCCACCTCTACCTCCCTCTCTCCCCATCCCTCTCCCTCCCCCCCTGCCCTCTCTATCACCCCTCCTCCTCTAACCCCCCCATCTGCATGTCCTCCCCACTACCCCCATCCACCCCCTCCCCCTCTCCATACTCCCTCTCTATCCCCACCCACTCCCTTTCCCCCCTCCTCTCTCCCCACCTCCTCTCTCCCCCGTCTCCCCCCTCTACTCCACCCACCCCCTCTCTCCCCTTCCTCTCTCTCCCTCTCTGTCCCCTCCTCTCTCTCCCCCCTTCCCCCCCTCTCTCCCCTCCTCTCTCGCAACCACCCCCCTCTCCCCTCCCCTCTCCCCCAATCCCCTCCACTCCCGATTTCCCCCTCTCCCCACTCCTCTCTCTCCCCCTCCCCCCCTGCCCCTGCTCCAGCCCTCCCCCTCTCCCCTCCTCTCTCCCCCTCTCCCCTCCCCCTCTCCCCTGCCCCTCTACCCCACTCACCACCCCCTCTCCCCCCCCCTGTGCGTGACACCGCAGCCCCCCCACCCCACCCCCCAGCCGCAACCGTGTGTTGAGGGGACAGGACCCAACGGGTCCCCCTTGGTCTAGTACTTATGAAATCACATCTCATTTTGACACTGGAAGGAGGTTGGCCGACTTGCTGAGTTGCAAAATATATTCTCTTGCATCTTACCCAAGTGTGAGGATTGCTAGGCTATTCAATAGTGGACAGTAACACAGACATGCCAGTCATCTCTACGCATCAAGAACTGGTTGGTTATCGGTACTGATGAAAGAACACAAGATGTGTAGGAAGGAACCGCAGATACTGGTTTAAATCAAAGATAGACACAAAAAGCTGGAGTAACTCAGCAGGTCAGACAGCATCCCTGGAGAAAAGGAATAGGTGACGTTTCGGATCAATAGGAGCTGTTGTTATTTGGAAAACATGTTAAAGTTGCATTCTACAATATTTGCTTGCTGTGATGGACACTAAACCTATACAAGGCAATATAATTCTCATTTCCCTCTTGTTTTCTGTTTGGGGCACTTACAATTTTATATAGAAGCACAAGAGACTGCAGATGCTCAAACCTGGAGCAACAAACAATTTGCTGTTGGACCTGCTGAAATCTTCCAGCAGATTGCTTGTTGCTACAATTTTAGCCACCCTGGTTAAGTCTCCTTCAGTCTCCGTTAATTGCAAAAAATGATGTATCGTCATCAATGTTTGCAGACCAGGCAACGTCCTCCTGTCATGCTGTGACTCGGGGCTCATTGTTTTTTCAGTATCATTATCCAAAGTGTTGCATTGTGACTTTAATTATGATGTCCCTAAAGTCATAATATCATCGGGAATTCAGACACTGCTGCCAGGCTGCGGAAGAGGTGGGCAAAGCCAGGTTGGAGAAGAGTTTTCGGTAACCTAGATTCAAAACTGGTCATCGTCAGTGTTATGTATTGGTGCTGGCATCAGACTCAAAATGATACTCAGAACACACAAGTATAGGACGTGCTTGTATTCATGTTATCGCCATCTTGCGTCTCCCTGACCATGCCTACAATTGCACAAGTCATTCAAATATACAGTTCGTATTCTCACACACAACAGTCATGGAGCCTCAAGGGCCTGTCCCACGGGCATGCGACCTGCATGCAGCAAGCGCGACCAATCCAGAAGCGGGTGCCACGCGGAGGTCGAGTGAGTGACGTGAAGTTCGAGCGAAGTCCGCGGGAAGTTCATGCGTGACGTACGGCGTCAAGACGCTGCGTACGACAATAATACTTTCTATTTTGTTTGTACAATGTAACCTCTGAAGCCATAAACAAGAACTGGACCAATTTGAAACATATTTCCCCTATTCTGCTTCCATTTCTCTTTTTGTATTCATTTTCCAGGAAAGAGAAATAACTTAGATGCATCTTGCTCATTGACAATGCAATTTTTGTGTTCTTGTCAGACGTTCATATCTTTGCAGTCCAAAAGCATATCATTTACAAAGGCACATCACAGTTTGAGTGAATCCGCGGGAGGTTCACACGTGACGTACGGCGTCAAGACGCTGCCTACGGCGGTGGCCTGTCGGCCGTTGCGCGGAAGTTTTGAACACGGTCAGATTTTCAGAGCCCTGCGCAATGTCGGGACCAGCCCCGCACAACTCCATACGGCTCCGGCGATCAAAGTGGGACTGGCCCCGCCAGGCCGTACGGCTCAAGCGACCACGTTAGGTCGCGCTCGCCGCATGGAGTCGCATGCTGGTGGAACAGGCCCTTTAGAGCTGCACAACACAGAATCAGGCCCTTCCGCTCTCACTCAGACACTCTCACTCTTGGCTAGTTCCACTTATCTGCTCCTGGCCCATATTCCTCCAAGCCTTTTTTAATACATGAATAGTTTTATTGTGAAGGTAATGAAATCCTTATTGAAAACGTGTGAGCTGTTTAATTCTGAGTATGGTGACTCATAGTGTGATTGAATGATTACGACCAATAAAACTGCCGTGAAGCTAGAAATATTCTCATGTCATTTCCTGCTAATAGTGAGGATAATGCAAACCTATATTGATCAACACTGCTGGCGTGGAATGGTTCAGATCTTGCTGCCGTCAAGTAACAAAAAAATAATCCCAGCCCTGAAGCAAAACTGGCTGTGGGCGCGGATCTGTTTATGGCCCTTGGTTCCTTTACTGAATCTTAATCTCGCATGCCAATGTATCCTGAAAGCAAGAGCTTCCCCAATGGGAATGTTAAATGCCCATTAAATGGGAGAGAGTTTGCAGGCAAATTCCTTACTAGGAGATTTGCGAAAACTGAAACTGTTTTGCCACAGGTAGAAGGAACAGATGTGGCCAAATAGGAGCAAGCAAACATGTGCAGAGGGGAAAGGGTCCCAACTGCAAGGAAAGAACGAGGCATTTGGAATCAGGAGCAAAATACTGCAGGTGCTGGATATCTGACATAAATGTTGCTCCATTTATCAACATGAAACATCAGTCTTGCCTGTGGAAATGCTGCGACTTTGTCAATGGTGCTGTATTTGTTATTAGTTTAGTTCCGAGATACCGAGTCCGTGCACACTAACACGACACACACCAGGGACAATTTACAATTTTACTGAAGCCAATTGGCCTACAAACCTCTACGTCTTTGGAGTGTGGGAGGAAACCGGAACACCCAGAGAAAACCGGAACACCAAGCAGGTCATGGGAAGAACGTACAAACTCCATACAGACAGCACCCATGGTCAGGATCGAACTCGGGTTTCTGGCGCTGTAAGGCAACAACTCTACCGCTGTGCCACCGTGCCCCCCACTGGGAGTGGCGGCGCTGTCCTGGCAGCAGTGGCTCGCCTGCAGTCCGTCTGTTTTTCTTTTTTTTTATTGTTTTCTTGTCTTGTTTTAGCGTGTTAATTATGTAGTGTATGTGTGTGGGAGAAACGTTTTAGTCCCTTCCTTTGGGGGGATGCGACTTTTCTTGTCGTATCCCCCGTCTCCGTCTCCGTCTGCGCTGAGGCCTAATGGCGGAGCTGGCAGCCTCCAACTGTGACCGACCTTGAGGCTCCGGAGGCAGAGCCAGCCAGGACTTACCAGCGCGGGGCTGGCTGACTTCGGGGCTGCGGCGGGTTCAGGCATTCCGGCGATCCGGCAGCCCGACTCGGAGCTGTGGCAGCTTCCCGGTGGTGGTGGCGGCGGCAGCGACTTCGGAGGCCCGGCCGCGGGCCCAGTGGACGACATCGTCGGGAGCTCGCAGGTCACAGGTTGGTGGCCTGTTTTTCCGGAGCTCCCGCGGCAACAGCTGCGTCCGCTGGACTGGAGGGCGGCAGCTTCGGCAGCTTCGACCGCCCCGGGCCGCGGAGTTGAACAGGCCCGCTCGCGGAGCGCAGTTCAGCCGCGGGATGTGTATTTACATCACCCGGTGCGGTCACAACATCGGAGGCCTGGATCGCCTCAGCGCAGAGGAAGAGGAAGAACAAGAAGGGAAGAGACAAAGACAAGATTTTTGCCTTCCATCACAGTGAGGAGGAGTCTGGTGAACTCACTGTGGTGGATGTTAAATATGTGTTTATTGTGTGTTTTGTTATTTACTACATGTATGACTGCAGGCAACAAAATTTCGTTCAGACCGCTGAATGACAATAAAGTTTTCCATGATTCCATGATATAGACGATATAGTGATATAGATGAGCCCACAACACAAGCGGAGGATGATCAAGACCCCCTGCTTCAGATTCAGCTTGTGAAGGAATATCTGGTGCACACTAACTGTTGCATTTGTTTACAGTGAGGGCCACTCGCAGAATTGAGAGGTGAAAGAATCTGAAATATAATTTCAGATATTCTTGAATGGAGGCATACAAACGCAAACGTCACTCAACGTTACTCCGTCTCTATTCGTCAGTACCTCTGAATCCAACAATTACACACACAGCAAGTAAACTGGGATGCGAATAAACGTGAAACTATAAAATATCAACCTGAGAAACCACCCTTTAATGTGGCAGCACCCAGTGCTTTTGTGCGATGGTACATGCTGATCCAACGCAGCACTTTCTCTGACGTGACAAGTATGTTCATTCATTGTGCTTAGCTAATGGATCACTTAAGTCAATTAATTAAAACATTTATTTGTATAGACATAGTCCAATTACATTATTACAAGCTAAAGTGTCCTCCAGCACTGGGTACATTGATGGGAAAAATTGGTGATACATGTAGCATAATTTGTAATCGATATCTGCACCCGCACCGTTTTTGTCTACAAAAAAAGCCCTGCCAGTAACTAGGAATATTGAACAGTGTCAACCCATTAGGTTGGCTCTGTTATCAATGGGCTGGTTACTAATTCACTTGGGGTGAATGTTAAGATGATCATTATGGATGATCTCTCATTGTCTCAATTTGTAACCATATAACCATATAACCATATAACAATTACAGCACGGAAACAGGCCTTCTCGGCCCTTCCAGTCCGTGCCGACCATTTATTTTCCCCTAGTCCCATCTACCTGCACTCAGACCATACCCCTCCATTCCCTTCTCATCCATATACCTATCTACTTTACTTTTCAATGTTACAAACGATCCTGCCTCCACCACTTCTGCTGGAAGATCATTCCACACAGCCACCACTCTCTGAGTAAAGAAGTTCCCCCTCATGTTACCCCTAAACTTCTGTCCCTTAATTCTCATGTCATGCCCTCTTGTTTGAATCTTTCCTACCCTCAATGGGAAAAGCTTATCCACGTCAACTCTGTCTATCCCTTTCATCATTTTAAAGACCTCAATCAAGTCCGCCCTCAACCTTCTGTGCTCCAAAGAATAAAGACCTAACGTGTTCAACCTTTCTCTGTAACTTAGTTGCTGGAACCCAGGCAACACTCCAGTAAATATCCTCTGTACTCTCTCTATTTTGTTGACATCTTTCCTATAATTAGGCGACCAAAATTGTACACCATTTAGGATTGAGGGATTTGGGACAAGGGCAAAAACATTGTGTTAAGGGCGGAAGGTCCTGTGGAATGTGAGAGCAAGCTTTGAGGGGCCAAATGGCCCACTCTTGCAGCAATATCTTATGTTCTTCACCATTTGACATAGAAACATAGAAAATAGGTGCAGGAGTAGGCCCTTCGAGCCTGCACCGCCATTCAATATGATCATGGCTGATCATCCAACTCAGTATCCCGTACCTGCCTTCTCTCCATACCCCTTGATCCCTTTAGCCACAAGTGCCACATCTAACGCCCTCTTAAATATAGCCAATGAACTGGCCTCAACTACCTTCTGTGGCAGAGAATTCCAGAGACTCACGACTCTCTGTGTAAAGAATGTTTTCCTCATTTCGGTCCTAAAGGAATTCCCCCTTATCCTTAGACTGTGACCCCTTGTTCTGGACTCCCCCAACATCGGGAACAATCTTCCAGCATCTAGCTTGTCCAACCCCTTAAGAATTTTGTAAGTTTCTATAAGATCCCCCCTCAATCTTCTAAATTCCAGCGAGTACAAGCCGAGTCTATCCAATCTTTCCTCATATGAAAGTCCTGACATCCCAGGAATCAGTCTGGTGAATCTTCTCTGTACCCCCTCTATGGCAAGGATGTGTTTCCTCAGATTTGGAGACCAAAACTGTACGCAATACTCCAGGTGTGGCCTCATCAAAACCCTGTACAACTGCAGTAGAACCTCCCTGCTCCTATACTCAAATCCTTTTGCTATGAATGCACCCAGTGCTTCCTGACCTGAGTGTGGAAGGACAGAATCCAGAGCTGAGCTGACAAGCCTCAACCACAGCTCTGAACTGCAACAGACTATTGTTATTATTGCACTACATTTGTTATGTATTGAGTATGTGTGCATGTGTACACACACACCAAACTCTTTTTATTCTTCTCCCGTTATGTACTATGTTTACATATTCTGTTGTGCTGCAGCAAGTAAAGGGCCTGGCCCACCAGCATCCGACTCCATGCGATGAGCGCGATCAAACTAGAAGCGGGGGCCGCGCGGAGGTCGGGTGATCCCTGTACAGGGCCGCGCAGAGGTCGGGTGAGTGGCGCAACGCGGCGCAAAGTGAGGTGAACTTGGAGCGAAGTCTTAAAGGTAAGTTCGCCAGGACAGAGAGGGGCACAGAGGCACACACACAGAGGGCCACGGAGCCACACACATAGATGGTCACGGAGGCACCTACAGAGAGGGTCACAGAGGCACGATGTCGAGACGGTGTGTAATGCGTCGAGGCGACTGCGAGCCGACAAGCCGGAATTTTTTAACATAGTCAGTTTTTCGGAGCCCCGCGCGATGTCGGGACGAACTCCGCACAATTCCGCACGGCTCCGGCGATCAAAGTGGGACCGGCCCCGCGACGCCGGACGGTTCAAGCGACCACGTTAGGTCGCGCTCATCGCATAGAGTTGCATGCTGGTGGAACAGGCCCTTAAGTATTCCATTGTCCTCTCTGCAACGTATGGCAATTAAACTCTCTTGACTCTTGACAGCAAATGAAAAGTTCATCTTTTTTTTTAAACTCCCGACAACACCATTTATGGCTCAGGACCTGGGACTATCATTCAGGGGAGGATAAAGCTCGCAAGAGACTACAGCGCAGGAGAGCCTGCTTCTATTATGCATTGTGTCAAGAGCAGAAGCTCCAGGCCTCCTTATACCCATAATATTATGTGACACCGAGTAATCGAGGTGAGTTTCAGGCAGTCGAATTGGCACAGAAATGGTGGGAAAAAAATATCTTTCATGTAACAGCCATTTCGGTGACATCACTGGGTCAATGGCAAAGACAATTACAGCTGGGGACAGTGCACTTAATTTGGGTCAGGCAAATTTATCATCTATTTTAAATATGGATTTCAGATAATCACAGCACTTAAGCCAAAAGAATATTCTGTGCATTATTTATTACCGAATTTTAAACTGCAGCTGAAAGGATAATTTTCCATAAATTTATAACATCGGTTGACATTTAAATACGTTTTCATAACTTTTCAAATGTATTTTAAAGACCAGTTATATTTAGATGACAGGGTAATACGGGGACAGATGATAGTGCTTTATTGCCTGACTTTAATGAGCATGAGAAACCTGCCATTGGCCTTGGCAACACAGCCCTTACTTAGCAAAGTTAATATGTTAAACCCCAGTCATATTCTGTCTAATTTGGGATTCACGTAAGCAGAGAATTCAAAGGTAAGATACAGAATCAATTACAACTTATGTGGGCAAAGTATGGAAAGCCTTTCTTCATCTCTGCCCCACCCCATATTTTCTCCTTTCTTTCTAATACTTTATTATACGTGGTGTATATTTCCATAAGCATGAGGAAGCACTTAAGAGACCTTTTTTTTTTTAAATGTGGGAGTCTGGACGGTGATTACTGAAAGGCTTCTCGGAGAAAGTAAGGGTTGAGCTTGATTTCCAACCCCCAGAACCAAGTCTGAAGAAGGGTCTCGACCCAAAACGTCACCCCTTCTAGCCAGAGATGCTGCCTGGCCCGCTGAGTTACTCCAGCATTTTGTGTCGATCCCAGAACCAGTACCTGTGCAGATATATTCACCTGGGCATAGAGAGGCATGCGTACACACTGGTATATATACACACACACACACACACACATACATACACACACACATGCATGCACACACAGATGCATCATCATTCAGAATAAGCACACACATACACCACAGGCAGCATCTAAAATCCCAAGCACCGGCATGAACACCCTCTCTTTCTCTCTCTCTCTCTCTCGCTCGCTCTCTAATTTCCAATCATTCTCTCAGACTGGGAAGTGACTCTTTAATTTTTCGGCCTGAGTGAGGTGATTTTCCTCTTGGACGATCTGCACATCGATAATAACTCGAGGGCTCTCAAACAACCGTCTGAGAAGCAAAGAGTAAAATTGCCTTATAATTGGGTAGTTAAAACTATTGTGAAAAAACAATTGGGAAGTAAGTATGAAGCTTTTAGTGAACATTTCAACTCTTTTAGACTCTCAGCCACATAATACCTGATCACGTGGCTACATCATTCCACACTGCTCTTGTTAAGTGAATAAAATACTTTATCTGTTTTATTACCATCTATAAGATGGGATATTACAATTATCAGCAATCATTCTCTTTTACATATCCAAGACTTGTCATCTTTTCAGAATATTTTAAGTAAATTTAGTCAAGGAAAATGACAGTAGTTCTGTGCAAATCAACTGCCATTTATTCATTTATGAGCTCTTAAAAATTACACTGTGCTACTCAAGATCGAACCACTTGGAAGCTGTTCAGTAGGCAAAAGGTTTCTTAAACAGGAAGGCTGAGAGGCAATTGACAGTTTGACGCTCCAACCAAGTCGAGGCAAAGCTAAAGAAAGGACAGCTAGTAAAGAATTTCAACTCGGCTAGTAAATGAACATGGGTTTCGTGGGACTTTCTGCAAACACCTCACACATGTTGAGGTGTTTTACCGATATGAAAGGCGAAATGTCAGTTTTTAAATGGTGACATGTAAATTATCTTAATTGATCTTTTGACCCGGGACTTCACCCAACCTAGCTTTTAACTTTTCATACAAAGTTGTCTGTAAAGGGCCAGTCCTACCAGCATCCGACTCCATGCGATGAGCGCGATCAAACTAGAAGCGGGGGCCGCGCGGAGGTCGGGTGATCCCCTGTACAGGGCCGTTCCCACCAGCATGCGCCTGCATGCAGCAAGCGCGACCAAACTGGCAGCGGGGGCCGCGCGGAGGTCGGGTGAGTGGTGCAACGCGGCGCAAAGTGAGGCGAACTTGGAGCAAAGTCTTAAAGGTAAGTTTGCCAGGACAGAGAGGGGCACACAGAGAGGGGCACAGAGGCACACACAGAGAGGGCCACGGTGCCACACACATAGAGGGTCACGGAGGCACCTACAGAGAGGTTCACGGAGGCACGATGTCGAGGCGGTGTGTAATGCGTCGAGGCGACTGCGAGCCAACAAGCCGTTGCCGCGCGGAATTTTTGAACATAGTCAGTTTTTTGGAGCCCCGCGCGATGTAGGGACGAACTCCGCACAATTCCGCACGGCTCCGGCGATCGAAGTGGGACCGGCCCGCGAGGCCGGACGGCTCAAGCGACCATGTTAGGTCGCGCTCATCGCATAGAGTTGCATGCTGGTGGGACAGGACCTTAATTATTTTTCTTATTCGTAAACAGGGTGAAAAGGTGCTATTGAGCGAGGAAGGGCAGAGAAGAATTTTTTTAATGTGTTTGTTAAAAGGAGAGATTGGATAAATTGGACGTTGCCAAAGATAGAAACAAAATGTTACCCCTTGATCCCTCTAGGGTGATGGCGGCTATGAGATGACTTAACAGAGAGATATAACATTTGAGAGCCAGAGATAAGATAGTCAGAATCTTTTCCCCAAGGTAGCCACTTAGGTTTAAAGTGAGAAGAAGGATATTGGAAGGGAATCTTAGTGGAAAGTTTGTCACGCAGAAGGTGGTTGACGTCTGGAACCGCTGCCAGAGGGCTTGGTGGAGTTAGATACCATTTCTACATCAAGAGGTATTTAGAAAGGCACTTGAATAGGAATGGCTATAGTCCTACTGCAAGCGAGTGGAATTAGTGTGGTGGGTAAAAATGTTAGCATGAACATGATGGGCCGAAGGACCTGCACCTGCTCTGCACGTGACTCCAAAGATGAAGGTTTATCGAGTGCAACACTGCGGATGAAAGGAACAGGAGAAATGATGTAAATAATGGAGCAGTGTTTTTCGACAGCACTGTTTATAGAGGAGTGGGTGAGATACTGGCGTTACTGTCAAAGAGTGAGCTGGAGGTGAACACGGAGTAACAAAGTTCAACTTTAGTATTAATCTGTGATCAGCAATCCACAAGATCTATTTTCCAAAGCTAAATCTGTTACCACCAGACAACAAAATAGACAAATGTCCAAAAGCAAAGTCTCGTATTATGGTCTGGAGATACAGTGGTCTACAAGAAGTCCAGATACGACCTTGGTAAGGCCATCAATAAGGCCAAAAGGGACTTCTGCTCCAAGCTGGAGGATGAGATGGATGTTCGGCAACTGTGGCAGGGCTGGAATGCCATCACCTCCTACGAGGCGAAATCAGGAGACAGCTCAAATGTCAGCGAAGCATTACTCCCTCACGAGCTCAATGTGTTTTACGAATGCTTTGATAGGCTAAGCACTGATGTGCCTTCCCGAGCCCCCATTCACCTTGATGGTATTTCAGTCAGTCACAGAGGCCGACGTCAGGAAATCCTTCAGAGGGGTGAACCCTCGGAAAGTGCCTGGACCTGATGGCATACCCGGCCTCAAAGACTATTGACCAGTGTCACTAACGTCTGTGGTTTGAGAAGTTGATTATGGCGCATATTAACTCCGACCTCGACAAGAACCTGGACCCACTGCAGTCCGCTTACCGCCACAACAGATCAACGGTGGATGTGATCTCACTGGCTCTCCATTCCGCTCTGGACCACTTGGACAACAAAAACTCATACGTCAGGCTGTTATTCATTGACTATAGCTCGACATTTAATATGATCACCCCCTCCAAGCTGGTTACCAAGCTGGTTACCAAGCTCTCAGATCTGGGTCTCTGTGCATCCCTCTGCAATTGGATCCTCGACTTCCTCATCCACAGACCACAGTCTGTCTGTATTGGTGGAAATGTGTCATCCTCGATAACAATCAGCACGGGAGCACCTCAAGGCTGCGTGCTCAGCCCCCTGCTGTACTCACTCTATACTCATGACTGCGTAGCCATACATAGTGCGAACTCCATCATCAAGTTCGCCGACGACACCACTGTTGTGGGGCGTATCACTGATGGGGACAAGTCAGAGTATAGAAGTGAGATTGACCGATTGACCAAATGGTGCCAGCACAATAACCTGGCCCTCGACACCAGCAAAACCAAGGAACTGATTGTGGACTTTGGAAGGGGTAGGATAGGGACCCACAATCCCGTTTATATCAACGTGACGATGGTGGAACGGGTCAAGAACTTCAAATTCCTGGGTGCGCATATTTCTGAGGATCTTTCCTGGTCCCAGCACACAGATGCAATTATAAAGAAAGCACATCAGCACCTCTACTTCCTGAGAAGATTACGGAGAGTCGGTATGTCAAAGAGGACTCTCTCGAACTTCTACAGATGCACAGTAGAGAGCATGCTGACCGGTTGCATCGTTGCAACCTGAGCTCCTAGGAGCGGAAAAGAATGCAGAAAGTTGTGACCACTGCCCAGTCCATCATCGGCTCTAACCTCCCCACCATCGAGGGGATCTATCACAGTCGCTGCCTCAAAAAGCCTGCCAGCATCATCAAGGACCCACACCATCCTGGCCACACACTCATCTCCCTGCTACCATCAGGTAGAAGGTACAGGAGCCTGAAATCTGGTACATACAGGTTCAGGAACAGCTTCTTCCCCACAGCCATCAGACTATTGAACTCACCATCAGTTAGACAAACTCACCATCTTCAAACAAACTCTGAACTATAACATCCTATTGCACTTTATTTGTTTATTTATGTGTACATATGTGGTCTTTGCTATATAGACACACTGAATTGTTCTGTATTTTTGCTTACAATATTCTAAGCAAGAATTTCATCATCCTATCTGGGACATGACAATAAACATTCTTGACTTGGTAATTCAGCCTCTAAATGCTATCTCACAATGACCTGCTCCCCACCAATGATCCATGCTATCCTTGTTCTCCATAATCTGTCGTTGTGAAATCTGGATATTTTAAGTGTTCCACGTTTCTGTAGCCCTTTGTGCAAAAATGTTTCCTGATTTTCCTTCTACAAAACCTAGTCCTGTTTTTAGGAATAACTCACCCTTTCCTGCTATGATTTTAGAGGCCACAATTCGATAACTCCTCGATGATTCCAAATTGAACTTTAAGTCCGAACCATGTATGTTTTCCTTGTACCTTAAGGCTTTAAGCTCTGATGTCATTCTTGCGAGTCATTGCCATTTGGGACAAAAGTATCCTTCATAAGGTGCACTGGTCAAAAGGAACACAATATGCCAGATCAGGGCAGAACACAGCATTACTTTCACTCCACGGACACTAATACAGTTATTTTCTCATTTCTACTTGTTAACAGCTTAGACTGGTGGATTCCAAAATCCTCTCACTCTACCGCAGTGACTAGGCTTTGCCTATTTAAAAAATCTTGATCTGTCTTCCTTCGAAAACGCGCCACACACTTCCACACAGAAGTCCGTCAATGTACAAAGTGTTGCCCATTTACTAAGTGCCCACATCACCTTGCAACAACCTACTACATGGCTAACTGCATCCCTGGACCCAAGTGCGTCTGGTACAAATACTAAGCAGGGTTAGAGCATGTAAACCTCTGCTGCAATATTCCACCATCTGCTGTGACTTGGATGTTTTGGGTTGAGCTGGCAACACAAGAAGTAAATGCGGGGGTTAAAACGCAGTGCCGAGATGTGACCATTGTTTTCAACTCTAACTTGCAGTGAAAAAGAATGGCTTGTGAAGGCAGAAATCTGCCTTCGTAATATATCTGGAGTAATTGGTTGCTGGGCAACAAATTCATTTTTTTTTTGTGTTGGTTTGGGAACTGCGACAGATGGGAACACTGTACCTTATGTTGAAAACTATGGTCGGGACAAGTTGAATGCCCCAAGCAATTCATCAAGGCAGTATTACAGTGAGAAAGCAGTAAAGAGGATGTGTGTGGAGGATGAGGCATCTGTGGGACGCAGGATAGTAGACGGGGGATCTTTCTAAGGGAATCTAATCTGCTTTTACTTAATTTGGCAGGCATTGCAGAAAGGACATGAGGACAGAATGATATAGTGCACTTGTACAGGGAGCTAGTCACGCACGATGGGCTGAACAGCCTCCTTCTGTTCCCAGAGTGGAAATTCTAGAGGAGCGTTAACTATGATGGTAGCAATGCAATAGGGATGGAGGCGGAAGGTGAGAATTCAGTAAGGCATGGGTGGGGGGTGGATGCAGTCGAGGTTATTGATTAGAGTATGAAGTGTTGAGTGGAAGTGTTAATAGTCTTCAGATGTGCAAATATTGCTCCTCCCAACCCCAGTACACAGTAACATAGAAACATAGAAAAATAGGTGCAGGAGTAGGCCACTCGGCCCTTTGAGTCAGCACGGAATGATGGCTGATCATCTAAAATCAGTACCCCGTTCCTGCTTTTTCCCTTATGTCACTCGATTCCATTAGTCCCAAGAGCTAAATCTAACTCTCACTTGAAAACATCCAGTGAATTGGCCTCCACTACCTTCTGTGGGTGAAAAAGTTTTTCCTCATCTCAGTCCTAAATGGGCCACCCCTTATTCTAAAACTGTGACCCCTGGTTTTGAACTCCCCTAACATCGGGAACCTATTTCCTGCATCTAGTCTGTCTAGTCCTTTAAGAATTTTATATGTTTCTATAAGATTCCCTCTCATCCTTCTAAATTCCAGTGAATACAAGCCCAGTCAACCAAATTCGTTCATCATATGTCTGCCCCGCCATCCCGGGAATTAACCTGGTGAACCTACGCTGCATTACCTCAATAGCAATAATGTCCTTCCTCAAATTAGGACACCAAAATTGCACACAATACCTTCAGTGCGGTCTCACCAGGGTCCTGTACAACTGCAGTAGGACCTCCTTGCTCCTAACTACGACTCTCACTGCCATGAGAGTAACCGACTATAAAATCATGAGAGGAATAGATCGAATAGATGCACAAAGTCTCTTGCCCAGAGTAGGTGAAACGAGGACCAGAAGACATAGATTTAAGGTGAAGGGCAAAAGATTTAATAGGAATCTGAGGGGTAGCTTTTTCACACACAGGGTGGTGGGTGCATGGAACGAGCTGCCAGAGGAGATGGTTGAGGCTGGGACAATCCCAATGTTTAGGAAACAGTTAGACAGGTTTGGAGGGATATGGACCAAATGCGGGCAGGTGGGACTAGTGTAGCTGGGACATGTTGGCCGGTATGGGCAAGTGGGCCGAAGGGCCTGTTTCCACACTGTATGACTCTATGCGTCTGATTTTTTTTTGAGGTTTGATATATTTGCAGAACTTTTTAAAGATGAAATCTGCTCCAGAGGGGTTGAAACAAGATTGCATTTGGGAAGCGCAGGCTGGAAAGAGGAAAGGTTGCAGGGTGTCTGTAATGTACGGGAACAGTGCTTGTAAAATATGACAGATTCTTTGTGCAGCTTGGGTTCATTAGCGGCTTTATCATCATATAATGTTCTTTGCGAGCCCTAACTCAAGAGCAATGAGACAACCTTTTGTCTGTTGAGCAATAAGAGGACTGCAAATGATGTCATGTTTCCTGTACAGCAAGCTCCGCTCCAGCAACTGAATTAATTTATGGGAAGTTTTTTCGGAAAAATGTTAAAGGTTAGATATCATTTATGTTTTACTGTCACGTAGAACATTAGTGAGTGAGTTCAGCCCATTTGGTGGGATAGGCTCAAGCTAAGGAGAGGACAATAGCGTTCTTTGTATGGGTCAGTTTCTCTTTGTCATAGAAACATAGAAACATAGAAATTAGGTGCAGGAGTAGGCCATTCGGCCCTTCGAGCCTGCACCGCCATTCAATGTGATCATGGCTGATCATCCAACTCAGTATCCCGTACCTGCCTTCTCTCCATACCCTCTGATCCCTTTAGCCACAAGGGCCACATCTAGCTCCCTCTTAAATATAGCCAATGAACTGGCCTCAACTACCCTCTGTGGCAGAGAGTTCCAGAGACCCACCACTCTCTGTGTGAAAAAAATCCTTCTCATCTCGGTCCTAGAAGATTTCCCCCTTACCCTTAAGCCGTGACCCCTTGTCCTGGACCTCCCCAACATCGGGAACAATCTTCCTGCATCTAGCCTGTCCAACCCCTTCAGAATTTTGTAAGTTTCTATAAGATCCCCTCTCAATCTCCTAAATTCTAGAGAGTATAAACCGAGTC
The DNA here is from genome assembly GCA_963514005.1 of Raja brachyura. Next base: position 63,875,200 of record OY740791.1, read on the forward strand.
TATGCAGTCTTTCTTCATAAGACAGTCCTGACATCCCAGGAATCAGTCTGGTGAACCTTCTCTGCACTCCCTCTATGGCAATAATGTCCTTCCTCAGATTTGGAGACCAGAACTGTACGCAATACTCCAGGTGTGGTCTCACCAAGACCCTATACAACTGAGGTAGAACCTCCATGCTCCTATACTCAAATCCTTTTGCTATGAAAGCTAACATACCATTCGCTTTCTTCATTGCCTGCTGCACCTGCATGCCTACTTTCAATGACTGGTGTACCATGACACCCAGGTCGCGCTGCATCTCTCCTTTTCCTAATCGGCCTAAAGTGGATAACCTCACATTTATCCACATTATACTGCATCTGCCAAACATTTGCCCACCCACCCAGCCTATCCAAGTCACCTTGCTGTCTCCTAGCATCCTCCTCACAGCTAACACTGCCCCCCAGCTTAGTGTCATCCGCAAACTTGGAGATATTGCCTTCAATTCCCTCATCCAGATCATTAATATATATTGTAAATAGCTGGGGTCCCAGCACTGAGCCTTGCGGTACCTCACTAGTCACTGCCTGCCATTGTGAAAAGGACCCGTTTACTCCTACTCTTTGCTTCCTGTTTGCCAGCCAGTTCTCTATCCACATCAATACTGAACCCCCAATGCCGTATGCTTTAAGTTTGTATACTAATCTCTTATGTGGGACCTTGTCGAAAGCCTTCTGGAAGTCTAGATATAACACGTCCACTGGTTCTCCCCTATCCACGGTACTAGTTACATCCTCGAAAAATTCCACAAGATTCGTCAGACATGATTTACCTTTCGTAAATCCACGCTGACTTTGTCCAATGATTTCACCACTTTCCAAATGTGCTGCTATCCCATCTTTAATAACTGACTCTAGCAGTTTCCCCACTACCGATGTTAGACTAACTGGTCTGTAATTCCCCGTTTTCTCTCTCCCTCCCTTCTTAAAAAGAGGGGTTACGTTTGCTACCCGCCAATCCTCAGGAACAGAATCTAAAGATTCTGTCAAGTCAAGTCAAGTCACATTTATTTATATAGCACATTTAAAAAACAACTCTCGTTGGCCAAAGTGCTTTACATTTGTTATAAGAGTAGTATACACAAGCAGGCTACATACATATATACAAATAGCCCTCACTCAGAGGACGTCAGGAAAGGCTTGGGAGAGGCTTGGTTTTTAGTCTAGACTTAAAGGAGTCGATGGAGGGGGCAGTTCTAACGGGGAGGGGGACGCTGTTCCACAGTCTAGGAGCTGCAACCGCAACAGCGCGGTCGCCCCGAGCTTACGCCTAGACTGCGGGACATTCGGCAACCCCAAGTCGGCCGATCTGAGGGACCTGGAGGTGGTGTAGTGGGTGAGAAGACGTTCAATGTAGGTGGGGGCGAGCCCATTGAGGGCTTTGTAGACATAGAGGAGGGTCTTGACATTTATTCGGAACCGCACAGGGAGCCAGTGGAGAGAGGCCAGGATCGGGGTGATGTGGTCCCTTTTTCGGGTGCCCATCAGGAGTCTCGCTGCGGCGTTTTGGACCAGTTGCAGGCGGGACAGGGAAGATTGGCTGATACCAGTGCCAGTGTTTTGGCTTTAAAGGTCCAGCACCACATTTAGCAAAGCAAAGATCCCTCCTGGAATCCTGCCGAACATTCCCGCACCTAAGGTCAATTTCCTCACTATCTTCTCCTTCTTGGGAGGTCACTGAATGTTAAGGACAACTTGCATTCTGAAGAAGGGGCTTGACCCAAACCATCACCCATTCCTTCCTTCCAGAGATGTAGCCTGTCCCGCTGAGATACGCCAACAATTTGTGTTTACCTTTGCTTTCTCTCCAGTTCCGTAGTGACTTTGTTTACTTTAATTTAGAGATACAGTGTGGAAACAGGCCCTTTGGTCCACCGAGTCCGCATCAACCAGCGAATCCCACACATTAATACTACCTTACACACACTGGGGACAATTTTACATTTGTACCAACTCATTTAACCTACAAACCTGTACGTCTTTGGAGTGTGGGAGAACGCCGGAGATCTCAGAGAAAGATAGATCAGCCGTGATTGAATGGTGTAGACTTGATGGGCCGAATGGCCTAATTCTGCTCCCATCACATGACCATATGGCCTGACCAGAGTCCCCTGACAGTTCAAACATCCTTGTTGACCTTTTCTGCACCATTCCAGCTTAATAACATCTTTCCTATAACCGAACCACCAGAACTGCACACAATGCTCCAGGTGTGGTCTTACCAACCAGGTGTAGAGTTGCTGTGTAACGTATCAACCTCTGCACTGATTGCCCTGATCAATGAAGGCAAGTGTGCCAACTGCCTTCCTCACTCACTGGAAATAACATTGGAACATCACACTGGAGTGAAGAGTTTGGACTAAGCTAACTCCTCCCATGTTACCCTTCATTTTAGATGGACATATCCTTGCCCCTTAATTATATCAACCTGCCTTGTCAAGAAATATAAATATGACCTGGTCTAGCATAGTACAGCCCTAGATCAGACACAGGTCCTAAGCACCACATTTACCTGCCAAGCCACGAACGATCATTTACTGTGTAGGAAGGGAATGCAGATGCTGGTTTAAACCGAAGATAGACACAGAATGCTGGAGAAAAACCCCTGTCCCACGGTATGAGTTCATTCCAAGAGCTCTCCCGAGTTTGCCCTGATTCGCACTCGGAGATTTACGGTAATGGCCACTTGTCGGTACTCGGGGCTCTCGTGGACATTTTTCATCATGTTGAAAAGTCTTCACGAGTCTTCCCGTGCTTACCTGCCATTAGTGAGTCATCCCGAGTACCTGCCGTTAGTGTTACGAGACGCTAAGAGACGTCCCCGAGCTCCGACGTACCCGCTACGTTCATTCTCCGTGCTTACCACGAGTTTGATTTTTTTTTAAACTCAGGAGAGCTCTTGGAATGAACTCGTACCGTGGGACAGGCCTATAACTCAGCGGCGCAGGCAGCATCTCTGGAGAGAAGGAATAGGTAACGTTTCGGGATGAGACCCCTTCTTCAGACAGATCTTTTACTGGCCGGTCATTTACTGACGGTTTTAACCGAAGGGAACAAAATGGCAAGGATGGAAGAGTGACTTTAAGCGCAAAGGAAGGTGTTTGTAATGATAGATATGCATGGTTGGGCTGTGCGCTGTGGAGAATACTGATTAAGGTGGAGCTGGAGTGCACGCAAGGAGTCATCTGTCAAGGGAGCAGCTGTGCTGCCCGAATGACATCATTAAGGCACATTATGACAATGACATCATTCAAACCCCGACAACTCCCTATCATTTTCTTTCCGTCGGAGTGACCCCAGTTTACCCGCTCCACCACGAGGCAGACCTGTCAGGGCCGTTAGACTTTGCCATCTATTCTTTAACTGGTAGTGCTGGGATCTGTTGACTACTCAATGCAAAAACCCTCTCTCTTTGGCCGTTTCCTTCATCATTGTTACTTGTTTGCATATTAGTTTAGTTTAGTTTAAAGATTTAGTTTAAAGACGTACAGGTATGTAGGTTCATTGGCTTGGTAAATGTAAAAATCGTCCCTATTGGGTTTGGGATAGTGTAAATGTGTGGGCCGAAGTGCCTGTTTCTGTACTGTATCTCTAAAAATAGCTCTTTAAAAAAATACAGTGTTCTTCAGCCAACTGAGTCTGCTCTGACCAGCGATGCCCACACACTTCGACTATCCCACACACACTAGGGACAAATTACAATTTTACCAAGCCAATCAACCTACAAACCTGTACGTCTTTGTAGTGTGGGAGGAAACCGGAGAAACCGGAGAAACTGGTGAAATTCCGGTGCAAGGTAGGACCAGTATTCAGATGAAGTCTCCTAAAGCTCCACATAACCTATGAATTACTCGTGAAGTTCGGCCACGAGAGAGGGAGTTGCTAATTCTCGCCGTGCCTGCTGGAGCACCTGCTGATGGTTGGCTTGGAGCCCCACCTCAAGCCCGCATGACACAGAAAAATATCAACAGAGGCACAGAATAATAAAGAGAAACACTTGCTTCTTTTATCGATGCCGATGAACTAACATAAAAGGGGCCAGCCCCCTGTACTGCTTCCATAAATTGAGCATTTCCAGAAAACCAGAGCTCATAAACCTGCTTAACTCATTTCACCACATGCATTGTCAATTTAAATATTAATAACCATCTGAAATATAATCCAGATAAATTATTGCTCACTAATGGCTTGCTGGGATGTACTTGCTGCAGACTTCATCAGTAATTATTTAACAGGACCCTCCATTACGAAGCTATGAATGACCCAGTCCTTTTTTCAATTAAATACTCTGATTACTAGCAAACAGCCAGGAGGCAAGCTGGCTGGCTACAAGTCAAGAGGACCCAGCCTCCTTATACACTTACAATGGGGTCCCGTCACTGCCTAATGCTCAAATCACTCGTCTGCCTGAATCGTCATTTACTGTCCTTACGTCAATATCCCCGACTGTAATCAACAAGGTACAAATCCCACTAAATAATTTGATCAAGCTTCGACAGTTTTCAAGTTAGGCATATTATCTGAAACTTCTCTTCCTTTCAATGTTACGTTGATTTATATTTCAAATGAAAAGAATTATTTTTTAATGCTTTCTTTTTGCTGTTTATCATTTTAGCACCTTTTACTAGATTGTACTAATGTTCGCACAGCTAAGAATTAACCTAACTATGCTGCAACCTTGCCATTACTATTCGGGTATCATTTGTGCTTACTTATGCTTTGGAGCAAAATGCTTGCTAAAATACAAAATGCAATTTTCACTCTTTTTCCGATAATGAACAAATATAATTTAATTTAATGGTACGAATATTGATTCCTCTAACTTCGAGTAACTTCTGCATTCATTCTCTCTCCATCCCTCCCCCACACCAGCTTCTTGTTCTCACCTAACACACAGCGAACAATCCAGGGGATATGGGGAGAAGGCAGGAACGGGGTACTGATTGGGGATGATCAGCCATGATCACAGTGAATGGCGGTGCTGGCTCGAAGGGCCGAATGGCCTACTCCTGCACCAATTGTCTATTGTCTGTTTCCTTTATCATTTTTGCATATCTTTCATTCATTTGTTCTATATCTCTCCACATCACTGCCTATGTCTCTCGTCTCCCTATCCCCTGACTCTCAGTCTCGACCCGAAACGTCACCCATTCCTTCTCTCCAGAGAAGAGCATGACAAATTGCTGCACTGTTCCAACAAGCATGAAACTGAGGCCAAAGCATTTAGGCCTAATCTTCCAATTTAGTTCATTTTATGGACCTGGACTCATCTCTCACGCGTACATCAACATTCAGGGCTTGTCCTTCTCAATGCTGACTCACATTAGCTGCCTGTGCTTCCAGATTAAAACTTGGTCCTTATACATCGCCCTTGGTCGACTGGGCTTGTATTCACTGGAATTTGGAAGGATGAGAGGGGAGGTTATACAAACATATAACATTCTTAAGGGATTTCACAGGCTAGATGCAGGAAAAAGGTTCACCGTTGGGGTGTCCAGAACCAGGGGGTCACCGTTCATGAATAAGGGGTAGGCCATTTAGGACTGAGATGCGGACAAACTTTTTCACCCAGAGAGTTGTGAATCTGTGGAATTCTCTGCCACAGAAGGCAGTGGAGGCCAATTCACTGGATATTTTCAAGGGAGAGTTAGATTTAGCTCTTGGGGCTAACGGAATCAAGGGATATGGGGAAAAAGCCAGAGTGGGGTACTGATTCTGGATGATCAGCCATGATCATATTGGTGGTGCTGGCTCGAAGCGCCGAGTGGCCTACTCTTGCACCTATTTTCTATGTTTCCATATGAACCTTTGCATGGACCTCTTATCTACACATCCCCAAACCCTGTAATTTACAACATCCTCCAACCTCACCACTGCCCATTCACCAAGCATGAAGCTGAGCCCTTCCCTCTGGACTCTTGTCCTCTCCTTCGTTCTCCTCGACACATTCATTCATTCTTCAAGGATCTACAAGCTGTGAGGCTACAAGCGATGACTGAAACACACAGCTTTATAGTTCTCAGATAGCGCTTTTGCTGTTGGTTTTGCCTGCCACCCCCCACGCACCCTTAATCAATACTCTCAATAAGATTAAGTGCTGCAATGTCGACACTCAAACTCTTTCAAGCCATGATTTGTTAAATGTAGGTCATAGAGTACTTTGCTTTTTGGCCATCGATTTTCTCCTGGAGCCCTTGCAATTGTATTTAATAAAACTAAATACAAAGCATACTTTTCTGTTGGAAATCCCAGCACATTAATGAAGTTATTGACCCCACTCTGCTATTTGATGAATGGTACACAGTCTTGCAAAACAATGAATGAGGTGTCTGGATTCTAAGCAGTGGGTGACTCCCTTTATAGCTGTAAAGGGCAAGCACCTACCGATGCGGAAACCAATGTGTCATATCACTGACGGGGTGAATAGTACTTGACCACGTGGCAGGGGAAAGTATTCAATAGCTTTAGATAAAACAGCAGAAAATGGTTGAAATATTCCACAGTTGAGGCTGCAATTGTGGAGGGAGAAACAGTTGATGTATCTGTTCTGAGATTCTGATGTCTTGGACCTGAAATATTAACTGTTTTTCTTCCCACGTGTGATACCAAACCTGCTGGATGTTTGCGGGATATTCCGTTTTTAAGTCAGATTTCCAGCATCTCCAGTTTTCTTGTAGATTTTATTGAATTAGTTATAGCCCCTGAACACCAATGCAACGGGTCTCCTAATGCCCCTGTCCCACTTAGGAAACCTGAACGGAAACCTCTGGAGACTTTGTGCCCCACCCAAGGGTTTCTGTCCGTGCGGTTCCCGGAGGTTTTTGTCAGTTTCGACCATTAGGGAGACTGACAAAAACCTCCAGGAACCGCACGGACGGAAACCTTTGGTGGGGCACAAAGTCTCCATAGGTTTCCGTTCAGGTTTCCTAAGTGGGACAGGGGCATTACACCTCTGGTCTCACTAATATGTAGTATTGATAGTTGTGCAAGCTGATTTACATGGGCAGAGGTGAAAAGGCAATTGCACATTGGACTGGTGCGCCAATTCCTATGCGCAGGAAGTCAAGAGGTTGTAGGGAGTGGTGGACTAAGTCGGTCCATTATGGGTACAACTCCACCCACCTCTGAAAGCTTCTAGAAATGGTTTTGCCTCGAGAAGGTGGCAATAATCATCAAGGATCCTTGCCATCTATGACATACCATCTTTTATTTTGACCATTATGGTGCAGAAGCCTGAAGTCCCACACCACTGGATTCAGAAGCAGATATTTTCCTACCAGCAGTTTCTTGATTGTACCTCAACAACGGAAAGCCCCTTGATCTGCCATGGACATGTGTTTTTTTAGCTAATTGGATTTTGCATTAATGTCTTGTTTTTCAGTCTTTTTTTTCCCCTGTCTGGTAGAACGTATGTATAAATGATGTAAAATGTATGTATCTGGTGCTGTCCGAGTCTAAGAGGCTGTGATGCTGCTCAAAGCAAGATTCCCATTGTACCTGTACCTCACCGGACTTGTGCATCTGACAATAAACTCAACTTGACTTAGCTTCTGCTGCGGGTTATACTCAAGGGATTGGTTCCGGGATAACGGGAATACAAGGAGTCTTTCCGTCTCTTGAATCTGCGGCTAAAAAGTTCACCAGACTGATTCCTGGGATGTCAGGACTGTCTTATGAAGAAAGACTGGACAGACTCGGTTTATACTGTCTAGAATTTAGGAGATTGAGAGGGAATCTTATAGAAACTTACAAAATTCTTAAGGGGTTGGACAGGCTAGATGCAGGAAGATTGTTCCCGATGTTGGGGAGGTCCAGGACAAGGGGTCACAGCTTAAGGATAAGGGGGAAATCCTTTAGGACTGAGATGAGAAGGACTTTTTTCACACAGAGAGTGGTGGGTCTCTGGAACACTCTGCCACAGAGGGTAGTTGAGGTCAGTTCATTGGCTATATTTAAGAGGGAGTTAGATGTGGCCCTTGTGGCTAAGGGGATCAGAGGGTATGGAGAGAAGGCAGGTACGGGATACTGAGTTGGATGATCAGCCATGATCATATTGAATGGCGGTGCAGGCTCGAAGGGCCGAATGGCCTACTCCTGCACCTAATTTCTATGTTTCTATGTCATGTAACAACAGTATGTGCAATAATACTCGTGCATTCAGTCCATGAACTGCTGAAGGAGTTCGTTTTTTTAGTTTAACTGAGCAATTAACTATTAACCAAGACTAATGACAAATGTTCTATTACCCCTGCAGTACAGTAGGTATGTTACAAAACTTACCTTTACCGGCGCTGCACTTCTGCCGCTCCCCGTGTGCGCGACTTTCGCGCCTTGCAGAGGGGGGCGGGCTTAAAGTGCCGTTTTTCCACAGGCCTGGATAATCGATCAATGTCGGGCGATTTGGTTGCTGAAGAAAAATCGCTCCGACATTTAATGAATGGTGGTATTTTTAAATTACTCTAGATTATTTATTAACTAGAGTATTTTAAAAATCACCTTCAAAAGCCGTGACCGCAGACAACCGGAAGCATTTTGCGTAGGGGAGAAAAAAAGGTAAATACTTAATTTTTATATTAAAAGTTGGTTTTTCGGGAGGCATTAATAATATTTTTATGTTGCGAAATGGGGTCCCCAAAAAATGTATGAACCCCCAATATTTTTCCCCCCGACTTCACCGCTAACCGCAACGTTCCAATCCACCGCATTCCACTAAAACCCACTCGCTAGTTGATTTAAATGGCCATTAATTTACAGGCATAAAACACTAAATTCCTTCCATTTGTCCCAGAAATTCATGAAAATGAAATTTAAAAATTATGTTATATTGTGGATTATTGTGTGAATGTTATTTGGACACTTAGGCAATTTAAAAAAAGTTTATCTTTTCTTAAGAAATTGATAGATGTTTAGATCTACTCATTGAATTTTGTAATTAGCTACAATTAGATAACTAACTAATTATATGCTTTAATTTCAGGTAATCCAAGTAAGATTGTTTAATATTTGTTTCAGAATGCTTCAATCTATAATAACTGAAAATTTCATTGAGTTTTCTTAATGTTTAAGAATGTTATGGGCTTTTAACTTTTCCAGATCACAGCTTTTGAGTTAAGTCAATTGAAAGGCAATGGGAAGCAAGATGCTCATTTCCGAGTATGAAAACTGCCATAACTTTCTTAATACTGAAGATATGAAAGTGAATTAGGTGTCAAATTAAACTTCTTTTTATGCTTTATCTGATGGGATAAATTGCAGGCTTGATTTTTAAAATCTCAAAATTTTGTAACATTGCTAAGTACAGTTCACGATACACTTGGAGCACAACGATAGTGGGAATAGAATGAGAATGTGCCTTGTGGACAGAATACAGACTGAATGTACAAATAGTGCCAAGATGAATGTACAAACTGAGAGAAATCCATTCTTTCCAGTTTAGTTTAGTTCCATGATACAACGCAGAAACAGGCCCACTGAGCCCATGGTGACCAGCGATCCCTGCACACTAACACTATCCTACACCCAATAATTAATATGTACATTTATACCAAGCCAATTGACCTACACACCTGTACGTCTTTGGAGTATGGGAGGAAACCGAAGCTCTCGGAGAAAACCCACGTGGTCACGGGGAGGACGTACAAACTCCGTACAGACAGCATCCCGTAGTCAGGGTCAAACCCGGGTCTCTAAAGCAGCAAAACTACCACTGCGGCACCGTGCCACTCATTTGGATTCTTAAGTGTAAATTACACTGTAGGAGCAAAAAGGGTTGACATGACTACTTGGAGGTCATATGCTGAAACCTCCAGGAAGGTGTCCAACCAAAATTGGAGACTGGCTGCCCTGGGAATATTTGTCTTTCGTGTTCTTTTTAAGTGTGTTGCAGTGAGACCAACCCAATATTCTGCCACTCACTCTGCCTTCCAGGGTGGCCTCTACCATTGAAACTAAACGTGGAGCCATAATTGAGAGGACCGCTTGCAATGAAGGTTCCCATCTCTGACTGGCTACTGTTCAACACCGCAGACCCATTGCATGGAATGGAAGTGCAAAAGGCGTTATCTGGCCCAGTGCGTGAATCCTGGGCTCACAAGGCACTAAGTGCAGAGCGACCTGTATTAAATTAAGAGCACAGTTTCATACTGAAAAAGAGGTCACCTCATCATACTTTGATGAGAGTTCCTGGTTCAGAAGACCTAATAAATTTGAATAAGCTTCAGATCCTTTCACCTTTGTGCTCTGCTTTAAAGGACTTTTGACAGGCAGAGACATCGATCAGCCGTGCAAACGTGAGTCTTAATATAAAGTCAGAGCTAGTTGAAGCTTGAAACCCATAACAGAGAGTCACAGAGGGGTACAGCGTGGAAACAAGCCCTTCGGCCCAACTTGCACACACTGGCCAACATGTCCCAGCTACACTAGTCCCACCTGCCCGCATTTGGCCAATATCCCACCAAACCTGTCCTATCCATGTGCTTGTCTACCTGTTACTTAAACGTTGCGATAGTCCCTGCCTCAGCTCCCTCCTCTGGCAGCTCGTTCCATACACCCATGACCCCTTGTGTGAAAACGTTACCCCTCAGATTCCTATTAAATCTTTTCCCAACTTGCAGGGGATTTTTTTTAAAGGAAGCAAAAATCTTAATGCAAGTTTTATCAGAAACATAACTCTAGGTTCCTCCTGCAGCCATGGTGGGGTCAATGCCCCCATCGTGCCTGGTAAGGTGCCAATGGCAGCATCACGCACACAACAGTTGCAACGGGTGTTGCATGAGGGGGGTTTCTTAAGGCGAACGGGGTCATTTTGGAAGACAGCAAAACTTCCGAGAGCCTTTGCAGACTTTATTCTTTAAAGAAGTTCCGGTTCAAACTGAGCATAAACTTTACTAAATAGGGAAAGATCAAGATCCTTACATTTCATCGTCAGCATCTTAGGAGTTTAGTTTAAAGATACAGTGCGGAAACAGGCCCTCCGGCTCACCGCCCAGCGATCCCCGTACATTAACACTACCCTACACACTAGGGACATTTTACATTTATACCAAGCCAATTTACCTACAAACCTGCACGTCTTTGGAGTGTGGGAGGAAGCCGAAGATCTCGGGAAAAAAACCCTCGCAGATCACGGGGAGAACGCGCAAACTCCGTACAGACAGCACCCTTAGTCAGAATCGAACCCGGGTCTCTGGCGTTGTTAGGCAGTAGCTCTACTAATCCACCGTGCCGCTGTTAACTATTCAAACCAATCAATCCCTATCAATTACTTAAGGCATTGTCAGGCAGGAGGCAGAGATAACCCCTGACGTGATACAGTCAGATTCCTCCTCCCAAGCCCTGCTACATACATGCAAAATTGAAGCAGTTCCCACTCCTGCAACCCTTCTTCAGTCTGAAGAAGGGTTTCGGCCCGAAATGTTGCCTATCTCCTTCGCCCCATAGATGCTGCTGCACCCGCTGAGTTTCCCCCTGCATGCTCGATTTTCCAGCATCTGCAGTTCCTTGTTTGGTACAAACTTCGACTCCAGTCGGCTCTATCTACAGTCCTATTTTGGTTATATGAATGCACATGCTATGACACTTGCATTAAACCGATTAGCAGATGACATGAGTGATAATTTCTCGGTTGCCTCGACGAAATACATGAATCCCTAAAGCAGCTCATACACAACGGCAGTCAGGACCGTCCAGCATTCATTATTTCTCAATTCGTTTTTATAGAAACCTAATAAAAACAAGTCCTACATACATTAATAACAGGGCCTTCAATGAATTGTTTTGCTTTAAGTGAAGACAGATTTTGCCCCCTACCCCACTTTCCTGAGTGAGGTCACTTCTCACACTCCATTGCTGGTTCCCTGAACAGTAACAACATCGAGCCTGCCAGGGGTTTAGTGGGGCGATCCCAGCCAGCCAAACCTGGACAGCTGCCTCTGCTATGATGGATCACCAGCCCTCTGCCAGCTTCACCATAGTACTGGGAATGGCACACATGGGCCAATACTGCCTTCAACAGTGGATAGGTTACTATTCAAGCTACAAAGAATACTGTAGATTTCGTAACCCAAACTTCTTTATTTTATTTTTTTTTTTACAGACTTTCTGCCCTTCGAGTCTATGCTAGCTCCCAAAACAATTGCATCAAACCTGTTCCTCCACTTATTACGCTGTAACCCCTTTCCTCCCACCTGCCTACCAACTCCCCCATGTTTCTGACACCCGGGCCACTCCCTCTTCTCCTCTCCCCCATCAGGCAAAAGGTACAGAAGTGTGAAAACGCACACCACCAGATTCAGGGACAGTTTCTTCCCCGCTGTTAACAGCAAACTGAATCAACCACGACCAGACCTATCAACCGCGTTGGACATTTTCTGACATTTTCACCACTGGCGACATCTTCCCATCATCTCCCCTGTCGGCTTTCTGCAGAGACCGCTCCCTCCGTAACTCCCTGGTCAATTCGTCCCTTCCCACCCAAACCAACCCCTCCCCTGGCACTTTCCCTTGCAACCGCAGGAAATGCTACACTTGTCACTTTACCTCCCCCCTCGTCTCCATCCAAGTACCCAAGCAGTCTTTCCAGGCGAGGCAGAGGTTCACCTGCACCTCCTCCAACCTTATCTATTGCATCCGCTGCTCTAGGTGTCAGCTGCTCTACATCGGTGAGACCAAGCGTAGGCTTGGCAATCGCTTCGCCCAACACCTCCGCTCAGTTCGCACTAACCATCCTGATCTCCCTGGTGGCTCAGCACTTCAACTCCCCCTCCCATTCTGAGTCCGACCTTTCTGTCCTGGGCCTCCTCCATGGCCAGAGCGAGGCCCACTGCAAATTGGTGGAGCAGCACCTCATATTTTGCTTGGGCAGTTTACACCCCAGCGGTGTGAACATTGACCTCCAATTTCAGGTAGTCCCTGCTTTCTCCCTCCTTCCCCTCCATTCCCAGCTCTCCCACAGCCCACTGTCTCCGCCTCTTCCTTTCTAGTTCATTAAAGTAACCAAAGCAAAATAAGATTCTCTTACCACTCATGGGCCTGCCCCACTTAGGCGGTTTTTTGGTCAACTACAGGCGACAGGTTTCTCGCCACAGCTTCGCCGGGAGTGGTCTCCTCAGTCGCGCAAAAAATAGTAGCGCCTTTCTGGTCGCCGCTAAATTTTCAACGTTGAACATTTTTCGGCGACTGAGGGTTTGACGCCAATGAGCGTAGCTAAACGCCTGACGTAGGTGCTGTCGTGGGTTGTCGGCCGGATGGCGCAGGTTGCCGCCGGCTTTTCGGAAACCTGCTACAACTATGACAGTCGTTGGCAGTCGCCTAAAAAATCCCCAAGTGGGACAGGCCCATTCCCGACACCACAGACAATTTACAGTGGTCAATTAACCCGCAAAATGGCGCATTTTGGGGATGTGGGTGGAAACGATGAAAACCCAAACGGTCACGGCAAACTCTACACGCCCAAGAACAGCACCAGAGGTCATGATTGAATGTGGCAGAGACATTCTTATAGTAGAGAGAGCCAATAATTGGATGGGCTTGGCTAGTTTCCCCATTCCCCCCCAGTCAAGCACGAGCATGTTAAAAGGGCTCTTCCAATTAAGTGGACCATTATTTCCAAAGAGAAAATACTGACCAGCAATGTTTTTTTTAAACTAAATTGTATGGGGAGCTGTAAGTGCTGGGCAGACCAACGTTTGCCTATGTACAGTATCTTCACAATGTTTGGGGCAAAGATTCATCATTTATTTATTTGCCTCTGTACTCCACAATTTGAGATTTGTGATCACATGGGGTTAAAGTGCACATTGTCAGATTGTTATACATTTTGGTTTCACCCTGTAGAAATTACAGCTGTGTTTATACGTAATCCCCCCATTTCATGGCACTATAATGTATGGGACACATGGGACACACATGGCTTCACAGGCGTTTGTAATTGCTCCGGTGTCTTCTAACAATAGGTCTCTCTCCTCCAACTCCAGAGAAACATCTTATGGCAATTTGTGTGCAGCGTGACTCTGGGGGGCACGGTGGCGCAGCGGGAGAGTTGCTGTCTCGACCCGGGCTCAATCCCGACTACGGGTGCTGTCTGTACGGAGTTTGCACGTTCTCCCTGTGACTGTGTGGGTTTTCTCTGCGGTCTCCTCCCACACTCCAAAGTCGTACACGTTTGTAGGTTAATTGGCTTGGTATAAATGTAAATTGTCCCTAGTGGGTAGCGTTAGTGTGCGGGGATCGCTGGTCGGTGCAGACTCGTCGGGCCGAAGGGCCTGTTTCCGTGCTGTATCTCTAAACTAAACTAGACTGTGGAGACATCATGTCCAAGCACAATCATGGCTTTACCTGATGTGCACATGGTGGCTTTCACTAGCCCGGACTATTGGAGAGTTGCGACAACATTTTTCGGAGTGACTGGTCCATGTGCAACCGTGTGTCCTCTACAAAATGGACTCCAGTTACTTACCTCAGGTACTTCTAAAGTAAAACTAATAAATTGCCTACATTATTACACTGGCTGTCCATAGCCTATTTTCTAGATCTGTCTGGCTCTCTTGGCAAATCCAGGTTATTCATCCCCAACTTCCGGACACTATATTATGCTTTTAATCATTGGGGAATCCAAACCTTGGAGATTTGGACATCGAAGTGGTCGGCACGGACTGGAAGGGCCGAGAGGGCCTGTTTCCGTGCTGTAATTGTTATATATGTTATATGAAGTGGAACAAACAGCAACACCAGATTGAGTTTTCAGGGAATCTCAGCCATCTGCATGGTTGCTCCAACCTCATCTGATGCCATTGCTGTAAAAGATGCTTGCAAGCCAGGGTACCTGAGAAGATTGCAGAAATAGTATCTACCTCATTGGTGACCCTCGTTCGGACTCTGCTGTTCGGACTCTGCTGCCGTTCATCTCCCACTAAATGCTATTCCCTTGTCATGCATCTATACACTGCAAATGGCTCGATTATAACCACGTATTGTCTTTCCGCTGCCTGGATAGCAAGCAACAAAAGGTTTTCACCCCATCTCAGTACATGTAACAATAATCTGAACTAAACTAAAACTAAACTAAATTAAATTACTTTTAATGTACTGGGTCACCAAACTTCATAAATCAAGATGAGCAGGGAAAAGTAGCATGGCAAAGTAGGTTAGCTCGAATGTGTAGAGTTCTGAGAAGCACAAAATGTGGCCAGTATCATCGGCATATATTAAACCATTGATTAATGCATTTCATATCTAATATAAACCATACATCTTCCAACACATAATTAGCTCCCTCCAAAAATATATTTCAAATTAAATTTCTGAATATTAAAAAGGACAGTGAGAAGCCCAGAAACTAAAATGCATTTCAATTAACCCGCTCCTCTCCAGACAGGAACTTGTTTCTCTTTGCCACAGCTTTGTTTGGGAACAGCTCCGACTAAGACCAGAAGAAATTGCAGCGAATTGTGGACACAGCCCAGACCATCACACAAACCAACCTCACTTCCATTGACTCCATTTGTACCTCGCGCTGCCTCGGCAAGGCCAGCAGCATAATCAAGGACGGGTCGCACCCTGGCCATTCCCTCTTCTCCCCTCGCCCATCAGGCTGAAGGTATAGAAGCATGAAAACGCACACCTCCAGATTCAGGCACAATTTGTTACCAGTCGTTTTAACGCAACTGAATCATCTTACCACAACCAGAGAGCAGTCCTGAACTACTACCTACCACATTGGTGACTCTGGGGCTATCCTTGATTGGACTTTGCTGGCTTTACCTTGCACTGAACGTAATTCCCTTATCATGTATCTATGCACTGTAAATGTCTCGATTGTAATCATGTATTGTCTTTCCGCTGATTGGAGAGTGTGCAACAAACATTTTTCACTTAACCTCGGTACATGTGACAATAAACTAAACTGAATTGGTCTTTGATGGTCAGGGGGTCGTGTTTTAATCAGCTGGCAGTCCTTCAATTGAGAATAGAGTGTGGTCAGGTGACTCTGGGCTCCGAGCTGGTATACATGCCAATTACTCACTAAGTAGCCGGGTTCAATCTTGACTATAGGTGCTGTACTGTAAAGAGTTCGGACGTTCCCCCAGGTGACTGCGTGGGTTTTCTCCGGGTGCTCCGGTCTCCTCCCACACTCCAAAGACGTTTGCAGATTAGTAGGTTAATTGGCTTGTTAGAAACCTAAAATTGACCCTCGTGCGTGTAGGATAGTGTTAGTATGTGCGGATCGCTGGTTGGCGCGGACTCGTGAGTCTGTTTACCGCGCTGTATCTCTAAACTATCTCGAGACTAAAATTAACAGAGAAGCCGGGAAGCTTGCAATAGGCACGCGAGGAAAATTGGGGGCAATTTTAAATTAAAATATAGAAATTGTTGGACTGACAGCAGGTCAAGCAGCATCTGTGGAGGGAGAAATCAATAAACTTGCCTCGATTTTAATTCCATTGCTGTCCGGTTTCAGTCAGGAACAATGTTGCTAATTTAAATTTGCTTCTTTCGTGAATGCAATAAGCATGCCAGATTTAGCGCTTTTCATAATGCCTGTGTTGTATAAACTCCAGGTTATAGTTCTACTGCAGCTCAATTGGAACACAGAACAAACAGAATGGGCTCTTTGGTCCACAGTGTTTGTGCCAAAGATGATGCTGAGCCGAACTGATCTCATTTCCCTGCACACAATGCTCATCCCTCTATTCCCTGCATTTCTATGTGCCTATCCAAATGCTTCTCAAACACCACTTAGATGCCTCCACCAACACACAACCCTTTTTTCATCTTTCATGTACCTAGCATCATTGGCAATGCAATCCCTGATGCAGTGAACAATATCCTTCATCATCGAATAGTCAAAAATGCTGTTAATACAGAAGGAACCTCAGATCTTCAGCCAAGAGCCAAGGACCCAAAGAGGTTGCTCATGTTAGCAGGGCTGGGAACTGCATCTTAAACAAGGTGAATGTGCTCCACTCTTTCCTATCACCCTTCCTTTCTTGCTGCCTTGCTATGCTCTTGTTGAAGTCTCTTAGCTGCCAGGATATTCTGACAGAGCCAATATCCAAAGTGGGCTTTTAACCATAAACTGAAATAAAACTGCGGGGTGGAAGATTGCAACCTTCTTTCTTACAGTTTGGCTTTCTTCCCAACCCATTGTTCAAGCGTTTTTGATTGCAACATGCGCCTTAACAGGTCCGCCCTGTTTCGACTAATGCAATCAACTCGACGTGCACAAAAGAAAGATCAAATAGAACAAGTTGTCCAACAACTTTAGGCTGTGCACACCACACGGAAGAAGAAGACATAAAACTGCCACACTTGATGGGCTGAATGCATTGGGATATGCGAGCCATTCTGTGCCAGCCGTGGCTACTCGATGACTTCAACCCATCACACATCCCTGGTGCATAAATGTTCCTGATACTGACCCTCAGTGCTGCCTTAAGGGCCTGTCCCACTGCGTGGACCTAATTTGTGAGTGTAGAAGAGTTTAGGAGGGTATGTAAAAGGGTCATGGTCCTCATGTTGTATCGCCTGAGTAGAACACCTCCTTCGACCTTCCTCGACTATGTTGAGAACCTCCTAAGAATATGCTGAAGACCTCCTTCGACTATGTAGAAGACCTCCTTCGATCTCCTACGACTATGTTGAAGACTAGCTTCGACTAGCTTCGGGAAAATTGGACACCGAATAGTGGAGAGTGAAGACGACCTCCTTCGACTACCTTCGACTACCCTCGATTACCTTTGATTACCTATGAATAACACGCCGACCTACTACGAACTACTTCGACTACACCTACGAGTTAAAAAAATATTGATTTTTTCCATGGTAACCTTTTTTTAATCGCGGACATTTTTCAGCATGCTGAAAAAAAACGCCTCACCTAACTGAGGCCTCGAGTACGCGGGGACTACTCTCGAGCATGAAGGAGAGTTGTAAAGACCTCATAGGACCACGTGTCAGCCATGCTGCGAGTATGAGCCGAGGGCAAACTCTTCTAAACTCGCCAATTAGGTCCTCTCAGTGGGACAAGCCCTTTAAGGGCCTGTCCCACTATGGCGACCTAATTGGCAAGTTTAGAAGAGTTTGTGCTCGCCACAAACTCGGAGCATGGTCGACACGTGGTCCTATGAGGTCACTGGATCTCTTCTAAATGCTCGAGTGAAGTTCCCGCATACTCGCAGCCTCAGTTTGGTCGAGGAAAAATTTTCAGCATGCTGAAAAATGTCCGCGATAAAAATTAGTCGGCATGGCACTTTGCAACTCGTAGTGCAGTGGAGTCGCTATGTAGTTACAGGCAGTCGAGGTAGCCGTAGACAATCTACTTCGCTGACTGAGCATTTGAATTGGCTCATTGGAGTTTTCAGCACCAAGGAAAACCGACCGGTAATGTTGAATGCCCGCTAAACTTTATTAAAAGTTGTCTGGCTTCTTAAAAGTTTCTCCACTCCTTCTCCCCCCCCCCGCCCCCCCCCCCCCGCCCCCCCCCCCCCCCCCCCCCCCCCCCCGTACACTGTGCAGACCTCTTTTACATTCCTGTTCATCGCGGGCATGAATTTCAGACAGCGCGTGTGGTTTCATCGCTGACGGTCGATCCAGCTCGAGGTTTTTCAGGCGAGTACGCTCAAGCATGAAAGGTCGAAGACAGTCGCTGAAAAGTCGTGTCAGTGGGGCAGGCCCTTAAGCAACCAAAGCAACTCTCTGTCACAAGTTGGCTGTTGGCTTTGCATCCCAGAGATAAGATTTAAATCTTTGCAGATTTAACACAAAATCTTCCAGCTCAATTTAGTGACATCCATAGCCTTTTTGAACAGCATGAATCATTGTATGACTGGAGGACAATACTACCTCTCTGTCAGTCACGTTGAAGAAAGTTGAACATCCATTCCTGATAGACTTGTGTTCTGAAAAGGTTGGAAAGATCATAGGGCCGATATTGAATCTTGAGTTATCTAGTCATGAACTCAGAAGAAGGTATTCCAGTTAATTTCCTTGTTCATCATCACAAGGAAAATGGCCCAAGCTCCTATTCCAGTGGAAAAAATACATCCATAATCATTGGGAAGAAGATAGACACAAAATACAGGGCAAGCAGCATCTGGATAGAAGGAATGGGTGACGTTTTGGGTTGAAACCCTTCTTTAAAATTTGTTTTGGGCTGCAGAAGTTTATATTTCCATATATCAAACACCTAACGATAGATAGACACAAAATGCTGGAGTAACTCAGCAGGACAGGCAGCATCCCTGGAGAGAAGGAATGGGTGACTTTTCGGGTCAAGACCCTTCTTCAGACTGAGAGTCAGTGGAGAGGGCATCTTGAGATATGACTGATTGACTGACTCTCCCCGACTATTAGTCTGAAGAAGGGTCTCGACACGAAACGTCACCTATTCCTTCTCTCCAGAGATGCTGCCGGTCCCACTGAGTAAAGGGCCTGTCCCATTTTCCCGAGTTATTCACAAGTTCTCCTGAGTTTTCCCGAGTTGATTCAAACTCACAGAATGTTCGTACCGGGTCTGTAGGAGTCCGTGGATATATCGTGGGGGCTCGCTATGCCAGCCTTAGGTACTCGGGCCTATTTTTTTACTCGTGGACATTTTTCATCGGGCTGGAAAAAATGTCCCGACTTACCCGATGCCCCGAGTACCTACGGTTGGTATAACGAGCCGTTACGATATATCCACGGACTCCTACGGACTGATTACAAACATTCTGCGAGTTTGAATCAAGGGGAAAAATCGGGAGAATTCGTGAATAGCTCGGGAAAGTGGGACTGGCCCTTTACTCCAGCGTTTTGTGTCTTTCTTTGATGTAAACCAGCATCTGCAGTTCCTTCCTACATCATTAGGAAGGAGACAGAATAGGCTAGGATGTACACTGAACTCATGCATTAAAATCCAATTACAGTACCACCAATATATGTGCAAGGATAAACAGAGAAGGTTTGTCTCCCAAGGAAGAGTTGGTTCATCTGACACAGGTCTCTGTTAATAAGCTTTGCCTACTATCCAGCCATCTGCAGAATTGCTGATAGTACTTTTCTAATTTGTCTCCATAACGATCTCCACACTTGTAAATAATCGTCAGTGAGCAGCCAAGCATTATATTGCAATATCACCCACTTTTTCCCCCTTCGGGTATAATAACAAAAAATACAATGATTTTTCAAACCAGTGCCTACCACTCAACTTTAATGTGCCAAATTCTCACCAAAATTGCGGTAAAAAGAGAGCCGAGATTCGCAACCTCGACAAAAATAGACAATAGACAATAGGTGCAGGAGTAGGCCATTTGGCCCTTCGAGCCAGCACCGCCATTCAATGTGATCATGGCTGATCGTCCCCAATCAGTACCCCGTTCCTGCCTTCTCCCCATATCCCCTGACTCCGCTATTTTTAAGAGCCCTATCTAGTAAAATACAATGAAAACAACACTGCCATCTGGGAATGTTACCTTGACACGCACAAGAGCCACAAGAAGTGCAAGACAGACACCATTGTGGAGATGACGAGAAGTGCGTTCAGCTCTGGCTGAACAACTTCTAATCTTGTGTGTGGACTCGACAAGAAGAAGAAGCTAAAGCTGGAAACATAGAAACATAGGCAGCAGTAGGCCATTCGGCCCTTCGAGCCTGCACCGCCATTCAATATGATCATGGCTGGTCATCTGCAGAAGGAGATTTACTTGCATCAGACGTGATCACTTACAGAGTCACACAATGCTGGTGGCGTTTCTGCCAGGCTGATGTTTAAGCGTGGTCGACACAGAAATGGGGAAGGCTGGAATATTTACGGGACCACAGTTGCCATAACTACACTGTGCCAGCAGCTGACGCTCCCAGATTAAGCTTCGGCTGAGAAACAAGCTCCTCGTCTGTCCATCAAAATGGAAGCAGGTCACATCTTCGAGTCCCCAGATGGAGCCTCTGTATTTTTATGGGCTGCCATATGGTGAAGTGGATGGAGAGGAGGGGTGTAGGGTGGAGGGAGACAGGAGAGTGATTCAGTGGCAAGAAGGGACATCTGTTGGAAGGAACTGCAGATGCTGGTTTAAATCGAAGGCAGACACAAAATGCTGGAGTAACTCAGCGGGTCAGGCAGCATCTCTGGAGAGAAGGAATGGGTGATGTTTCAGTCTGAAGAAGGGTCTCGACCCGAAACGTCACCTATTCCTTTTCTCCAGAGATGTTGTCCGACTTGCATCTTCACAGGAAGGGATATTGTTGGCCAGCAAGTCAAAAGTAACTGGGATTTAGAATAATCTCAATAGCACAGAATGGAACTTCGTTCAAATATGTACTTCGCCTTTTCAACAAGCGAAACCAAACAGTTCAAAGTCAGTTTTTCGCTACACAGCTGAGACACATTCTGAATTACAAACCACTGCTCGCAATGAATAGATCTTTTAGCTAGGATGGTAGAACCAGAAGATGGACATAAATGCTGGAGTAACTCAGCGGGACAGGCAGCAGCTCTGGAGAGAAGGAGTGGGCGACATTTCGGGTCGAGACCCTTCTTCAGACCACTGAGTTCCTCCAGCATTTTGTGTCCATCTTCGGTTTAAACCAGCATCTGCAGTTCCTTCTTACACAGGTAGAAACAGAAGACCATTCAGCCCCTCTATCCCTTCTTGAGATTCACTTTGAGTGCAGGTGATCTATACGTCACCTTCAACATTCTGCCTTCAAACACTCCTTTCCGGCAAACCCATTGATCTCAGCCTGCTATCTATTGTTCCAGTGTTCACTGTCTTTCAATCTGACTGCAAATCATCTAATTCTGTGATAAAATTAAATGAGATAAAGCATTCCAAAGGCAGTGGATGTTTCTGGTGAACTTACTGACTTCCCTTTGGACAAGCAGAGCATTGGTCACTCCATGCCACTCTGCTACATCGACTAACTTGTCCCTCTGCTTCTGAGTTATGATGAAGGGTTCCAGACCATAAGCGTTGACTATTTTTACTTTCCCTTTCCTAGCTGACCTGCTTAAAGCCCTGTCCCACGGTACGAGTTCATTCCAAGAGCTGTCCCGAGTTTGCCCTGATTCAAACTCGGAGATTTACAGTAATGGCCGCGCGTCGGTACTCGGGGCTCTCGTGTTGAAAAATCTTCACGAGTCTTCCCGAGCTTACCTGCCGTTAGCAATTCTTCCCGAGTACCTGCCGTTAGCACTACGAGCCGCTAAGAGACGTCCCCGAGCTCCGACGTACCCGCTACGTTCATTATCCGTGCTTACCACGAGTTTGATTTTTTTTTAACTCGGGAGAGCTCTTGGAATGAACTCGTACCGTGGGACAGGGCTGTAAGGGGGATGCAAGCAGGTTTTCAGTGGGATGGAAGGTGGGGCAAAGTCTCTCTCCACAGATGCTGGTTGACTTTCCGAGATTTTCTAGCATTTTCTGTTTCGGTTTCAGACGTCTAGCATCCGTATTTTGTTTTGTTTTCTATCTTTTTCGAACTGGAACACTTTTTTCCCTTTCAGGTCTTTGAGACCACTGTCTTAATTCTCCCACTTCTTGTTTTCTCTGGCTAATGCACATCTTTAGCAGGAAGAACAGGAATAATGGGTAGGCCATTTAGGACTGAGATGAGGAAATACTTTTTCACCCAGAGAGTTGTGAATCTGTGGAATTCTCTGCCACCGAAGGCAGCGGAGGCCAATTCACTGGATGTTTTCAAGAGAGAGTTAGATTTAATTCTTAGGGCTAAGGGAATCAAGGGATATGGGGGGGAAAGCCAGAACGGGGTACTGATTTTGGACGATCGGCGTCCTGGTGCTGGCTCGAAGGGCCGAATGGCCTACTCCTGCACCTATTTTCTATGTTTCTATGAAGTCCAAGTGTTGAAAAAAACCAGCACTGGTATTATGTGTAAAACACGGCAACAGAACCACACTGAGGTAAAAAGATTAATATAAACTTTCCATGAAATGTGAATTCCCATCACAAAGCAATGTCCGCCCATCAGCAAAAAACATTCCACAAGGAACGTCAGAGGTGAATAGTTGCACTTAAGGAGAAGGTAGATGCTGTGACAAGGAAGAAAGGAATGGTGTACACTCATAAACTAAGAGGATTAATATTGGGTTGGATTTCACGAGACGCATTCACACTGTCATGTTCCAAACGGGACAAATGGCCCTTTTGTGCGATGTGAACTCGAGGTATTTCCAAGTAAATTCAGCTTGTCCACAAAAGATTAGCTGTGTAATAGAGGCTGCTGGGGTAATAGAGTCAGGTGCTCGACAGCAAGTCAGCGAATAGACTCTAACCTCAGCAGCCACATGTATAAGCAAAGACATGACTTCCATCCACAAATAGACATGACTTCCATCCACAAATAAACAGGACTTCTTATAGAAAATTGTGTGCTCCTTATAAAGCCCCTGTGCATTTGTAAACTATCTTTGTCAGTGGATTAATAATTGGACAGTTTACAAATTCTGAAGAGTTTAATACATTAGGGTTTACTCTTATAACACAGCTGAGCCCCATAATGTGCAATGAACCCCAAATGATTTTTAATGTTTCCCCGTTCCATGTTAAAAAGCAATAGCAGCTAGTGACTTTACCAGATAAAAAATGCAAAAGCTAAAAGGAAAGCTAGAAATTGTTGGAAGTAACTCAATAAGCACCCGGTGGTAGGATTAGATGAAAAGATCTATTCTGAGATTTGTATACACTAGGTATGTTACAAAACTTACCTTTACCGGCGCTGCACTTCTGCCGCTCCCCGTGTGCGCGACTTTCGCGCCTTGCAGAGGGGGGCGGGCTTAAAGTGACGTTTTTCCACAGGCCTGGATAATCGATGAATGTCGGGCGATTTGGTTGCTGAAGAAAAATCGCTCCGACATTTAATGAATGAAGGTATTTTTAAATTACTCTAGATTATTTATTAACTAGAGTAATTTAAAAATCACCTTCAAAAGCCGTGAGCGCCGACAACCGGAAGCATTTTGCGTAGGGGAGAAAAAAAGGTAAATACTTTATTTTTATATTAAAAGTTGGTTTTTCGGGAGGCATTAATAATATTTTCATGTTGCGAAATGGGTTCCCCAAAAAATGTATGAACCCCCAGTATTTTTCCCCCCGACTTCACTGCTAACCGCAACGTTCCAATCCACCGCATTCCACTAAAACCCACTCGCTAGTTGATTTAAATGGCCATTAATTTACAGGCATAAAACACTAAATTCCTTCCATTTGTCCCAGAAATTCATGAAAATGAGATTTAAAAATGATGTTATATTGTGGATTATTGTGTGAATGTTATTTGGACACTTAGGCAATTTTAAAAAAGTTTATCTTTTCTTAAGAAATGGATAGATGTTTAGATCTACTCATTGAATTTTGTAATTAGCTACAATTAGATAACTAACTAATTATATGCTTTAATTTCAGGTAATCCAAGTAAGATTGTTTAATATTTGTTTCAGAATGCTTCAATCTATAATAACTGAAAATTTCATTGAGTTCTCTTAATTTTTAAGAATGTTATGGACTTTTAACTGTTCCAGATCACAGCTTTTGAGTTAAGTCAATTGAAAGGCAATGGGGAACAAGATGCTCATTTCCGAGTATGAAAATGGCCATAACTTTCTTAATACTGAAGATATGAAAGTAAATTAGGTGTCAAATTAAACTTCTTTTTGTGCTTTATCTGATGGGATAAATTGCAGACTTGATTTTTAAAATCTCAAAATTTTGTAACATTGCTATATACACGTCTCTATAGATATTGTTATGTGAAATTGGTCCATTCATTGTTAAGATATATACTTCAATTTTTATTTATTTTTATATATAATAATTGTTTGCTTGTATTATTTTTTATTTTTATTGTTTTTTTTAATTAATTTTTTTTT
Source organism: Raja brachyura (assembly GCA_963514005.1). The sequence goes on from OY740791.1 coordinate 63,900,097, forward strand.
TTTAATTTTAAAAATTTATTTTTTAAATATAATCATAATCAATATTATTTAATCACAATCTTCATTGATTATACACCTATTCTTTCACCTCTTTACTTTCTTAAAAAAAAATAGAAGCTTATATAAATCATTTGTATAACTTTTGAAACAAGTTAAATGTGTATTTGAAAAACTGTTATATCATTGGCAATATGCATTGCTTCTAATAAAAATATTTAAAAAAATAAAATAAATTGTTGAAAGTAAATTTGGAAATTCCGTTTTAGTTTTAAGGGGTACAGCATGGAAACTGGCCCTTCGGCCCACTGAGTCCCTGCCAGCCATTGATCATCCTTGCACATTAGTTTCCACGTTACGCCATTTTAGCAAGCACTCCCCGCCCACTAGAGGCCACTTAACCTACACAACCCGCACGTCTACGGGATGTGTGGGGGAAACCGGGGCATTGGGTGGAAACGCAGGGAGAACGTGCAAACTTCACGCAGATAACACCCGAGGTCAGAACTGAACCCTGGATCGCCGGCACTGTGAGGCAGCAGCTCTATCAGCTGCACCACTGTGTTGCCTAAATTATTCCTCAGCAATAACCCGGCATAAACTGGACACACACATAATTCAAATACAGCATAATCTTGACAGCAGTCAAACATTTTTCAAAAAAGTAATTCTAATTGATATTAATATATATTTAACACTTTTTCCTTTTCACCAGTGATATATTTTGCACAATCAGCCCGTGAATTGGTTTGGAGAAATGCCAACTAGTGCAGGGAGGGAACATGAACAGCCAACATTGTTGCCCGCATGACCTTCCCTGCTGGAGCTCCTTGGACTCACGAACTTCTCACATTCAGGTCATCCAGCAAAGACATTGTATGTAACATGAATGTAGGAAAGAACTGCAGATGCTGGTAGAAATCGAAGGTGGACACAAAATGCTGGGGTAACTCAGCAGGTGAGGCAGCATCTCTGAAGAGAAGGACTGGGCAAAGTTTTGGGTCGAGACCCTTCAGACTGAAGAAGGGTCTTGTCCCGAAACGTCGCCCATTTCTTCTCTCCAGAGATGCTGCCTCACCCGCTGAGTTACTCCAGCATTTTGTGTCTAATATGAATGCAAACTCTCCTTCCAGATAACGAAATATAGACTATATTAACTAAAGATGCAGAAAATACCGCAAAAGCTCAGCAAAGTCAGGCAGCATCTGTGGTGAAGAACGGATATAACCTTCAGGATGATGCAATGTCGTTCACAAATTAGTTCCGACGAAGGCTTGGTGACTATTTCAGATGTGACCCGACACATGAAATAGTCCAGTATTTCTTCTCTTTATTTCAGATTTCCAGCACCATATGTGGCACAGTAGAGTAGCTAGCTTACAAATCCAGAGACCCGGGTTCGATCCTGACTACGGGTGCCGTCTGTACGGAGTTTGTACGTTCTCCACGTGATCGCGTGGCTTTTTTCCGCGTGCTCCGGTTTCCTCCCACACTCTGAAGACACACATGTCTGTAGGTTAATTGACCAGGTAAAATTGTAAATTGTCCCTAGTGCGTGTAGGATAGTGTCGTGTACAGGGATCGCTGGTCGGCGCGGACTGGGTGTGCTGAAGGGCCTGTTTCCGCTCTGTATCTCTAAACTACACATATCTTTGAATAATTGGTCTATGAATATATACACACATATTATACACGGAACATATATGAAAAAGTAACAAAATTAACAGTATTATTTGGACTCAGAACTACAATTACGTCCCAAAATCAGGCCTGTTAGCTGTTTACGAACCTGAGTGAATAATAGAATGCAATAATATGCAGGAGGAAAAAGCAGAAGCACGAACATGAGACAGAGCCACAGGTGTGGACCTTTCAGTCTCTCATGCATGCGCTGCCATGCAACAAGATCACGGCTTGCCTTCTACCTCAGCAGCAGTTTCATAGAGCACAGAAAGAGGAACTTCAGTCCACCGTACAACTGAGCACCAAACACCCATTTGCACTAACCCACGCTAGTCCCACAGCATTTTCGCCACATTGGCATCAAATCCCCACCCGATTCTATGAATTATCTACACATGAGGGACAGTTTGCAGTGACAAATTAACCTATCTTTGAGATGTGGGGGGAAACCAGGGAACCCGGAGAAAACCCATGTGGTTGCAGAGAGAAGCAAGTTATTTCCTGCCCATACAAACAACACAGGAAGCCAGGTCTGCACCTGGGTGACTGAAGGGGCTGTCCCACTTGGGCGACCTAATTGGCCAGTTTAGAAGAATTTGAAAAAATGACATGTTGAAGACCTCCTTCAACTATGTAGAAGACCTCCTTCGACTATGTTGAAGACCAGCTTCGACTAGCTACGACTAACTTCTGGAAAATTGGACACCGAATAGTGGAGAGTGAAGACGGCCTCCTTCAACATCCCTTCGACCTCCCTTTGACTATGATGAAGACTATCTACGACTACCCTCAATTACCTACGACTAACACGCAAACCTACTACGACGTACTATGACTAGACCTACGAGTAAAATAAGTATCGATTTTTTCCATGGCGACCTTTTTTTACTTGCGGGCATTTTTTAACATGTTGAAAAACCCGGCACAACCTAGCTGAGGCCTCGAGTACACGGAGACCACTCTTGAACATGAAGGAGAGTTACGAAGACCTCATGTCAACCATGCTGCTAGTGTTGAGTCGAGGGCAAACTCGCCGGAACTCGCGGATTAGGTCGCCCAAGTGGGACAGCCCCTTGATGCTGTGCAGTAGTGGCTCTTCCAGCTGCAGCACTCCAATAATGGGCTGCACGATGGCACAGCAGTGGAGGAGCTGCATTACAACGCTTACAGCAGCAGAGACCCGGGTTTGATCCCGTCTACGGGTACTGTCTGTACAGAGTTAGTACATTCACCACGTGACCTGTGTGGGTTTCCACCGAGATCTTTGGTTTCCTCCCACACTGAAAAGATGTACAGGTTTGGATTGGCCTGGTATAAAATGTTAAATTGTCCCTAATTTGAGTAGTTGTTAATGTGTGGGGATCGCTGGTCGGTGCGGACTCGGTGGACCTAAGGGCCTGTTTCCGTGCTGTATGTCTAAATTAAACTAGACTAAACCATATCAATCTCTTCTCAGATTGCTCAGCCACTAAGCAACCAAATCCCACTTTGGGTAGAGAATTCTAAAGATGTATTTCCCTCTGGGTGTAGAAACTTCTTCTCAACACAGTTCTGAATGGCCATTGCCTTGTTTTATGAGTATGGAGGAACTGCAGATGCTGGTTTAAACCGTAGACAGACACAAAAATCTGGAGTAACTCAGCAGGTCAGGCATCAACGCTGGTGAAAATGTCACCTATTCCTTTTCTCCAGAGATGGTGATGGACCCGCTGAGTTACTCCAGATTTTGTTGTGTCTGCCTTAATTTATGACTGACTTCAGATTCTAGACACTCCATCCCCGCATATAATCTGCAAGAGTTGGAAAAGTGAAAACATAAGCACTGTGCCATATAATGGCATCTTACATAATCTCAGTTAAGTAGAAATTCTCATAGACATTATAAGTTCATAAGTGAAAGGAGCAGAATTAGGCCATTCGAGCCATCAAGTCTACTCCGCCATTCAATCATAGAAACATAGAAATTAGGTGCAGGAGTAGGCCATTCGGCCCTTTGAGCCTGCACCGCCATTCAATATGATCATGGCTGATCATCCAACTCAGTATCCCGTACCTGCCTTCTCACCATACCCTCTGATCCCCTTAGCCACAAGGGCCACATCTAACTCCCTCTTAAATATAGCCAATGAACTGGCCTCAACTACCCTCTGTGGCAGAGAGTTCCAGAGACCCACCACTCTCTGTGTGAAAAAAGTCCTTCTCATCTCGGTCCTAAAGGATTTCCCCCTTATCCTTAAGCTGTGACCCCTTGTCCTGGACCTCCCCAACATCGGGAACAATCTTCCTGCATCTAGCCTGTCCAACCCCTTAAGAATTTTGTAAGTTTCTATAAGATCCCCTCTCAATCTCCTAAATTCTAGAGAGTATAAACCGAGTCTATGCAGTCTTTGTTCATAAGACAGTCCTGACATCCCAGGCTGATCTATGGCTGATCTATCTTTCCCTCTCAACCTCATGCTCCTACCTTCTCCCCATCTATGTTCGAAGTTAACATTTTTAATATTTTAAATGCACTCATTCATAGTTTAGCATTCTGTTAAAGTAGCAATGAGGGATATTAGTGCACTGTTTCAGGTGCAGAGCAAATCAACAATACATTCCAGGGCTTCAAATTAACATGCTTTTTAGGAATCGTGGATATATTGATCAACCCTGCCCTGCTTTGAGATTTTCCAGGTCTTTGATTTACAATGCACCACTATCTTTTTCACTCACCCTCTCTGATACGTGAAATAGTCAATAATTAATATGAATAACTATCAGCAAAGGTGTTTTATTCATGAAACAGCTTCCAAAGCCGACAAGATATTCATCTGCTTTGATCTGTTGTATACACACCTTACATTCTCACTGTACCCTTTAATATCTCCTTTCCCTCTCCCCTGACTCTCAGTCTTTAGTATAACTCAGCGGGACGGGCAGCATCTCTGGAGAGAAGGAATGGGTGACATTTCGGGTTGAGACCCTTCTTCAGACTGACATGAAACGTCACCCATTCCTTCCCTCCAGAGATGCTGCCTGTCCCGCTGAGTTACATAGAAATGTAGAAACATAGAAAATAGGTGCAGGAGTAGGCCATTCGGCCCTTCGAGCCTGCACCGCCATTCAATATGATCATGGCTGATCATCCAACTCCAGCATTTTGTGTCTATCTTCGGTGTTAACCAGCACCTGCAGTTCCTTCCTACACAAGATATTCTTACAATTGCTTCCTTTCCAACACCTATCTAGTGAAACTTTCTCCCCATCGCTCTGTGGTAACATGGGCCAGTGACCAGCCACATTAAAGAGGTGTAGCATCAAAAGAGCATTTATTGCCCATAGCCCGATATTACACTTGGTCCACAACAAGGTGTTTTTGCTTTTCCCAACAGTATCCCTCCATGCTCTACAATCTCTGCCAGCCTTGGTTACTTTCTCCAAACTTCTCTCTCCCACCTGATTTATCTGCCTATCAATCACCTGGATCCAATATTCGCTCACTCTTGCTCCACCTTTTTTCAATCACCTTTTTCTATCAGCTATTCCCCCCCCTAAATTCCATCAGTCTGATGAAAAGTTGCAACCTGAAATGTGGTGTGTCCATTTCCCTCCACAGAGGCTGCCTGACCCATTCATTTCCTCCAGCATATTATTTTTGGCACCCACATGTCACTTATCCTTTGAGCAGAAAAGATTTTCACCTCTACTATAAACACACGAGCCGTGAATTGTAATCTGACTACTTTCCATTCAACGTAAGACAATGTTTAATTAAGACTCTCATCCGTACACATCTTTACATTTACAAACATTGCATGTAACCAATTCTAGAAAAGTCAAGTGTAAGTAGGAACTGCAGGTGCTGGTTTAATCTGAAGAATTCTTCAGTCTGAAGAAGGGTCTCGACGCAAAACGTCACCTATTCCTTTTCTCCAGAAATGCTGCCTGACCCGCTGAGTTACTCCAGCTTTTTGTGTCTATCTTGAAAGGTCAAATATTTTTGACTAACGATGAATCGCATGTAGATAGGTGTGGTAAAGAAAGCTTTTGGTGTGCTGGCCTTTATAAATCAGAGCATTAAATATAGGAGTAGGGAAGCAATGTTAAAATTGTACAAGGCATTGGTAAGACCAATTCTGGAGTATGGTGTGCAATTTTGGTCGTCTAATTATAGGAAGGATGTCAACAAAATAGAGAGAGTACAGAGGAGATTTACTAGAATGTTGCCTGGGTTCCAGCAACTAAGTTACAGAGAAAGGTTGAACAAGTTGGGTCTTTATTCTTTGGAGTGCAGAAGGTTAAGGGGGGACTTGATTGAGGTCTTTAAAATGATGAAAGGGATAGACAGAGTTGACGTGGATAAGCTTTTCCCATTGAGGGTAGGGAAGATTCAAACAAGACGGCATGACATGAGAATTAAGGGACAGAAGTTTAGGGGTAACATGAGGGGGAACTTCTTTACTCAGAGAGTGGTGGCTGTGTGGAATGATCTTCCTGCAGAAGTGGTGGAGGCAGGATCGATTTTAACATTTAAAAGTAAAGTGGATAGGTATATGGACGGGAAGGGAATGGAGGGGTATGGTCTGAGTGCAGGTAGATGGGACTAGAGGAAAATAAATGGTCGGCACGGACTGGAAGAGCCGAGAGGGCCTGTTTCCGTGCTGTAATTGTTATATGGTTGTTATATGGTTATGCAGCATTTCAAATGAAATTAATTTGATTTAACAAGAGTGGAGGAAATGGGAAGAGGCAGCTTAGCGAAGGGATAACTTATTTGGACAATTGTGAATCTCTTCACCTGATAGATCCATCATCCTGATCAGAGAGGTATGGACTTGGCTCCGAGTTGATAAGCCTGGCAGTGAACACCTGGAGCCAAGCGAACCC
>OY740791.1:63906845-64008935 GCA_963514005.1 Raja brachyura
TCTGCATGGACTCTGGGCTGGACGGACTGTTTCTGCGTATTTAATTCTACTAGTGCAGGCATGCCAGTCTGCTCCACTCAGGAAATGAAGGTGAAATATAGCCTCAATGTCTCGTGATTCTTGCTGTCCAGTTTCTAGAGACTACCAAAACTCAGAGCTAATGGGTGGATAACATCTATATCATCTACATTACTAGCAATGAATGGTCAGCACTTACTACCTATCATCATCAACATATATCAGTGGACAAGATGATCTGGTCAATCAGACATTAATATTTTCATTACGAAGGAACTGCGGTTTGATGGAAAAATCGAAGGTAGATAGAAATGCAGGCGAAATGCAGTGGGTGAGGCAGCATCTATGGAGCGAAGGAATAGGTAACATTTCGGGTCGAGACCCTTCTTGAAGTCTGAAGAAGGGTCTCGACCAGAAACGTCACCTATTCCTTCGCTCCATAGATGCTGCCTCACCCACTGTGTTTCTCCAGCATTTTTTATCTACCTTTAGTATTTTCATTGAGATTTTCCACTGTAAATCAGTCCATGTGAAAATATAAGTGGCCTCAGCAGTAGGGACCTGGGTTCGATCCTGACTACGGGTGCTGTCTGTACTGAGTTTGTACATTCTCCCCATGACCTGAGTGGGTTTTCTCCGGGATCTACGGTTTCCCCCCACTCTCCAAAGACGTACGGGTTTGTAGGTAAATTGGCTTGGTATAAAATGTAAAATTGTCCCGAGTGTGCATTGGATTGTGATAATGTTAAATTGGAAGTAAAGGATGCGTGCTCTTTATTCTTTCACTGCATTCAGCACCTGTGTAGAGAAGACAAGAGGCCCACAAGAGTGGTGCATCTGTGGAATTATTTGCCACAGAAGCAGGGCTGGATCAACCATTAAGCAAAATAAGCGCGTGCTTAGGGCATCAAGGGAAGAGGGGCACCACAGAAATAGACTTTGCAATTAAAAAAAGTAGAAAACTTTTCAAATATAAATAAAGTGGAGATATACAAAAATACATCATTTTCCATCTTACCGTTAGTTTTGTTTCATTTTGAAAAAATATATATATATTATTTTATTGTTTATTAATGATTATATTTTGAATTACATATATATGGGGGCACCAAAATCTTTTACATGCTCAGGGCCTCTATGGGTCTTAAACCGGCCCTGCGCAGAAGGCTGTGGAGGCCAAGTAAGTGGATATTTTTAAGGTAGCGATAGATAGATTCTTGATCATAGAACACACATTCTCGGGTGTCCGGGGAGAAGGCAGGAGAATGGGGTTAGTGGGGAGAGATAGATCAGCCATGACTGAATGGCAGAGTCGACTTGATGGGCCGAATGGCCTAATTCTACTCCAATCACGGATGACCTTTTGACCTTATGACCCAGTCAGCATGGAAAATGATGGGGTGCAGTGAGGTTGCTCCGTCAACAGATGTCACCAACAGGTTAAGTTCCTCCTTGTATTTCTGAGCACATCCCAAAGACAAATGTCACCAGATTCAGTCGGAAGAAAATATTGCCAAGTTCCAGCAAAGCATTTCTGGACAAACAGTGTGAATGTAGTTAAGGGGAATTAATTGGAATTGGAATTGGTTTATCAATGTCACGTGTACTGAGATACAGTGAAGAGCATTGTTGTGCAAGCTATCCAGTCAAAATTATACTGTACATAAGTACCATCAAGGCATACACTACTTGGACTAGACATTGACAAGAGTAGAACGATTGTAATGGATGATATTGGATCGTAACAAACAAACTCTAGTGCCATCATTGCAAAATAGATAGAAAACAATGTTTTTACTGACTCATTCCTCAAAATGATCAGACCAATTAATTCTTGTGGCCCAGATTTCTAAAGAAAGTGATAATCTTCATCAATCTTTTCCCTGGGAATACAAGTTAGACAAACAAATGAGAAAGAAAGACTTGGGAGGTTGTGCTCACTTAGTGAAATAAACAGTGTGGGAAGCATGCCCCAGGAAGTACAACCACCCTTGAGGTACATTTAATATATTTACATGGAATAAGAATGGTTTATTCCATTATATGTTAAAAAGGGCTGCGGAAGTTTACATTTCCACATATCAAATGCCTAACAAAACATAGACACAAAATGCTGGAGCAACTCAGCGGGACAGGCAGCTTCTCTGGAGAGAAGAAATGGGTGACGTTTCGGTTCGAGACCCTTCTTCAGACCGAGTCAGGGGCGAGGGAATCTTGAGATATGACAGACCGACACTCCCCGACTCTCATTCCGAAGAAGGGTCTCGACCCGAAACGTCGCCCATTCCTTCTCTCCAGAGATGCCGCCTGTCCCACTGAGCTACTCCAGCATTTCGAGTCCATCTGTGGTGTAAACCAGCATCTACAGTTCCTTCCTACCAATTCCTAACACACCTCTATAAACATGTCCTGGGAAGGTACACTGCAGACACAAGGATCTGAAGAAAGGTCCTGACCCAAATCGTAACTTATCCATGTCTTCCAGAGATGCTGCCTGATCCTTTGCGGTTTTTGATACCCGAGAAGGTAAACTGCCTTCTCTTTCTGCAGATGATGACTGGCCTGTCACACGATTCTAAATCCTTCTGTTTTCATTTGACCAAACAGTAGCTGTAGCAGAGTTCTGTACATTTATTAATTGCCCATGCAGAATTCGTAACCAGCAAGAAATGCTGATTGATATTTCATCCACTACGATAAATCTAATTACTAAAACAATGTGCCGATGTTTTTCTACATCCATCAAAAACAGTTGGCACAACTTATTACACAAGCTTTTGCAGGCTGTTCTCTCTGCCTTGCTCTCCAGAATTACACTGTGCTCACTGCCTGAGCAATGTTGACCCTCCTAATGAGGGACTGTTGCCACTGACAAACCTCTGGTGTGATGTGAGCCCAGTGAATGCTGTTAGCCCAGCTCATCATGAGTAACTGGCTTGGGACACATGCTGAATAGTGAACCTGCCCTGCTGGAAGGCAGCCTGGCTTCCCTCCTGGTGGCCCAATGTATCTGTGGCATCCTGTGCCAGTCTATGTTGAGCGAGCCATTGCAGCATTTGGCACCGACGGCTCTTGGCATTGAAGTCTTGACCAGCACTCACCTCATTACAGATGGATTGCCTTTGCATGCATGAGATGGGAGCAAGCCTGGTGCAACCAATGGCAGCTCCCAGTCCATGCTTCATTATTTACTTATTATAATGCAGGAAGGGGCCAGTCGGCTCTTGCAAGTTCATGCAAATCCCCAGCAAAGATGTCGCAGAAATATATTCTCTTGCACAGCACCCCCTCGATTATGTTTTGCCATTTGTTCACACTAAGGGATAACTAGTGGTAGCTACTTAGTTGCCAGTAGACCTTTGTAAGCCAACATAGTCACCAGGGGAACATGAGATAAATGCTGGAGTAACTCAGCGGGACAGGCAGCATCTCTGGATAGAAGGAATTGGTGATGTTTCGGGTTGAGACCCTTCTTCTGACTGAGTCAGGGGTGAGGGTGATACAGAGATAAGGAAGTGCAAGGTGTGAAATTGTGACACAGGGATCAAGAAAAATGTGGAATAGATTATTGTTGGCTAGGAGAAAGTAACAACAAAGCAAACAGAGGTAAAATGTAATCAAGGATAGTCGGAGAAGTGGGAACGGGGAACGGGGAAGGGATGGAGAGAGAGGGAAAGCAAGGGTTTACTTGAAGTTAGAGAAGTCAATATTCATTCTGCTGTAGTGTAAGCTGCCCAAGTGAAATATGAGGTGATGTTTCTCTAATTTGTTCTTGGGCTCACTCTGATCTCCGTACAAACAATTTGAGAGGTGGGGATCAAATCCCGGTCGAAGCGGCAGCATTAATCACTCTCCACACTCGACTGAAACCAGGCCCATTGGGGGACGGTGGTGCATGCAGACTGTCCAATGCCGGTGCCACCAGCATCAGAGCATCATGCCAGCACCCCAGCACCCTGCCTGCCCCTGGGGTGGCCAAGCAAACACCCTGCAGCACCGGTATAGAAGGGTGGGCCACATTTCCAGTGTTCTAAATCCTCAACCGGCATCGATAACCTGTCTGACCATTATCACAAAGCCATTTATGAGATCTTACCAGACACAAAGTGCTGGAGTAATTCATGAGTAACTCTTACTGTTTGTCAAGTTTACTATTCTGGAACAACAACTACCATATGCTGCTGTGGTGTAAGTGCTATTGTATAAATGGGGAATCTCTCTTGTCAGGAGAGGAGAATAATGGTGACTGCACATTAGTAGACATCATATTTAGTTTAGTTTAGTTTAGGGATACATCACGGAAACAGGCCCTTCGGCCCACAGAGTTCGCACCAACTAGCAATCCCCGCACATTAACATTATCTCAAACACACAAGGGACAATTTTTACATTTACACCAAGCCAATTAACTTACAAACCTGTACATGCTTGGAGTGTGGGAGGAAACTGACGGAGAAATCCCACGCAGATCACGGGTAGAAGGTATAAACTGCGTACCTACAGGGTCGAACCCGGATCTCTGTCGCAGTAAGGCAGCAACTCTACCGCTGCTCCACCGTGCCACCCATCGCAGGATATACCGCTGCTCCACCAAAAAACAGAGAGCTGCACCACCTGGATAGTTTGGATGGTCGATCTCATTTGCAACCTGTTTTGGTATTCCCGCTCATTGAAAGTGATGTGCTCACCAAGCCTTGCAACATTACTGTGTAGGAGACGTTCGATTGGAAAAGTTAGTGTGACTGACCTTTGGCAATCTCTCTGGGTCACCCGGATGCCTGGGAATAACCTTCTGCAACCGCTGAAAGCCATAATCAATGGTGGGTTCGTTCAGAGCTGCAACAAGGAAGAATAATTCAGGTCAGTAACAGGAAGGAACCTCAGGGGTCACAGCATCAAGGAACAAGAGGTAGGAGCTAAAACTTGGAGAAAGTTAATTAACCAAAGCACACGTTGAATAGACTTGCTCTGTGAGGTCCAACCAGGGCCAAATGCCCAGTTGGCCTCACTCAGCATCTAGTTCCATATATAACCACATAACCATATAACCATATGACAATTACAGCATGGAAACAGGCCTTCTCGGCCCTTCCAGTCCCCATCTACCTGCACTCAGACCATACCCCTCCATTCCCTTCCCGTCCATATACCTATCCACTTTACTTTTAAATGTTAAAATCGATCCTGCCTCCACCACTTCTGCTGGAAGATCATTCCACACAGCCACCACTCTCTGAGTAAAGAGGTTCCCCCTCATATTACCCCTAAACTGTCCCTTAATTCTCATGTCATGCCCTCTTGTTTGAATCTTCCCTACCCTCAATGGGAAAAGCTTATCCACGTCAACTCAGTCTATCCCTTTCATCATTTTAAAGACCTCAATCAAGTCCCCCCTTAACCTTCTGCGCTCCAAAGAATAAAGACCTAATTTGTTCAACCAAAGATAATATAAAAAATGGCCAACTGGTTGAAGTATCAGAAGGAGGTTAATAACCATATTACCAAATTGCGTAAGGAAAAGTGAAGTTAATGTGAGCACTCCCCATGCTGTGGTGGCCAAGATTAACTAACGATTACAGAGAAGTAAAATAAAGTCAAGTTGGATGGTTGTTAGAGTGGGCAGGTGAACTCGGGTTGGAACACAGAACAGGACAGTACAGTAACAGGCCCTTCGGCCCATGATGCCTATTTATATTAATCCCTGCTGCCTGCACATGCTCCATAGCTCTCCATTCCCTATTCATATGTTCGATCTAAAAGGCTCAAATTCCCACCATTATATCTACTTCCACCACCACCCCTAGCAGAACATTCAAGGCACCCATCACACTAATGGGTGTAAAATCCTGACCCTCCACCCCCCCCCCCCCCCCCCCCTTCCTCTCTTTTAAAGTCCGACATTATAGCTATGCTCTTTAGTATTTTACATTTCTACTCTGGGAAAAAAGTTCAGACCAACTACCCCATCTTCCCCTCGCTTCATTTTATAAAGTTCAACCTCTGTTCCTCGAGAGAAAACAATCCATGTTTGTGCAACCTCTCCTTATAACCAACGTTCTCTAACCCAGGCAGCATACTGGTAAACCTCTCCCACTCCAAAAGCTTCCTGAAGTGAGGTAACCAGAACTCTACACATTGCTCGAAATGTGGCACGACAAAACTCTATAAATCTGCGGCAGATTTCCAAACTCCTACGTTCAATCCCCTGGCTGATGGAGGCATGCAATGCATATGCTGTTTTTACCGGTTTAATAACACGGCACTACTTTCATTCACGTTGGATACAAAGGGCAAATAGGACAACAGCCAGCTGCTGAGCAATGTTGTGAAGCCAGTCTTGAAGTCATCACATTCACTAAATAACTGCTATTTTAATATTTTCATCGAGAAAGTATATCAATTATATATTTTTTCTGCAATCTTTACAATAGTTCTCTCTTCATCTGAAATTTCGAAGTTAATCGGTGTTGTAGGTATGTTACAAAACAACTTTGGCGCCTTTCAGAGAGGGGCGGGCTTAAAGTGCCGTTTTTCCACAGACTGGGCAAATCGATCCATGTCGGGCGATTTCGTTGCGGAAGAAAAGTCGCTCCGACATTTCATCAATGAAGGTATTTTTAAATTACTCTAAATTATTTATTAACTAGAGTAATTTAAAAATCACCTTCAAAAGCCGTGAGCGCCGACAACCGGAAGGATTTTGCGTAGGGGAGAAAAAAAGGTAAATAGTTTATTTTTATATTCAAAGTTGGTTTTTCGGGAGGCTTTAATAACATTTTTATGTTGCGAAATGGGGTCCAAAAAAATGTATGAACAAACAGTATTTTTCCTCCCGACTTCACCGCTAACCGCAACGTTCCAATCCACCGCATTCCACTAAAACCCACTCGCTAGTTGATTTAAATGGCCATTAATTTACAGGAATCAAACACTAAATTCCTTCCATTTGGCCCAGAAATTCATGAAAATGATATTTAAAAATTATGTTATATTGTGGATTATTGTGTGAATGTTATTTGGACACTTAGGCAATTTAAAAAAAGTTTGTCTTTTCTTAAGAAATAGATAGATGTTTAGATCTACTCATTGAATTTTGTAATTAGCTACAATTAGATAACTAACTAATTATATGCTTTAATTTCAGGTCATCCAAGTAAGATTATTTCATATTTGTTTCAGAATGCTTCAATCTATAATAACTGAAAATTTCATTGAGTTCGCTTAATTTTTAAGAAAGTTATGGGCTTTTAACTGTTCCAGATCACAGCTTTTGAGTTAAGTCAATTGAAAGGCAATGGGGAACAAGATGCTAATTTCCGAGTATGAAAATGGCCTTAACTTTCTTAATACTGAAGATATGAAAGTGAATTAAGTGTTAAATTAAACTTATTTTTATGCTTTATCTGATGGGATAAATTGCAGACTTGATTTTTAAAATCTCAAAATTTTGTAACATTGCTAGGTGTTGGGTATTATTGGATGTACATTCAGTGATCCCCTTCAAAAAGGCATGATGCAGAAGCAGAACTTGGGCTTGTCCCACTTAGGCAATTTTTTTGGGCGACTGCCACAAAATTTTCAACATGTTGAAAATTTTTCAGCGGCAGTGGCGACTGTCGTATGTTGGCGTTGGTGCTGGCGTAGGTTGTCGCCGGGTGTCGTAGGTGAATTCCATTAAAATGAGTCCCTGGCAGTCGCCTAAAGAGTCTTCTATGTGGGACAGGCCTCAAGATTGCAGGAAACAAGAACTAAAACTGATTCCTTGTGTCTTACAATTACCAACAACAGCAAGACAGCAACTTCAATGTCGTAAAATGTGCCAAGGTACATAAGAGGATATCATTAAATTTGGCACCAAGCTGTCAGTGGAGATACTCGATTGGATTGCCAGTGTAAAAGATAGTTTACAAGAGTTTCAGGGGTAAATGCACTGTTGCCAAGATTGCAACAATCAAGGCTGGAGATGGATAATGGTCTGATTTGGAGGAGAAATAGGATGACATGAGGCAAGGGGAGAACTTGAAATTTAAAAAAATTAAATGGAACCATGAATTAACACTGAGGCCAGTCCGCACCAGTGAAGACAGACGTGAGGCCAGTTTGTACAGGTTAGGACACAGACAATAGACAATGATTGGAATGATCTAGTCTAGTCAGAAGAAGGGCATGGTTGAGTGTTTCACAGCAGAAGAGCTGAGACTGAGTCTGACATGTGATGTAGAGATATAGTTAGAGGCTCACTTCAGGATCGAGTATAACAACATGGTTGCATACAATCTGATTCAGGCTGAGACAGGGTCGAGGAAGAAGGAGTGAGTCGGCGCATTGTATGACTCAAGGCAACTATCCAGTCTTCTATCCAGCAGGAAATGGTTTAAGGTCCTAGTTTCCTGAAGTATGATAATTTCTTCTTATGCACCATGTTTTTGAAGGTGGTGGCAGCATGCAGATTTAGTAACGCTGTCACTATTTGTGGCCGTGTCGACAAGGAACTCTTGAGGTGTGAATAGAGGCAGTGTGACTATTCCAAGGCTGACTATTCCAACTTGAGACCCTTCATGAAGAAACTCCTCACCTGACACCTTTGCACAGTACAGTTCACAGCAGAGAATCATAATTTGTGTCCTGTCATGCTTCTTCCCCTTCTAACCAAGGCGTTGAAACTAATTCAGCATTGCTACTGACATCCGCATAAGTGCACACGCATAAAGAATAGAACCTGTGACATCCTTGGCATGAAGATGGACACAAAAGCTGGTGTAACTTAGCAGGACAGGCAGCATCCCTGGAGCAAAGGAATAGGTGACGTTTCGGGTCGAGACCCTTCTTCAGACTGAGATTCAGGGGAGAGGGAAACGAGAGATATAGACGGTGATGTGGAGAGATGTAGAACAAATGAATGAACGATATGCAAAAAAGTAACGATGATAAAGGAAACGGGCCATTGTCATTGTTACTCTTTCATCATTGTTTTTTTTGCATATCTTTCATTCATTTTTTTCAATATCTCTCTGCATCACCGTCTATATCTTTCGTTTCCCTCTCCCCTGACTCTCGGTCTGAAGAAGGGTCTCAATATAGTGGAGCCAGGGGATATGGGGAGAAGGCAGGAACGGGGTACTGATTGGGGATGATCAGCCATGATCACATTGAATGGCGGTGCTGGCTCGAAGGGCCGAATGGCCTACTCCTGCACCTATTGTCCATTGTCTATTGTCGATTGTCTATTGACCTGAAACATCACCTATTCCTTTTCTCCAGAGATGCTGTCTGACCCGCTGAGTTACTACAGCGTTTTGTGTCTATCTTCGATTCAAATCAGCATCTGCAGTTCCTTCATACACACCTCCTTGGCCAGGATGCTCACAACCACATTGCACACAGACGAGAGTGAACTTCAGATACATCTCACTACTTAAAAACAAAAAAGACCCCAAGGACTGAAGGGACAAAGGCAATTAGATATTCTTGATATTATATCATAGCTGGGCAGCTGAATACAAGTTCTCAAAACAGTGTGGTTTGTTTACTCCCATGATTTACGTCTGAGTATACAATGCGTTATGTTTCACTATCAAGTGTGAAATATTCAATTGCATTAAATAATCTGAATAATAACATACAACAAGAATTTTAGTCCATTAAAGAAAATACGCAGGTTAAACAAAATGAGGGTCAGCAAATTTGAACTAAAATGTTGAAACGACATCTAAAGTACCGCAGAATAGATAAGGAGAATGAATAATGTTGTAAATAAAGAAATAGGTTTAATTCCCAGTCAGTACAGGTCAGTAAGGTATCTCGGCTAAAACAAACAATCCTATCTTTATCCCTCTCTCATCTCATATCTCAATTATAGGAAGGATGTCAACAAAATAGAGAGAGTACAGAGGATTGCACAAACAGCTGGAGAAACTCAGCGGGTGCAGCAGCATCTAAGGAGCGAAGGAGATAGGCGACGTTTCGGGTCGAGACCCTTCTTCAGACTCGAGAGTACAGAGGAAATTTATTAGAATGTTGCCTGGGTTCCAGCAACTAAGTTACAGAGAAAGGTTGAACAAGTTAGGTCTTTATTCTTTGGAGCGCAGAAGGTTAAGGGGGGACTTGATTGAGGTCTTTAAAATGATGAAAGGGATAGACTGAGTTGACGTGGATAAGCTTTTCCCATTGAAGGTAGGGAAGATTCAAACAAGAGGGCATGACATGAGAATTAAGGGGCAGAAGTTTAGGGGTAACATGAGGGGGAACTTCTTTACTCAGAGAGTGGTGGCTGTGTGGAATGATCTTCCAGCAGAAGTGGTGGAGGCAGGATCGATTTTTACATTTAAAAGTAAAGTGGATAGGTATATGGACGGGAAGGGAATGGAGGGGTAAGGTCTGAGTGCAGGTAGATGGGACTAGGGGAAAATAAATGGTCGGCACGGACTGGAAGGGCCGAGAAGGCCTGTTTCCGTGCTGTAATTGTTGTATGGTTGTATGGTTATATTTCTTTACAACATTGAAGGATGCTATTTGTTTGTGTGTGTTTCAAGAGTATGCTGATCTAGGGACAGCCCAAGCATCCCATTACCCTAGTTAATTCCCAATAACTTATTGCCCCTTACGTGTCCATCCACTTCCCACTCACCTGCACTAGGGCAACATACGATGGCCAATTAACGCCCCAACCGATCGATCTTTGGGATGTGGGAGGAAACCAGGGCACCCAGGGGGAAAACCTTGTGGTCATAGGGAGGTGAGAACTTCACACCTGAGGTCAGGGTCAGCGAAGCGAGCAGACCCCAGCATCACAGCGCCTCCCGTCGCTCGTGTGTGTGGATGTTAGCTGGGAATGAGATCCGGCTGAACTGCAAGGCACCTCTCCTGGCCAACCCCTCCCCCCAAGGTGGGAGAATACCCCCCCTTGATCCCAGCTGGATTCATACATGAAAAGGCAGCGCAGAGGCAACAACCAGAGTCGATGGGCTCCAGTAGCTGTGCTTCCACGATTCACGAGCCATAACGCGGAACAGTCACTGAGTCGTATCAAGGGCCTGTCCCACTTTCAGCAGTTAATTCAGGAATTCTCCCGAGTTTCACACTCGCAGAATGTTCATAACGAGTCCGTAGGAGTTGGTAGATATTAGTAGCGGCTCGTTATAGCAAAAGGATTTGAGTATAGGAGCAGGGAGGTTCTACTTCAGTTGTATAGGGTCTTGGTGAGACCACACCTGGAGTATTGCGTACAGTTCTGGTCTCCAAATCTGAAGAAGGACATTATTGCCATAGAGGGAGTGCAGAGAAGGTTCACCAGACTGATTCCTGGGATGTCAGGACTGTCTTATGAACAAAGACTGCATAGACTCGGTTTATACTCTCTAGAATTTAGGGGATTGAGAGGCGATCTTATAGAAACTTACAAAATTCTTAAGGGGTTGGACAGGCTAAATGCAGGAAGATTGTTCCCGATGTTGGGGAGGTCCAGGACAAGGGGTCACAGCTTAAGGATAAGGGGGAAATACTTTAGGACCGAGATGAGAAGGACTTTTTTCACACAGAGAGTGGTGGGTATCTGGAACTCTCTGCCACAGAGGGTAGTTGAGGCCAGTTCATGGGCTATATTTAAGAGGGAGTTAGATGTGGCCCTTGTGGCTAAGGGGATCGGAGGGTATGGAGAGAAGGCTGGTACGGGATACTGAGTTAGATGATCAGCCATGATCATATTGAATGGCGGTGCAGGTTAGAAGGGCCGAATGGCCTACTCCTGCACCTAATTTCTATGTTTCTATGTTATGCAAGCCTTAGGTACTCGGGGCATCGGACGTTTTTTCCAGCCCGATGAAAAATGTCCACGAGTAAAAAAAATAGTTGGGATGAAAACGTTTAACTCGTAGTTAGTTCATGGGCAGACCGTAGTAGGCCGTGAGGGCAGTCGTAGGTAGTCGTAGATACTCGTGGGTACTCGTAGCTCGGCAGTCGGACAGAGGGAAAATGGTGAGTGAAAATAAAAGCTGATGTCAACATCAGCACGTGACCTCTGTCACTCCAGTTCGTGAGCATATTTGTGGAAGGTCGTAGGAGTTTGTAGATTGCCAAAACAGTGATTTTTGATTTAGGTCCTTTAAACTCGGCAGAGGTTTCGGATTAAGTTGTGAAAGTGGGACAGGCCCTCTAGGAATCTTCCATTCAGTTTATAATTCAGACATTAAATGCCGTGAACTATTCACGTATCATTCACTGATACCTTATTTTTCATAAATTAAAGGGCGAGTTTCCATGAAGTGACTGCCAGTTTCCTGATCTCTAACCCCCCCCCCCACCTCTCCCCCTACAAATAGGGGTGGGAGGAGAATAGGTGGAATGGAAGTAAAGACTGGGCAAGTCTTAATATGACTGGGATGACAGAGCGGTTAGAAGGCATTTACATCTGAGCACCTTGAATTTAGTGCATAATTGCACCACTAAAGCCCTTAGCTTGTCATCCGCCGGAGAGGGAAGAATCCAAATTGTTGTCAGGCCCGCAGCACAAGGCGCCCAGGCAAGCTAGCGAGTGAGTGACAGCACTTCAGCTGCCGGCTCTGAAACTGAAGCTTATCAGAACACCCCATTCAAGAGCGGTAAACGGCAGCAAACACACTCGAATCAGACGCGTGATAAAGATTCTGCTCAATGTCAAGGAAAGAAACGGTGATTTGACTATAAACTTGTCTTATATTACACGTAAATCACTGGTCGCATACGAGGAGACGAGAAGCAACATCCCATGCCCTTGTCCCCCTTTTTTAATCGTATGTTGATTTCTCTTTAATCTCGCCGTTTCACTGAGCGGTGGGAGACCGTTTTTGCCAGCGGGTAGCGTTGAACGAGACGGTCGCCTTGAGGGTTTGCTTCGAGGAGCAGCCAAAACCTGTAGGCGAGGGGACTGACTGCCTGCAGACTGGACTGTGAAGTAAAGCAAAGATGGACGCAGAAATGCTGGAGGAACTCAGCGGGCCAGAGAACATCCCTGGAGAGACGGAATAGGTGACGCTTCGGGTGGAGAAAGCACAGTCGAGTTTGCACAGTCCCGTTAGCTGCCTCCCCAACCTTGCTGCTCCCTGCAACAACATGTAAATAAAAACATAGAAAATAGGTGCAGGAGGAGGCCATTTGGCCCTTCGAGCCAGCACCGCCATTCTTTGTGATCATGGCTGATCGTCCCCTATCTATAACCCGTGCCTGCCTTCTCCCCATATCCCTTGACTCCACTAGCCCCTAGAGCTCTATCTAACTCACACTTAAATCCCTCCACTGCCCTCTGTGGCAGGGAATTCCATAAATTCACAACTCTCTGGGTGAAAACGTTTTTTCTCACCTCAGTCTTAAAAGACCTCCCCTTTATGTTGACCTTAAACTTCCCGTCAGCTTCTGACAGAAGCAAAGCTGGAGGAAGTTGGACCAACCCTTCACAGGTTTAGTCAAGAAGGAGACACAAGAGACGGCAGACTGCTCCAAGCTGGAGCAAACAATAGTGAGCTTCTGGAGGTACTCAGCGACTCAGGCAGCATCTGTGGAGGGAAGGGAATTCCTGTTCCATTTCTGTTCCAGATCCTCCATCAAAACTCCAAACCCACGGAGTTTTCTCCTTCCTTCACTTCACACAGCTGTAGGAGCTCTCTGTTTCTGTCATGATATTATTCAACCCCACCCTGGGCAAGCTTTTAAAAATAAAGATCACATTTAAAAAAGCAAGAATTCCAAATGCGGAGATGTCCAGAGGGTACATGTACAGATTAACCCATTGAAAATCCCTGCATAGTTATCTTGACCTGAAACATTAGGTCTGCTTCATTTCTCACAGATGTGTCCTGACCTGTTGAATGTTTCCAGTATTTTCAGAGTTTTTTATACATTTGTAGTAAAGCCTTCTATTACCGAGTAATATAATGCTTTAGTAGCAAATTGAACCAAAGAAATCGGAATAGCCCTGATATAAGGCCCTAGGTTCAGCTCCATGCAGGACTGAGCTGTGTACATCAGGAAGCTGTTTTGTTGGCACATCACTGCTCGGGGACTAGTGAGCCAACGACCTGTCCTCAGACTCAGGGGAGGGGGAAAGAAGTATTGAACATTGCATTGTCACATGTGACAAGTCACTGAAATTCTTTGTTAGCAGACTCAAGGTATGCAAACAGTCACCACATAGAGGGCACTTACAAAGCTACTATTTCCCCAACCCCCCCCCCCCCACCACCCCCCCGATCCTCTTCCATGCCTTTGTTTCCCCACCCTCCACCCCCTCCCTCCCTCTTGGGTCCTCCAATTGGAGTATCTCACCCTTTGTTTAAGAAGGAACTGCAGATGCTGGTTAATCAAAGGTAGACAAAAGTGCTGGAGAAACTCAGCGGGTGCAGCAGCATCTATGGAGCGAAGGAAATAGGCAACGTTTCGGGCCGAAACCCTTCTTCAGACCCGACCGCTATACTGGATACTTGCTGGCAAATGCCTTGTAACTTGCAAGACTTGTGGCAACTCACGATCAGGGGACTGGGTCTCCCACTGAAAGAATAGGTGCTCAGGCAGAGTTTAGAATGGGTGAGAGTTGTACTTAGGCCTTGCAGCAAAAGGGCTGCTGCATGGTTAACAAACACCATCACTTGTAACACAGGAGAACGATGTCAACTTCTTATCCAGTTTCTTGTATCTTTCTGATTCTTGCCAAGACAACTGCTGACAAGTCCCAGTGGTAGCAGTCTTACCTCTGAAGCAGATCCCACTTCTTAGGCAGTCA
The DNA here is from genome assembly GCA_963514005.1 of Raja brachyura. The sequence continues at coordinate 63,921,613 of OY740791.1, forward strand.
TAGTGCAGGGAAACGGGACCATTGGATCATCAAGTTCATGCCACCCATCAAACATCCATGAATCCTATAGTAATCATTGCTGTTTGTTCTTCCGACATTCCCGCCATTGCCTCTCACGTTGTACCGCTCACCTACACACTTTGGGCAATTTAATGACGCCAGCCAGTAATTGCCCAAACAACCAACTTGCCCCTGAGATGTGGAAGGAAACGGGATCATCCCGTGGAATCCCGCACTGCCACACGGAGAACATGCAAACTCCACATAGACACCAGCAGAGGTCGGAATCGAACCCAAGTCACTAGAGCTGTGAGGCGGCAGCTCCATGTGCTGCACCATTATGCCACCTTGACCTTAGTCCCACAAGTAGATTTGGATGTTGGAAACATGAGATTTCCTTCCTGTGCTTGTCAACGGCCTCCACCTCCACCCATGGCAGAGCCTTGAGGTGTTCAGTGCCTTCGCGAATGCTCCATCTTCAGTTTGACCCGTCACGGAATCAGTGAGGACATGATACATTTTTCTAAGGACTCTTGGAGAACTTACTTCAAACTATTTCTCCGTCCTCTGATTAAGCTCTTGTGGCACTAGAGCTCGGAATAATATGTGTAGGAAGGAACTGCAGATGCTGGTTTAAACCGAAGATAGACACAACAAGCTGGAGTAACTCAGCGGGTCAGACGGCATCTCTGGAGAAAAGGAATAGGTGATGTTTTGGGTCGAGACTCACCTTCAGAACATTAGCCTATTTCAGGGGTGTAGCATGAGGCATGTGGATGACGAGACCTGCCCAGTGGAGTAGGATGAGCTGGTCGACCAGATCCAGCACCCTCAGAACCAAGAATCCAATCACTCACCATTACGTTCATTAAACACACTGTGAACATTTTTTCTTCGATCAACCTCTTCATTTTTTCCCACTTTCCTCTGCTGAGGAGGGAGTTTTAACATTACAAGTAGCTCATCAAGTAGCCATCCTGTGGGTGTTGGTTTTGGCATCGGATGTATACTTGGTATTTGGCTCGAGGCTGTTGTAAGTATTGGCCTTGGCTCTATTCGGATTCAGAAGGTGGTGGGTCTGTGCCTCTTCTGTACCTAAACCCATGACCTACACGGACACTCCTTCAGTACACTTCAGGAGCTACCATCTTTCAACATTCAACCTGACTCGCCCTACGACATTGTAAAAATCTTTCGGCATTTCAAAGAAGGGCAAGGCAGCTCGTGCAATCTTTAATCCCTCAAGCAATGACATACAATAAAGATTATATGCCATTCATTCATTGCTGAAGACATATTATTTGCAATGTTTCTGAAATTACAGTGTGGTTAACTATCAAAAGGAGAACAACCAGAGAGCAGCGCTGAACTACTATCTACCTCATTGGTGACCCTTGGACTATCCTTGATCGGACTTTGGTGGCCTTACCCTGCACTGAATATTATTCCCTTATCTGTATCTATACACTATGAATGGCTCGATTGTAATCATGCATTGTCTCTTCGCTGACTGGTTAGCATGCAGCAAATGCTTTTCACTGTACCTTGCTACACATGACAATAAACTAAACTGAACATCTCTTTCAAGAGAATTGGGAAGACCAAAAGCAGAGGGGCCTCTGTGTCGTGCATCGCAGGGAAAGTCATTGTCAGCACACCCCTCAGCCCTCTTCTCTCAGTCACCAAAATGGCACTCAATGAATCTAGAATGGGTTGCATCCATAGACAGGCACAGTGGACACGTTCTTCACTAGGTGTCAAGTCTACCGATGTGTACAGAACCTGGCCTGTGCCTGGCCTTTGTCCATCTTACAAGAGCCTTCAACCGGATGAGATAAGAAGAATTTATCTCAAGACAGACACAAAATGCCGGAGTAACTCAGCGGGACAGGCAACATCTCAGGAGAGAAGGAATGGGTGACGTTTCGGGTCGAGACCCTTCTTCAGACCCGAAACATCGCCCATTCCTCCTCTCCAGAGACGCTGCCTGTCCCGCTAAGTGACTCAAGCATTTTGTGTCTACCTTCGATTTAAACCAGCATCTGCAGTTCTTTCCTACTGAATTCATCTCAAGCCTGGCTGTACTCAGAAATGTGTTACTCTTAAACATGCATCACACATTGATATGCAAGTGATGCTTCTCAGCATCAGGTCCATCATAGACCCAATCCCAGTGCAGACTAGGGTCAAGAAAGGCAAAGTCCTTACACCAATCATCTCCTCAATAATTCTCATCAAAAACTGACCTTCACCTCCAGCAAGGTCTCCACAGTGAGTTATTCACTGAGAAGGTGGTTCTCCATCAAATTCCATCTGCACGGCAACAGTTGCACCAACCCCTGGACGATTTAAGTTTGCATCGAGACCCTGGAAATCATAAACCACTTTCATATCTTGGGTGCCAGCTCTCAGCAAAAGCTGCCAATGATGGCAAGATTCACCACTGCCTCTGTTGCACCAATAGTGTTCAAATATCAGGGCTGGTGGTGCATCAAACAGCAGTGCCCTCCACCCTGCTGTGTGCTTCTTTGGGCTGGATAATTCAAAGATACCAGGAAGCACAAGAGTAATACTGACAACTCATCCTCCAGGAAAGCCGCCAAGTTCACTGGCAGGGCAACTCGCACGAGTCTCAGCCACATCCCACAGGCCGACATGTCCAACCCCGAGGCTCCAAGTGTGTTCAGTCAGTTCCCATGGGTAGGCTGCATTGTCCACACTCCCACCACCAGACTCCTGAAACATGCACTCGAGTCCAAGCTCCGTCTCAACGAGAGACCTCCGGGAGGAGTGATAAAAGTGCTTCAAATCCATCATCTCCTGTTTATGGTAATCCCTGCTCAATGCCCAATCCAAATGGAGAGGGAGAATCCGGAGATAGATACAAATGTGGATAAATGTGAGGTTATCCACTTTGGTGGCAAAAACATGAGGGTAGACTATCATCTGAATGGTGGCAGTTTAGGAAAAGGGGAGATGCAACGAGACCTGGGTGTCATGGTACACCAGTCATTGAAAGTAGGCATGCAGGTGCAGCAGGCAGTGAAGAAAGCAAATGGTATGTTAGCATTCATAGCGAAAGGATTTGAGTATAGGAGCAGGGAGGTTCTACTGCAGTTGTACAGGGTTTTGGTGAGGCCACACCTGGAGTATTGCGTACAGTTTTGGTCTCCAAATCTGAGGAAAGACATTCTTGCCATAGAGGGGGTACAGAGAAGATTCACCAGACTGATTCCTGGGATGTCAGGCCTTTCATATGAGGAAAGACTGGATAGACTCGGCTTGTACTCGCTGGAATTTAGAAGATTGAGGGGGGATCTTATATAAGGTCTTAAGGGGTTGGACAAGCTCGATGCTGGAAGATTGTTCCCGATGTTGGGGGAGTCCAGAACATGGGGTCACAGTCTAAGGTTAAGGGGGAATTCCTTTAGGACCGAGATGAGGAAAACATTCTTTACACAGAGAGTGGTGAGTCTCTGGAACTCTCTGCCACAGAAGGTAGTTGAGGCCAGTTCATTGGCTATATTTAAGAGGGTGTTAGATGTGGCACTTGTGGCTAAAGGGATCAGGGGGTATGGAGAGAAGGCAGGTACGGGATACTGAGTTGGATGATCAGCCATGATCACATTGAATGGCGGTGCAGGCTCGAAGGGCCGAATGGCCTACTCCTGCACATATTTTTCTATGTTTCTATGTTTCTAAAAAGCTGGAGTAACTCAGTGGGACGGGCAGCATCTCTGGAGAGAAGGAATGGGTGATGTTTCCAAACAAGACTCTTCTTCAGAATCGGGAATGGCACAGCACAGTTCAGATGTCTGCCGGGCCGACACGGAATCCAGGCGGATAGAGGGGAAGGTGCACGTAACATTCCGAACAAGCTGAGCCATCTTAGAATCAGCCAACTGAGGGAACAGCTGAGGAGAAGACAATGACTGCACTTCCACAGTAGCCCGTGAAGCACTTTGAATTGTCCTTAGATCATCCAGGATCCTTTATATTTGCAAGGTCTTTCTTAACATGTACCGAATGCCCTTCATTCACCCCATTGAGCAAGTAACGCTCTCCCATTGCCCTCAGCTGCTGGGTCCTCTGCGTGAACAATTTTTATAATTTCGCAATAATAAATCCTGAGCATGTCAACGGTGCTTCAGTTCTTAATCAAAAGATTGTCTGATTTGACTTGGAGAGGAATTTGTTTTCTTGAGTTGTGCTGCCAAGAGTGGCAGAATGATCGACACTTCATATAAGCAATTAAAATAACTTGTTTAAAAACTCCACCGATCTGCTAGCCCAGGGGCATTAGGCTGTACACAGCACTGTACTGCAAGACGTAATAAAGTACTCCACACATGGATCCTGTATCCTGTGACACATATTAATGCCATTCTTCAGAAAATTAAACACACAGCGGGGATGGGTCACAGTACCGAGGAATTGTTCAACGCTTTTTGCTCACGCCACATAGCAGGATCTGTACCTGGCAGAGCGGAACAGAGCGAGAGAAGTGTCAGAACATTCTAGAAGATGAATTTCGGAAGCGAAGAACCTGCATCTGCCGGAACGTGTAGCAAAGAAAGGAGAACAGATGGAGGAACTCAACGGGTCAGGCAGCATCTGTGGAGGGAAACGGAGGAACGACGCTTCGGGCCGAGACCCTGAAAGGGTAGAGGGGATGCAGTCAGTATCATGAAGTGGGGGGTTGGTTGCAATTCAATAGACAATAGACAATAGGTGCAGGAGTAGGCCATTCGGCCCTCCGAGCCAGCACTGCCATTCAATGTGATCATGGCTGATCATCCCCAATCAGTTCCCCGTTCCTGCCTTCTCCCCATATCCTCTGACTCCGCTTTTTTTAAAGAGTCCTATCTAGCTCTCTCTTGAAAATATCCAGAGAACCTGCCTCCACTGCCCTCTGAGGCAGAGAATTCCACACTCTCTGTGAGAAAAAGTGTTTCCTCTTCTCCGTACTAAATGGCTTACTCCTTATTCTTAAACTGTTGTCCCTGGTTCTGGACTCTCCCAACATCGGGAACATGTTTCCTGATCGCTAGCGTGTCCAAACCCTTTATAATCTTATATGTTTCAATAAAATTCCCTCTCATCATTCTAAATTCCAGAGTGTACAAGCCCAGCTGCTCCATTCTCTCACAATATGACAGTCCCGTCATCTCGGGAATTAACCTTGTAAACCTACGCTGCACTCCCTCAATAGCAAGGGGTATTCTCACTAGGGCCCTATACAACTGCAGAAGGACCTCTTTGCTCCTAAACTCAACTCCTCTTGTCATGAAGGCCAACATGCCATTTGCTTTCCTCACTGCCTGCTGTACCTGCATGCTTACTTTCATTGACTGATGAACAAGGACCTTTGATCCCGTTGTACTTCCCCTTTTCCCATCTTGACACCAGTTAGATAATAATCTGCCTTCCTGTTTTTGCTACCAAAGTGGATAACCTCACATTTATCCAAATTAAACTGCATCTGCCATGCATCTGCCCACTCCCCCAACCTGTCCAAGTCACCCTGCATTCTCATAGCATCTTCATCACAGTTCACACTGCCACCCAGCTTTGTGTCATCTGCAAATTTGCTAATGTTGCTTTGAATCCCTTCATCTAAATCATTGATGTATATTGTAAATAGCTGCGGTCCCAACACTGAGCCTTGCGATACCCAACTAGTCACTGCCTTCCATTCTGAAAGGGATCCGTTAATCCCTACTCTTTGTTTCCTGTCTGCCAATCAATTTTCTATCCATGTCAGCACTCTACCCCCAATACCAGTGCCCTAATTTTGCCCACTAATCTCCTATGTGGGACCATATCAAAGGCTTTCTGAAAGTCCAGGCACACTATATCCACTGGCTCGCCCTTGTCCATTTTCCTAGTTACATCCTCAAAAAATTCCAGAAGATTAGTCAAGCATGATTTCCCCTTCGTAAATCCATGCCGACTCAGATCGATCCTGTTGCTGCTATCCAGATGTGCCACTATTTCATCTTTTATAATTAACTCCAGCATCTTCCCCACCACCGATGTCAGGCTAACTGGTCTATAATTCCCTGTTTTCTCTCTCTCCTTTCTTAAAAAGTGGGATAACATTAGCTACCCTCCAATCCACAGGGACTAATCCTGAATCTATAGAACATTGGAAAATGATCACCAATGCGTCCACGATTTCTAGAGCCACTTCCTTAAGTACCCTGGGATGCAGACCATCAGGCCCTGGGGATTTATCAGCCTTCAGTCCCATCAATCTACCTAAAATAATTTCCTACCTAATGTGGAATTCCTTCAGTTCCTCCATCACCCCAGATCCTGTGGCCACTACTATGTCACAAAGAATGTTTGTGTCCTTAGTGAAGACGGATCCAAAGTTCCTGGTCAATTCATCTGCCATTTCCTTGTTACCCATAATAAATTCACCTTTTTCAGTCTTCAAGGGTCCAACTTTGATCTTAACTAATTTTTTCCTCTTCACATACCTAAAAAAGCTTTTACTATCCTCCTTTATATTCTTGGCTAGCTTACCTTTGTGCCTCATCTTTTCTCCCCATATTGTCTTTTTAGTTACCTTCTGTTGTTCTTTAAAAATTACCCAATCCTCTTGCTTCCTGCTCATCTTTGCTACGTTATACTTCTTCCCTTTTATTTTTATACTGTCCCTGACATCCCTTGTCAGCCCCTTACTCCCCTTGGAATCTTTCTTTCTCTTTGGAATGAACTCATCCTGCACCTTCTGTATAATTCCCAAATTCAACTCAGTCAACTCAATGAGATGTTTGTTAACTTAAGAGTTAGCAAGCAACAGGTGGTTACAGTTAAGGATGGGTTGGATGGCAGATAGCAGTCAGGTAGGGGGTGAAGGAAGGCTGGAGATAGCAACAGGGGCTTGGAGAGGATGTGGAGAACGAATGGCTGCCGCTATTGGATACGAGTGGATACAACATGCTGGCTGGCCGCTGGGTTGTAGACTACCCAGGTCCAATATGCAGTGCTATTCTTACTGTTTATTTTATGGCCTTTTCCTGGCAGTGGAGGAGGCCCAGGACAGACAGGTCGCTGTCAGAACAGGAAAGGGAATTTAAATTTCAGGTAACCGGGAGATCCAGATGTCCACAGTGGACAGATGTTCAGGAAATCGGTCACCTAATCTGCTTTCACCAATGTAGAGGAGTCCACCTGGGAAGTACCTTCAGCAACAGACTGGTGCCACCAAGATGCAGTACAGAATGCCACAGGAGATCCTTCTTCCCTGTGGCTATCAAACTGTACAACTCCTCCCCCTTGTGTCACGGGGTAGACGGACTCCTCCCCCCATTCAATGTGATCATGGCTGATCATCAACTGCCATCAACTGCCCATTTACACTAATCCTACATCAGTCACATTTTATCTCCCTCCCCCCCCACATTCTCATCAACTCTCCCGGACCTCCCCACACTGAGGGCGAACTAGAGTGTCCAATTAATGCACATGGGGGGGGAAACCAGAGAACCCGGTGGAAACCCAGACAGTCGCAGGGATAACATCCGAGGTCATAGTGGAACCAAGGTTTCTGGTGTCCAGGTTAGTTTAGTGTCACGTGTACCGAGGTACAATGAGAAGCTTTTTGTTGCGCGCTATCCAGTCAGCGGAAAGACAATACGTGATTACAATCGAACCGTCCACAGTGCACAGATAGATGAGAGTAGGGAATAAAGATAAAGTCCAGGAAAGTCTGATTAATGTCCGATGACTTCTGTGCCAGGTTCCTATTTATGAGGGGCACATTTCCTGAAAGAGAGGTGGAAACAAAATTCCTCACAATATTCAAATGGATGATGGAATGGTGCGATGGGAAAGATTCACAAGGCAATTGGGAGGAGCAAGAGAAGTAGGCCGAAATGATAGCTCCAGAAAGGCTTGAGGGCTGAATCATCCCCTTCTGCCTGAATGGTCTGTACTTCTAAATTATTAGTGCCGTAAATCAGGAGCAACGTGACATCCACTCAATGTGCTCGCTGAATCCATGCAATAGTTACAAGAGGCAGAGAGGTTTAGCTTATTGTCACGTAGACCGAAGTACAGTGAATATCGCTTTTTTGTTGCGTGCTATCCAGTCAGTGGAAAGACAATCCATGAATGCAGTCTAGGCATCCACAGTGTACAGATAGGGGACAAAAGGAATCATATTCAGTGCAAGTAAAATTGGATGCTGTAAAGGGCCTGTCCCACTTTACGAGATTACCCAAGAGCTCTCCCGAGTTTTAAAAAAAATCAAACTCGTGGTAAGCACATAGAATGTACGTAGCAGGTACGTCGGAGCTCGGGGATGTCTCTTAGCGGCTCGTAACGCTAACGGCAGGTACTCGGGAAACGTGAAGAATCGTGAAGATTTTTCAACGTGTTGAAAAATGTCCACGAGAGTCCCTAGTACCCACGAGCGGCTATTACCGTAATTCTCCGAGTTCGAATCAGCGCAAACTCGGGAGAGCTCTTGAATTAGCTCGTACTGTGGGACAGCCCCTTAAGCAGACAGCTTTACTACCTGGGGGTTACACAAAAAGCTGGAGAAACTCAGCGGGTGCAGCAGCATCTAAGCAGCGAAGGAGATAGGCGACGTTTCGGGTCAAGACCCTTCTTCAGACGGGGTCTGAAGAAGGGTCTCGACCCGAAACGTCGCCTATCTCCTTCGCTCCTTAGATGCTGCTGCACCCGCTGAGTTTCTCCAGCTTTTTGTGTAACCCTCGATTCTCCAGCATCTGCAGTTCCTTTAACAAAGCTTTACTACCTGCACCTCTGTCCCACCCAACCTTCATCTACTCTCATAGTTCAACTGTACAATAATAAAACATATGTTAACATTTCATTACAATGAATCCTGATCAATTAGGCCACAACGGAAGCAAACTCAAGATAAGATAAAGCATGACGCAAAACCATTAAGACTATAGATCTATAATCATCTGCTCCTCCCATTTCTAAATTCATATTTCAGGATACGGTAAGGATCGTCAGTACGGAATTTGTACGTTCTCCCCATAACCGCGTGGATTTTCTCCGAGATCTTTGGTTTCCTCCCACACTCCAAAGACGTACAGCTATGTAGGTTAGTTGGCTTGGTACAATTGTAAATTGTCCCTAGTGTGTGTGTAGAATTGTGTTAGTGTGCCGGGATTAGGCACGCAGTGTTAATGTGTGGGGATCGCTGGTCAGAGCGGTCTCGGTGGGCCGAAGGGCCTGTTTCCACACTATACCTCTAAACTAAACCAAAGAAAATGTGTTTAAAAGAGCTGAATAGCTTTTTTTCAATTTCTATGTGCAGAATGCTAAACTATTGGGAATATAAATTAATTTGTAAAGAAAATAGCCGGGGTTTTTTTGGATCAGTCTGCCAGTGCTGGAATATAACTTATTTTGGCCAATGAAATAGATCTTTTGTTTGACAGAGTTGAATAATTTTTCATCTCTGATAGCTATACCATATCCTGAACGCAGTCTAAAACCATGAACAATTTGGCCTGGCCAGTGACAGTCTGCCTCGGGATACAATAGTGGCTTGTTATCCTGGCATTTGTTAATTCAATACATGTGATAATCTGGCACATGCCCCGAACATCTGCATTATTTCCAAACTAGAAAGAAACAAAATGCCCTTCTCTTTGCCTAGCCCCCCGTCCCCCTGTTATTTTCTTGGCTGGTCCACCTCAGCACAGCCAAAATAACAGAATTTTTAATGGTCGTTATTGTCAAGAGGTCCCACTGTTTCACAGGAGAAATTAATGAGAAAAAATGGGAAAAACAGATTTTTGTGCAATGCTGGGGAGGGGTGCAGCAAGGAAACGGGATGTGATTTATGTTCCTTGGCTGTCATCTGCTGTAAATGATCTTACATCAGGATTTTCGATTGTTTGCGATTTAGTTTTGTGCAATGCAGGATTTATCCTGGCGTGGGCTGGTCTTGGGATTGCCAATGCTGGCTGGAGATATTACGCAGGTGTTGTCATATGACCTGCCTCCAAACAGTCCTTGGACCACATTTGAAAAGTAGAGTTGGACACAAGCTGTGCTTTTAGTGAAGTACTGATTTCTAATGTCTGAGCAATATTCTCTCACCCTACTTTGCAAAGTCTTATTTCCTCATTACAGACAGCACCAGTAGATAATATAATCTTCATCCTCATAACATCGTTTTTATGGTGACCCCCAACTTCATTTCCCCCTCGGCTTGTACTCGCTGGAATTTAGGAGATTGAGGGGGGATCTTATGGAAACTTACAAAATTCTTAAGGGTTGGACAAGCTAGATGCTGGAATATTGTTCCCGATGTTGGGGGAGTCCAGAACAAGGGGTCACAGTCTAAGGATAAGGGGGAATTCCTTTAGGACCGAGATGAGGAAAACATTCTTTACACAGAGAGTGGTGAGTCTCTGGAATTCTCTGCCACAGAAGGTAGTTGAGGCCAGTTCATTGGCTATATTTAAGAGGGCGTTAGATGTGGCACTTGTGGCTAAAGGGATCATTGGGCATGGAGAGAAGGCAGGTACGGGATACTGAGTTGGATGATCAGCCATGATCACATTGAATGGCGGTGCAGGCTCGAAGGGCTGTATGGCCTAATCCTGCACCTATTTTTCTATGTTTCTATGTTTCTAAAGCCTCACTTCTCCAACTCTCCATCACTCTACCCCTTTTCTCTGCAACCCCCCCCCCCCCCCCCCCCCGATTCTGCCTTCTTCAAGGTCCTTGATTTTATTTTTTGGCCTCTGAAAGTCCCAGGCACACTTTTAGCTGCCTGGTCCTGCAGTTCTGAGCTTCCCTTCTCAGATGGATTCCACATTACTTAGTTTAGCTTACCAATACAGCATGGAAACAGGCCCTTCGGCCCACTGATTCTGTGCCGACCAACGATCATCCACACACCAGTTCTATGTGACCCCAGATTCGCATCCTGCACATTAAGGGCAATTTGCAGATGCCAAATAACCTGCAAACGTCCACATCTTTGGAATGTGGGAGGAAACCGGAGCACCTGGAGGAAACCCACACAGTTACAGGGGGAATGTACAAACCATGTACAGACAGCACCTGAGGTCAGGATCGAACCCGGGTCTCTGGTGTGGTAAGTCAGCAATTCTACCGCTACGCCACTGTGCCGCCTCTGAATACAACAAAACCTCATAGAACCATGTTAATGTAATGACTTCTGATCACTACAGTTCTTTTTTCCTTTCAGGTAATCCTTAAAGCATCCATTATCTACCAAGCTTTTAGACACCTGGTCTAATACATTATTGCTTAGTCTGGAACAAAAGGTTTCTCCAAAAAATAACATCAAACATTTTATTACATTAACGATATTATCTAAATGAAAGCTTTGTTGATGTAATGCGGAACTCAACTGAGATCTAAAGTTTCACTTTTCACCTCAGCATTCCTTGAAATACAACACAATCTTAACTTAAATATTTCCATGGCTTTATTCAACTGCCTAAATGTCCTTACTTAATATTTAATTGCCACTGTTTTAATAACACCATTAGACTCCTGAATGGAGGACAGTGAGAGAGACTTGTAACTCGGATTCCGTCATCCATAATTGATACAGATGGTCCTCAAATTAGGTCATCATCTCATGTAGGGCAGTGCTTCCCAAGAGGACAGACCCATATTTCCTTCTCAGGTGTATGTAAAAGATGTCATGATAGACACAAACTGGAGTAATCGAGCGAGACGGGCAGCATCGCTGGAGAGAAGGAATGGGGAGGTTTCGGGTCGAGGCCCTTCTTCAGATGCCGTGGATTGCTTTGACGAGTTGGGTGTTCAATGTTGTGCCCAGACATTTATCCTTCAACCAACATCATGAAAACAGATTATGATTATCATGGAATATCTGTGGGACTCTAGCTTGTGAAAATTGCCTGCTTAGGGTATACCACAGTCAACACATTTTGTGCAAGTAATTCATTTGCCATAGGTCCTTTGGGATTCTCCAAAGTCATAGTCATAGAAACATAGAAACATAGAGATTAGGTGCAGGAGTAGGCCATTCGGCCCTTCGAGCCTGCACCGCCATTCAATATGATCATGGCTGATCATCCAACTCAGTATCCCATACCTGCCTTCTCTCCATACCCTCTGATCCCCTTAGCCACAAGGGCCACATCTAACTCCCTCTTAAATATTGCCAATGAACTGGCCTCAACTACCCTCTGTGGCAGAGAGTTCCAGAGACCCACCACTCTCTGTGTGAAAAAAGTCCTTCTCATCTCGGTCCCAAAGGATTTCCCCCTTATCCTTAAGCTGTAACCCCTTGTCCTGGACCTCCCCAACAGTAGAGTCCTAGAGTGATACAGTGTGGAAACAGGCCCTTCAGCCCAACTTGCCCACACCGTCCCAGCTAGTCTCTCCTGCCTGCGTTTGGTCCATATCCCTCCAAACCTGTCTAATCCATGCACATGTCTAACTGTTTCTTAAATGTTGGGACAGACCCAGCCTCAACTACCTCCTCTGGCAGTTTGTTCCACACACCCACCCACCACCCTTTGAATTAAAAAGTTACCCCTCAGATTCCTACATCATACAAGAGGGTTGCCTGTGCAAGCCTCATTTTCTTCTTTGCAGAGTCCCAGACATGAATGGGTAGCATCAGTGTTACAATAGTGTCGTCAAGCTTGGAAGGCCTGCCGTTCAGTGTCTAACATCCACTCGCCACGCAGCACAGAAGAGTTGCTGGGAACTACGACCATAAACCTCACATCCCACCAAGTTGGGTGGCATCAGCGAAATCCCAGAAACACCGAGTCCTCTCAAGAAGGATATCACAAATGCTTTTGTGTGGGAAGGAACTGCAGATGCTGCTTCACCCTGAAGACAGGCACAAAATGCTGGAGCAACTCAGCGGGACAGGCAGCATCTCTGGCTAGAGGGAACGGGTCGAGACCCTTCTTCAGACATTCCTCCTACTCGGAGATGCTGCCGGTCCCGCTGAGTTACTCCAGCATTTTGTGTCTATCTTTGGTGTAAACCAGCATCTGCAGTTCCTTCCGACATCATTAGGAAGAAGACAGAATGTGACTGTCTCCAGTAAACGTTTGTGGCCACAAGCGCTCAGCTTCAGAAGCACTGCTTGGATAGAAGGGAGCAGTGTGGTGGCGGTGATTGTCTTTGCTTGAAAAAAATACCTTTCCTTGCCTACACAGTGTAACATCCACTTTTAACTCCTCTCAGGGATGCCAAAGTCAGGCCCACTCTGACGGAATAGCTGTGAGAATTGGCAGCTTGGCTCATGTTTATGATTGGTTTCATCCCATATGAATTCCCTGGAAACATTCCTGCTGATATTTGGCAAGCTGAAACATGGGGGGGAGGAACTTTGGGTGGGGTGCAGGCCAATGAAGCGATTACAAAACATTCAATAACGAAGAATAAAATAATGCAGGAAACAAATGATAATTAAGTTCCTTGCTCTGTGGGAAGAAGAAAAGTATTTGTTATTTTTATAAGAAAGGAATTAGTTATTTTACATCAAAGAATAGTACTGCTAATCACATTGGGTAAAGCAATCCAATTTAAAATTTCAACTCTAGAATTCACTGGTTTGTTTTCTTGATTTAATTAGCAGAGGTTCTCCTTTGATCTATAGAAACTAGTGCGCTAAACTATAGTATGGACATGCAAAGTGTTCGTATCTCCCACCAGATGGCCTGCAAAGTCATCATTGTCTTTGTGACATCTGTTTTCTATTGTTGATTTGGATTTGTCTATGAAGGAAACTGTTCCGTTTGTCTGGGAACGTCTCGACATCAAGAACAGAAGTGTTGGTTCCAACATTAAATGCACAAACAAAGAGTCTGCTATGGACTGGGGGCTGCTTTTCAATTAGAAGAGCTGCGAAAGACGAAAGGTGGGCACAGTTAGAGAAGGATAGAATGAAAAATAATCCATAGAAGAACGGGCGGTGCAGCGGTAGAGTCGCTGCCTTAAGGGCCTGTCGCACCAGCATGCAACTCCATGCGATGAGCGCGACCTAACGTGGTCGCTTGAGCCGTCCGGCGTCGCGGGGCCGGTCCCACTTCGATCGCCGGAGGCGTGCGGAATTGTGCGGAGTTCGTCCCGACATCGCGCGGGGCTCCGAAAAACTGACCGTGTTCAAATATTCCGCGCGGCAACGGCTTGTCGGCTCGCAGTCGCCTCGACGCATTACACACCGCCTCGACGTCGTGCCTCCGTGACCCTCTCTGTAGGTGCCTCCGTGACCCTCTGTGTGTGTGCCTCTGTGCCCCTCTCTGTGTGCCCCTCTCTGTCCTGGCGAACTTACCTTTAAGACTTTGCTCCAAGTTCGCCTCACTTTGCGCCGCGTTGCGCCACTCACCCGACCTCCGCGCGGCCCCTGCTGCCGGTTTGGTCGCACTTGCCGCATGCAGGCGCATGCTGATGGGAAAGGCCCTGTACAGGGGATCACCCGACCTCCGCGCGGCCCCCGCTTCTAGTTTGATCGCGCTCATCGCATGGAATCGCATGCTGGTGGGACAGGCCCTTCACAGTGCTTACAGCACCAGAGGCCCAGGTTCCTGACTGCCGGTGCTGTCGGTACAAAGTTTGTACTATATGTTCTCCCCGTGACAGCATGGGTTTCTTCCTACACTCCAAAGACGTACAGGCTTGTAGGTTAATTAGCTTGGTATAAGTGTAAATTGTCCCTAGTGTGCGTAGGGTGATGTTAATGTGCGCGGCTTGATGGCTGGTGTGGACTCTGCGCTGTATCTCGATACTAAACTACTCACAAATAACTGTCTTACACTACTCAGTTTCAAACAGGATACATTTTGACGTAGGCATTCGCCACAGAATTTCACATTGGATGTATATTTATAATCATATCGAACATTTAGTATCGAGCACATTCTGTGCTACTTTCTACTCTCAAAAAGTGATTAATTGCCTCTTAATCACTGCAAGCATGCTGCATTATTTTGGACATCATACTGAACCTTCCTCACAGGGAGGATTTCATATTTGAATCGAGGCATGCAAAGGTCAAATGTTTGGAGGTGGGGGTGGGGATAGGGGTGGTCAATGTCTGTCAATACTATTAGAAAGTGGGCAATTTGCCGAGTTGTACTGCATGGCAGTACGCCCTTTGGCACAACTTGCCCATGATGACCAAGTTGCCTCATTTACATTTAGCCAGAGTAGTCTCCTCCCTTTGGCCCATATTCCTCCAAATCTTCCTTAGCCCGGACTTGTCCTTCCTAGGCCCCCTTCAGCCATGGCTGTTCCCTATATGGAGGACGCCCCCTCAACCTTACCACCATGGGTGGCCCTACCAGGAGCATCGCTCCAGACGGCATCGCTCTCAGGATCTCAGGTCCACACAAGCTCCTCCACCACAACAAGGTGACAATCCACGGACTTGTCCAAATGTCTTTTAAATGTTGATATCGTACCTGTCCCAACTACCTCCTCTGGTAGCTCGTTCCTTATACCCACCACTGTCCTTGTGAAAAAGACCCATCTCAGGTTCCTAGTAAATCTTTTCTCTCTCACCTTGAAGCCATGTCCTCTGGTTCCCAGTTCCCCAGCTCCGGGTAAAAGACTGCATTCACCCTATCTATTCCCCTCACGATGTTAGACACCATAAGATCAGCCTCCTGGGATTTTACTCCAAGGAATAAAACCCTAGCCAGCCCAACCTCTCCCTGTAGCTCAACCCCTCAAGCCCAACAAATGTCTTCGGAAATCTTCTCTGCACTCTTTCCAGCCAAGTTAATGTGAGATGCTTGGTGAGGCTAAGGGGTTGATCCAAGCTATTTCACCTCTCTCATGGTCCGAAAACTTGTCAAATCAATGATTGCATGGTGTATGCTATAAGGTAGGGGGTTTTTTTCAAAGTAACTCTCTATTTTCTTCATTTTCAGTGTGTTTTGAAGCCTTGCCCTTCACCACTCTGCAGCAAATGTTGTTTTCCGGTAATTAAGTAGATTGCTGGATAATAAAAGGTGGAGATAGAGTGGAAATAGAAACAAAATGGTGGAGCAACTCAGCGGGACAGGCAGGGAAGGAATGGGTGACCTTTTGGGTCGAGATCCTTCTTCAGACTGCGAAGAAGGGTCGAACGTCACCCATTCCTTCTCTCCAGAGATGCTGCATGTCCCGCTGAGTTGCTCCACCATTTTGTGTCTATCTACAGTGTAAACCAGCATCTGCAGTTCCCTTACTCATTTGTGTGGATGGGGAGATGATGTTTCCAGTAGTGGGAGACTTCAGGGCCAGAGGACACAGCCACAAAACAAAAGGACATCACTTTAAAAAGGTGATGAGGAATTTCTTTAGCCAGAGGGAGGGGAATCGGTGGAATTATTTGCCACAAATGGCCGTGGAGGCCAAGTCGTTGGGTATTTTTAAAGTGGAGATTGATAGGTTCTCGATTGGTAAAGGCATCAGAGGTAGATGGGAAGAAGGCAGGAGAACGGGGTTGAGAGGGAAAAATAGATCTGCCGTGATTGAATGGCAGAGCAGGCTCGATGGGCCGAATGGCCTAATTCTGCTCCAATGTCTTATGTGTGTGAATAATAAATCACCCGGGAACTCAAACCCAGCAACGAACTCACGTTTGCATGACAAACATAAAGCGCCGGAAATCCGTAATCGGTCAGGCAGCATATTTGGAAGGAGAAATATAATTAGCATTTCAGGTTAGAGAAATGTCTTCAGAAATATAAGAGAGATAATAGAAAGAGAAATTGAAGTTGATAGGAAGGACTGCCAGGGAAAAAAGGGAAATATCAATGATAGGACAAAACCAGGGGGAAAGGGCTGATGGAGTAGTTGGAACATGCTTCTTTGCAGTGCTTGGCATTGCTGAGTGCGGGGGATTCTCGTAACTATGCATTCTTTATGGACCTCAGTCAATGTCAAGAGTTCCGGATCTCCAGGGAGTGAATTTTGCCGGGGGGCTTTAATATCGGGAGAAGAATGCAACACAAGGGAGAGACAAGACTTTGCCTTCCATCACAGTGAGGAGGAGATTCACTGTGATGGATGTTTGTGTAAATTGTGTTGGGTGTGTGTCTTGGTTCTCTTCTTGTTGTATGACTGCAGAAACCAAATTTAGTTTGAACTTCCTTTGAGGTTCAAATGCCAACGACAAATTTGTATTGTATTGTATTGTCAGAGGGACGCAGGGCAAGGAAAGGTTCATTCAGTAACCAACTGCCTTTGAGTGGTGTTTTGTTCATGGGTTAAAGACAACTGGACAGGTGTCAGAGGTCTTCAGGCACCCATGAACATGCAGCACCGTGGCAGTCAATGTCATGCCTGAAGAGGAGTAAAGACCATATTTAACTCATCTGGGTGATCTCGCTTCACCTCTGCTTTGTGGAGCTATGAGCAGAGGCTCGGGGTTAGCAAACAGCCATGTGGAAAGCTGGGAGGAGGAGGAGGAGGAGGAGGGTGAGGCTAGGGGTTCCCCCTCCATTATCCCGCTCTGCTGATTTGCTGGACTCTGGGGGACAATTCACATTTTCCTATCGCTAGAACCAATCTAGTGCAAAATTGCGATGATCGTCACTTTAAATTTACCATGCTTCAGTCGGGAGTTTGTATCTCAGTCATTCTCTGCACACTCTCTCCTTGAGGCCTTTTGGATCACTGATCACAACCAGACATCCATCTCCTCCCCACCCACATGAAGCCACCTCAACCTCCATCGTCCAATGCACCCTTTACCCCGACAAGTTATATTCCACAAGTAACACACTTGGTAAAGAAAGACTTGTTCGTGGATGGAATGCTCTCTCTCTCTCTCTCTCCCTCACACTCTCTTTCCCTCTCGTTCAGACAAAATCTGAACTTTAATTAGCCTACTGCACTATATATCTTTATTTTGTGTGTGTGTGTATATATATATTCAATAGTATATGGACACACTGATCTGTTCTGTATTTATGCCAACTATGTTCTGTTGTTGCTGAAGCAAAGCAAGAATTTCATTGTCCTATCTGGGACACATGACAATAAACTCTCTTGAATCTTGAATCTTTCATTCCCTCTCTCTCTCTCTTTCCCTCCCTCTCTCTCTCGTTCTCCATCTTGTTCTCATTCTCTCCCTCTCGTTCTCTCTCTCGTTCTCTCTCTCTCGTTCTTTCTCACTCTCTCTCATTCTCTCTCACTCTCTCTCGTTCTCTCTCTCGTTCTTTCTCACTCTCTCTCACTTTCCCTCTCTCTCTCTCTCTCTCTCTCTCTCTCTCTCTCTCATTCCCTCTCTCTCTTGTTCTCTATCTTGTTCTTATTCCCGCTCTCTTGTTCTCATTCTCTCTCTTTCTCTCGTCCTTTCTCACTCTCTCTCACTTTTCCCCCTCTCTCTCTCTCTCCCTCTCTCCCCCTCCCCACCACCTCTCTCACACCTCACCGCCTATTCTTTTATCTCATTCTCTTTTTTTTGCCCTCCCAACCTCGCTCTCTCGCTCTCTCTCTCTCCGCCAGTTGTGTACTTTAAAGGTGAAAGGAGATCCCAGCAGCTTCAGGTATCTGGGTGGAGAAACAGACTGAATCGGAATCAAATTCAGCCAATTTGAAGCAGATGAGATAAACGAGTGTGATTCGGTTTAGCTGCGTGTTCAAGGCAAGAGGCACGCTTTGGCAGAGCATCATTAGAGAGGTCAACCAGGGGTCAAAGCATCCTCCTGTGCAACTAAGGGCTGGGGCGAAGAAGCACTTTATTACTTTCCAAATGAAAACATGCCCTGCACTGCTATTTAACACGATCGTTCTCTGCACTCTATCCAGCAGTGACACTACCTGTAATAACTTCATCAAAAATTAGATATAAAGGGATAGCTTGAGAACAGTTGGCTCCATGCTCTCACAGCCTATTGAACATAGCAACAGTGTACTGGTATCAGCTACCTCGCCTCTAAATGAGCCCAGCGCTGGTTTTGTTGGGGCAAGGCAAAAGATAAATGGCATTGATTTAAAGCATTGCACTCCCCGCATGCTTGGATTTTCAAAGCACGCATTTTCCCTGTATCCTGCCTTGTAGCTCACTCGATTACACTCAACGAACTGATCTCTCTTTTTCCGCAGAAAATGAAAAGGTCAGACAATAAGACACGGTTTACTGGAACTCACACAACTGCAGAGAAGCAGATCAGATAAATGCTGTCAGACATAATGGGTCTGAATTTTTTTTTTACAACCAACTGCTGCATGATAATGCAAACTGAAGTGAGAGATTCTTCTGTGATCAGCCCTCACTATTAACCCCGTAAGCAAATCATCAATATTTCCACCAGCCACACCCTTCACCCGTGCCAAGACCAACATTACACAAAGTTTCAATTGAACGACTACAAAGTCACAGCGAAGCTCAGGCCAGGAGTGAAGGTGAAGTTGCCGGCTTCTTGGCCTCCATCACTCACTATCCGCAACTCCACCAGCTCTCATGGTGTCTGCAAACTCAGTCAGACCACCAACGTTTCATCCAAGTCATGTTTGTATCCTACAAATGTCCCAGGACTCTGCCTCAGAGGGCGGTGGAGGCAGGTTCTCTGGATGCTTTAAAGAGAGAGCTAGATAGGGCTCTTAAAAATAGTGGAGTCAGGGGATATGGAGAGAAGGCAGGAACAGGGTACTGATTGGGGATGATCAGCCGTGATCACTTTGAATGGCGGTGCTGGCTCGAAGGGACCGAATGGCCTACTCCTGCGCCTATTGTCTATTGTCTAGAATTTAGAAGATTGAGCGGGGGGATCTTATAGAAACTTACAAAATTCTTAAGGGGTTGGACAGGCTAGATGCAGGAAGATTGTTCCCGATTTTGGGGAAGTCCAGGACAAGGGGTCACAGTTTAAGGATAAGGGGGAAATCTTTTAGGACCGCGATGAGAAAAACATTTTTCACACAGAGAGTGGTGAATCTCTGGAATTCTCTGCCACAGAGGGTAGTTGAGGCCAGTTCATTGGCTATATTTAAGAGGGAGTTAGATGTGGCCCTTGTGGCTAAGGGGATCAGAGGGTATGGAGAGAAGGCAGGTACAGGATACTGAGTTGGATGATCAGCCATGATCACATTGAATGGCGGTGCAGGCTCGAAGGGCCGAATGGCACCTAATTTCTATGCCTATTGTCTATTGACTGATCTTTATGGAACAAGCAATGGTCACAGAACTCCAGTCAGAGAAATTCCCCTCCACCATCATCCTCTGTCTTCTATGACCAAGCCAATTCAGTATCCAACTTACTGTGGATCCATTGACTCTTCCCCTTTTGTTCCCTCATACTATTAAGGCCTTTGTCCAATGCTTTACTAAAGTCCATGTAGATAACATCCACAATCTAACGCTTGAATCATTTTGTTACCTCTTTAAAAAATGTAATCAAATTAGTGAGACAGGACCTCCCCCACACAACGCCACGCTAACTATATCCAATGCCCATGTTTCTCCAAATGCAAGTAAATGTATCCCTAAGAATCTTCTCCAAGAACTTCTTGACCACTAATGTAAAGCATATCGTGTCCTGGATTATCCCTGTACGCCTTCTTAAAACAATGGATAAAGATTGGCATTCTGCAGCCTACCATAACTGTCCCCGTGGCATCCCTGGAGAGAAGGAATGGGCGATGTTTCGGGTCGAGACCCTCCTTCAGACTGAGAATCAGGAACTCGCATCCGCAGTTCCTTCCTACACATTTTGTCAGTTTCCTCCCTTGCCTCCCTCAGCTTCCTGCATTGGATTCCACCAAGACAGGTCTTATGCACCTTAATGGTTTTCAAGATTCCCAACACCTTTTTCTTAATTTAGATTTTCCTTGGAATATCAACCTACCCCACTGATCTTACGATCACCCATGCCCTTCACTTTGGTGGCCTCCACACATACATTCTTTCCTTTGCCCTTCGACGCACTTACCCTTTCTCTATCTGCCCTCTTACTTTGAATATAATGCATAAAATGGCGGGGGATTTCCTTAATCTACTTGCCATGGACATTTTATAGCTCCTTTCAGCCATCCCAATTCCTTATCAACAGGACGGCATTAAAACTGGTACAACGACTAGGGTAGGGGAGGGTCGGAGAAGGAAGGGATGCAAGGATTAATCAAAAATAAATCAATATTCATACTGCTGGGGTGTAACGCTGGGGGTAGCCCAAGCGAAATATGAGGTGCTGTTCCTCCAAATTACATGTGACATTACTTTGACAATGGAGGAGACCCAGGACAGAAAGGTTATTGTGGGAATGGGAGGGGGAGTTAAAGTGTTTGGCAACCGGGAGATCACGTTGGCCAAGGGGGACTGAGCGAAGGTGTTCAGGGAAAAGATCGCCCAGTCTGCTCTTGGTCCCGCCAACATATAGGAGTCCCCACCTGGAATAGCAGATACAGTAGATGAGGGTGGAGGAAGTGCAAGTGAACCTCTGCCTCTGAAAGGACTGTCAGGGTCCCTGGACAGTTGAGGGGGGAGGTATAAGGACAGGTTAACAGTGGAGCTAACAAGGGAGTTGCGGAGAGAATGGTCTCTGCGGAAAGCGGAAAGGGGTGGGGATGGGAAGATCTGGCTGGTGGTGGGATCCCATCAGAGGTGGCGAAAATGTCGGAGGATTATGGGCTGTATGCGACGGCTGATGGGGTGAAAGGTGACGATTGGGGGGACTCTGTCCTTGGTGATGCTGGGGGCAGGGGGATCAAGAGCAGAGCTGCGGGGTACCGATGAGGCACGTGCGAGGGCCTCATCTATGATAGGAGAGTTCCCTGAAGGACATCTCAGATGTCGTGGTATGGAACACCTCATCTTGGGACCAGATGCGGCAAAGATGGAAGAGTAGGGGAAGAGTAGGGGATAGAGCCTTTGCAGGAGGCAGGGTCGGAAGAAGTGTAGTCTAGATAATTGTGGGAGTCAGTCGGTTTATAAACGTATTTATAACGTGTTGTTTTGTGCTAGTCGGTCATTTTAGGAATCTCCCTTGCTCCGATAAAAGCCTGTTCAGAAAGGGGAGCATAACACGAGGAACAAACAACAAGAGAAGTAAATGTCAGAACAGTCCGAGTGCCAGGCATGATTCTAGAAACCAGAATTGCAACCAAAACATTGGATTAAAAGCAAGAAGTCTCCATTAGAATGGCGTGTCTAACTGTACGCAGCAAACACAACAATGACATTCTGCCAAATGCTTCTCATTGGCAAGTGATGCAGGGCATTCATAGTTCAATAAGAGCTTTCCTGTCCAGTAACAGGGGCGATTACAAGACAAGTGTCTGGGCAGCCCAGACAACCACTGTGCTGTCCCCAGCTGATATTAAGATGGATAAGGTTGGCTTTAGGTAAACATGCGCTGCAGTTTTGCGCTGTCAGTGTCTGTTTGCTCAGTTTATTGCTATTGATTTTCAGCTTCTTTGCAATTTGGTCACTAGCCAAGCAGATAATTAAAAAAAAAAAAAAAAAAGCTCCATTGCTAAAGGAGTTGCGTGTGAATTTGATCAAATTTTAAATTTCGAACATAAAAAGTACCAATATCGTTATATGGCTTTGGTTACGTTTGATCAAAATCACCACAAATGACACAGGGTTTCCCCTAACTTTTTAGGTCTTTCTTTCCACCAATCCTGGAAAGATGAACAAATCGACTTCCTTGTGTGCTCATTCTTCATATTTGCTCCCGCAAATACCACTCATTAAACAGTCATCGCAGCCCGGCCCATCCTGTGTCCACGTGACGTTTTACGTTTGCACTGTGTCCACTCATCTCCAGATTCAGGGACTGTTTCTTCCCAGTTGTTCTCTAGGCAACTGAGGCTCTATAAAGCACTGGTTAGGCTGTATTTGGAGCACTGTGAGCAAATATGGGCCCCATACCTGAGGAAGGATGTGCTGTCCCGCTGAGTTTCTCCAGCATTTTGTGTCTACCTTTGGTGACTTAAGGGCCTGTCCCAGTTGCGTGTCCTTGGCACGCTAATTACACGACTCGTGGTCGCGTTGAGCCGTGACGGTCCCGCGAAGGTCGCGCACGATCTCATGCGCTCGCACGGCCGTCTGGAGCTCGTGACGTCACTTGAAGATGGACACAAAATGCTGGAGCAACTCAGCGGGACCGGCAGCATCTCTGGAGAGAAGGAATGGATGACGTTTCATGTCGAGACTCTTCTTCATGTCATCTTTTCTTGGCCCCGCTCTGGGAAGGACACGCAAGTGGGACAGGCCCTTAAGTCACCAAAGGTAGACACAAAATGCTGGAGAAACTCAGCGGGACAGGCAGCATTTCTTGGGAGAAGGAATGGGTGATATTTCATGTCGAGACTCTTCTTCATGTCATCTTTTCTTGGCCCCGCTCTGGGAGTAGGAGTGGGGGTGGATCCGGACCGCAACGGCCGTGAGCCCCTGGCCGAGTTCGGCGATCGTTTGCCTGCTTCTGCTGCTGTTGGAGGTGAGACGTTGCGTCGCGCCAGGGTCTTGGGCCTGTCCCACTTTGTCCGCCAGTTACGCGACAGGCCGTTGGCGCGCAAAGATCTCACTCGCTACAACATTTCGGAGCGCCGCACGATATCGCGCACAACTATATACCCCTCCGCGCTTCTCAGTGGGACTGGCCCCGCGCGGCCACACGATGCCCGTGCGCCTCAACGCGACGACGAGGTCGCGTAATTTGCGTGCCAAGGACACGCAAGTGGGACAGGCCCTTAAGTCACCAAAGGTAGACACAAAATGCTGGAGAAACTCAGCGGGACAGGCAGCATTTCTTGGGAGAAGGAATGGGTGATATTTCAGGTCGAGACCCTTCTTCAGACTGAGAGTCAGGGGACAAAGAGTCCAGAGATACGGAAGGGTAAGGTGTGAAAACTACAGATCAAAGCAAATGATGATGATAAGGAACAATGGTTCATTGTTATCTGAGGGGAAGATGACCAGGTGGCTTATAATCAGTAAAACGAATCAGTGAAGGTTACACAAAAAGCTGGAGAAACTCAGCGGGTGCAGCAGCATCTAAGGAGCGAAGGAGATAGGCGACGTTTCGGGTCTAGACCCTTCTTCAGACTGGTTAGGGATCAGGGAAACGAATCAGTGAAACTAGTCGGAGAACTAGGGTGTTTGAGGGAAGGAGAGAGAGAGGGAAAGCAAGGGTTACATGCAGTTAGAGAAGTTAGTCACTTGTTTAATAATAACTCACGCTGAATACCTATGTCTATGCAAGAAGTGAATGAACTAGTAATTTATAATTGGTTGAGGGATGAACAATTGAGAGCCTTGGATCTTTCCCCAACCTTGTCTCTCAGCTAATCCCCGTACCACCAGAGTAGGAATCAAGTCAGGCAGCTTCTAATCGGAATAACTCAATGCCGTACAGAGTTGTACATTTCCCCAATCATCATG
Source organism: Raja brachyura (assembly GCA_963514005.1). The sequence continues at coordinate 63,945,962 of OY740791.1, forward strand.
TAGCCTGTCCCATAATTAGCTTATTGTTGCAATTAGATGGCTTCGAGTGGTAATTCTATTCTAGCTGCAGACAGCATTGTGATCGGGATCATTCATAACTATGACTGGGACAATGTTTCCATTCATAAAGCTGTCGACAAGCACTTTCACTTCCTTGTCATGCCCACCATTCCACCCAGTTTTGGGTGAGTGGTTAAAAATAATTTTACAAAATTAATAACTTCCAAGTTACCTTAAGCAATATCCTGTAATGACATTTACAATGTCTAACTTTTTCGTCTGGCGTGTCTGATCAAAGTGTTTTGAGTTCTCAAAGTGATGGCTAAAAAAGTAATGTATTTCTAAGGATTGTTTTTATCTCGAAAACTGGCTCAGCAGATGCCAAACTATTTGATGAAGCCAGTGAACTATTTTTGATGTAAAAACAGTAAGTGCTTGAAATATGATGTAAAGACAAATATGTAAGAAGGAACTGCAGATGCTGCTTTAAACCAAAGCTAGACACTGGAGTAACTCAGCGGGACAGGCAGCATCTATGAAAAGAAGGAATGGGTGACGTTTCGGGGTCGACACCCTTCTTCAGACCCATTCCTTCTCTCCAGATATGCTGGCTGTCCCGGTGAGTTACTCCAGCTTTTTGTGTCTATCTTAATGCTGGAAATAGGCAGCGGGTCATGCAGCATCTGTAATGAGAATAAACAAACAGATTCTGGGTCAGTGATCTTTCCGCGGTTCCGATCCGCTGAGCATTTCCAGCAATGTTTGTTTTTAGTTCAGACTTTCAGTGCCTGCATTATTTTACGTTTGAAGGCTTGTTGCTGTATAATCATTGTTCCATGGAAAGTGTGACAGCTAACTCATGTACAACAAGTTTTACAATAGCAGTTAAATGATGATCGGATAATCATATTTCTCAGATAATATTAAGAACTAAACATCGAATGTTATGCTGGTAAAAGTGCTCTTCATTGAAGTGGGGCCTTCAATTTTTTTTAATACTTTCACCTGGATAGGGTCTCTGTTTGGCATCTGTGTCTGAATGAAGACACCTATGACCAAAGACCCTATAGCGAGCAAGATAGTCCACTCGACGAAAAAGACGTAGTACGGTCATGGGCGGATTCGTGGGTCATTTTCGGCCCCATTTCCGTAACCGGTTTCCGTCTCCGCACCAAAGATCCCATCGGATAATAGTGCGGAGACGGAGACATCCTCTTAAAAATAAGTTATTTGGTAAAAATCTTCTCCTCATTTTCAGAATTTTAATTTATTAACACAAACTGTTCCCCCGCAACGTTGATTACACTGCGGGTCGGGTCGGGTCGGGTCGGGTTATGGAAATGGATGAAAAAAAGGCCCACGTTCCGTTCCGTTGCGTACTACACGTCAGCCCATTGCATTTAGCAGGAGTGGTCTATCTTTCTCCACTATAGGATCTTTGCCTATGACAATACAGCCCTTCCTCAGTAGTGCTCAGTCCTGCAGTCAAGACAATGAACTCATGTCTCTGGAGGAAATCGTTTCCCCACAATATTATGACTCAGCGTTCGACCACTGAGTCAAGACTGCTCGGCACGAAAGGGAACTCAATACACAGTTGATTTCCTGGCACTATCCATCATTTCCCAGTCCTCGATTTTGCAGGGTTTCATTTTAACCAATGGCATCGAGGCCCGGCAGGAGCCATCTTAGATCCCCAATGTGAAGAGGTCACATTTAAGATGCAGGTGAGGGTGTGGTTGGACAAGGAGAGAGGGGAACGGTGGCTGATTCAGTGGCCAATATGTCCCCAGTGCTCGATGGGATCTATCCCTGTTATTTTTAAGGGAGGAAAGAGAGGGGGGCCTTGACGAGCATCCTTGTTTCTTTGCAATTCTACAATCCAGAACAAATTGTAACACATTCGGTCTCAATACTCATCAACAAATCCGTTAATCGAGAGAACGATTGATGGTGAAAGTTAAACGTAAAACTGAAATGAAGCCCCTTGAAATGTTAACTCGGAGAGGTTCACTATAACCTTTCTTGTGAGTATGCGATGATTTGCTGGATGTCCATGTGTTTGGAAAGACATAAGAAAAACCATTTTGGGAAGTGGAAATGAGGATTATAAAGCGTGTAAGAAAGGACTAAATCGGGTGATTCAAAGGGTCAAAGGAGGCCATAAAATGTCACCGGCAAGATGGATTAAGGAAAATCTCAATGCTTTTTATACATACGCTACAAATAAGAGAGTGACCAGCGAAAAAGTAGGACCACTCAAAGGTACAGGAGGGAATCTATGCTTGGAGTTGGAGGATGTAGGCGAGTACTTTGCATCTGTATTCACCGAGGAGAAGGACTTGGAGGACTGTGAGATCAGTTTTGTAGAATACAGATATGCTAAAGCAGTTTGACATCGAGCAGGAGGTGGTGCTGATGCTCTTGAAGAACATTAGGGTGGGTATGTCCCCAGGGCTAAATGGGATCTATCTCAGTTTATTAGGGAAGGGGGGGATCTTCACGTGGTCCGCCCTGTTTCAATGAATGCAATCAACCTGGTGTGGACAATCAAATAAGATCAAATAGAACAAGTTGTCCTACAACTTTGGGCTGTGCACGCCATACGCAAGAAGAAGAAGGAAGGCAAGAGAGGAGATTGCCGGGCACCTTGATGAGGATCTTTGTTTCTTTGCTAGCCACAGGCGAAGACCTGGTGGTCTGGAGAATGGTCAATGCTGTTCCTTTATTTAAGAAAGAGAGAAAATTCAGGGGACTATAGGCTGTTGAGCCTCACGTCAGTGGTACGGAAACTATTGGGGAGAATATCTTCGAGATAGGATTTACTCCCATTTGGAAGAGAATGGGTGAATTAGGGATAGCAAGCACCGCTCTGTTGGTGGCAGGTCGTGTCTCACTAACGGAGTGTTTTGAGGAGGTGGCAAAGGAGATAGATGAAGATAGGGCAGTGGATGTTCCACAGCCAGTAGATGTTAGTAAAGCTTTTGATAAGTTCCTTCATGGTAGGCTGATCAAGAAGATTAAGAAGCATGGGATTCACAATGACTTGGTCATGTGGATTCATAACTGCCTTATTCATAGAACGTACGGTGTTGTGGGGGAAGGGGGATATTCTGGCTGGAGGTCTGTGACCAGTGGAGTTTCACATGGATCTCCGCTGTTTGGGATATATATAAATGACCTAGATGTATATATAGATGGGTTGGTGAGTGCGTTTGCTGATGACACCAAAACTGAAAGATTACAGACAGTGAGGAATGCCGTCAAAATATACAGGAGGATAAACTGTAGATCAGCTGCAGAAATGGGCGCAGAATGGCTGATGGAGTTTACATCTGAGCAAGAGTGAGGTGCGGCAGTTTGGGGGATAATAGCAAATCCCTTAACAACATTGAAATCCACAGGGATCCTGGAGTTCAAGTTCATAGCTCACCAAAGGAGGTTTACTTTAGCGATACAGCATGGAAACAGGCCCTTCGGCCCATCCGGTCCGTGCAGACCAGTGATCCCCCGCACATTAACACTGCCCTACACACACTAAGGACCATTTTTACATTTACCAAGCCAATTAATGTACAAACCTGTACGTCTTTGGAGTGTGGGAGGAAACCGAAGATCTTGGAGAAAACCCACGCAGGTCACGGGGAGAACGTACAAACTCCGTACAGACAAGTAGATTGGATGTTAAAGAAGGCGTAAAGAGGGAGTGCAGAGAAGGTTCACCAGACTGATTCCTGGGATGTCAAGACTGTCTTGTGAACAAAGACTGCATAGACTCGGTTTATACGCTCTAGAATTTAGGAGATTGAGAGGGGATCTTATAGAAACTTACAAAATTCTTAAGGGGTTGGACAGGCTAGATGCAAGAAGATTGTCCCCGATGTTGGGGAGGTCCAGGACAAGGGGTCACAGCTTAAGGATAAGGGGGAAATCCTTTAGGACCGAGATGAGAAGGACCTTTTTCCATTTGTAATTTCCATTTGTAATTTGCTTCCATTTGTAATTTCTCTTAACTGGGGAACCAATGAGGATCGGTGTAAACAAAAGGACGTTTTAAAAATCACCAACAACAAACTCCACTTATGAATACATCTTACTTCCATGTATATACACCACTAACATCCATCTACATACAGCAATCCCCTCCACATGCATCAAGCATGTGTAACAATAGCTTCCATCCACATACACCAATAACTGCAGATAGAAACAAAATGCTCGAGTAACTCAGTGGACATAAAACATAGAAACATCGAAGATAGGTGCAGGGGTAGGAGTAAGGGTAAGGGGGAAATCCTTTAGGACCGAGATGAGAAGGACTTTTTTCACACAGAGAGTGGTGGGTCTCTGGAACTCTCTGCCACAGAGGGTAGTTGAGGCCAGTTCATTGGCTATATTTAAGAGGGAGTTAGATGTGGCCCTTGTGGCTAAGGGGATCAGGGGGTATGGAGAGAAGGCAGGTACGGGATACTGAGTTGGATGATCCGCCATGATCATATTGAATGGCGGTGCAGCCTCCAAGGGCCGAATGGCCTACTCCTGCACCTAATTTCTATGTTTCAACGTATGGTATGTTTGCCTTCATTGCCAGGGGGCATTGAATACAAGTCAGGAAGTCCTTATGCAGTTTTATAGGACTTTGGTTAGGCCACACTTGGAGTGTTGCAGTTCTGTCGCCCCATTACAAGAAAGATGCGGAGGCTTTGGAGAGGGTGCAGAGCATGTTTACCAGATCGCTGCCTGGATTAGAGGGTTGCAGCTACAAGGAGAGGTCGGATGAACTTGAGTGTTTTCTGTGGAACGTCAGGTGTGGGATGCTGAACGTCAGGTCTGGAAAGTTCAGTGTGGGGAGGTCAAGTCAAGAGAGTTTATTGTCATGTGTCCCTGACAGGACAATGACATTCTTGCTTTGCTTCAGCACAACAGAACATAGTAGGCATTGACTACAGAACAGATCAGTGTGTCCATATACCATTATATACGTAAATACATACATGAATAAATAAACTGATAAAGTGCAAATAACAGATAAAGAGGTATTAATGTTCAGAGTTTTGTCCGAGCTGAGTTTAATAGCCTGATGGCTGTGGGGAAGTAGCTATTCCTGAACCTGGTCGTTGCAGTGTCTCTAGGCGGACTGAGTCTAACAGGAATATACTGCACATCGCGGCTGCCACAGAGGGGGAGAAGTTGCAGCAAAGAGGCCTGTGGACCGACCGAGAAATACGTGGACATTCTCACGAGTGCAGTAGATGCCAGGTTGGACATGCTGTGCTCCTAGGAAGCCAAGAGGTGGCTCCAGCATTCTCAGCCAGCGTGAGAATTCCCACTCCATGAAGCAATTCAGCAACAGCTTTCTCCTCACCAGAGATGTTGGAGCAAGCTGGTCATCAATGAAAGCGGTTCACTGGGAGTCAGCGTAATGAATGGATCAGGGTTTCATTCATTGATGTGTTGTGATCTGTGCGAGTGGTCCTCCACAGATGCTAGAGTGGAGCCAGGATTATATCAGAGTAAAGGCCAGCGTCGCAATGAAGAAACCGCAGGCCTTTTCTGGAACACGAACAAACAGCTTTATCCAAAATTAGAAATATTTGTCTTTGAGACAAGGATTGTTCTTCTCCATGTCAACGAGCAGTGGAACTATCGCATTGTTTCTGAAGGTGGCAGGCCAATATTGGAAGCACTACCTACCCCCCATGGCTTGTATCCTGGGCTCATTGGAGTGAAGAAGACAGAGAGAGATGCTGACCACAACTTGGATGTGGTCGCGGTTTTTGTTCAAACTTGTAATCTATTTAAGTCTACCTTCTGCAGAGAATGGCTTTTTTCTGTCCCCCATGTCTCGAACAGGGGCAAACACTTAGTCTCTGCGAAGTCAAAGAGGAAGTGAAATTCTGGACGGACCTTTGAGCTGCAAGATTTTCAACATCGAGTTCTTCAAATGTGGAACTGTTAAAACCGCACGTATATTTATAGTCGGCCAGATTTGTTATTTCAACTGTTTTTTTTATTGCAGCCCTTTCCCTCATAAATTAAAATTTCAGAAAGTGATGTGCCCTTTGTGGTTTAGAGGCTTCTGCATGGTTTTGCGTTGTTATTTTTGATGTATCGGATGGAATTAAAATTAGAGGGTTTATGGTGTGACTGGTCCTTAACCAAAATGATCAGTCAGCTTGGCTCAAAGAACAAGCCTAGTGTGCAGATGGAATGTGTAGGAAGGAACTGCAGATGCTAGTTTACATCAAAGATAGACACAGAATGCTGGAGTAACTCAGCGGGACAGGCAGCATCTCTGGAGAGAAGGAATGGAGGACATATGGGGTCGAGACCCTTCTTCAGGGTCTATCCAAAGATGCTGCCTGTCCCGCTGAGCTACTCCAGCATTTTGCATCTAAACACGTGAGCATACCTGTGCATGTCAAAAAAAAAAGGCAAGACTGGGAATATCTGGTCATAATTTTCATCTGTGGCCTTCCAACATGGTTGCCAACTCTGAAGGTAGACAAAAGTGCTGGTGGAACTCAACGGGTGCGGCAGCATCTATGGAGCGACGGAAATATGCAACGTTCCGGGCCGAAACCCTTCTTCAGAGTGTTGTCTGTTGCCAACTCTGGTTGGATGCACACTTGGAGCCTGGACACATGGCCAGTTTCCAGTCATTTCACCTGATCCACCAGATATTCTATCCTGAACCGTGTTCAAAGTGTTACAACCAATGATTTGTTCTTGATTAACCCTGTTATTTTTCACATCCAGGCCACCCGAAGAGTTCTACTTATTGTCTCCCAAAACCCCTGAAGGCTGAAGCCAAGCCAACATGTTGGGTAAGTCTTTGCATCTGCTGAAGTACTTCTGAAGGGTAACCATTGCTTTAAGATCGGAAATGAACTTCAAAACAAATTATACACAAAATGCCCTACCAAAACGTTATGCAATGATGCCCGATGACCTGTTTTTTTTCACGCAATACTGGCTGATCTTTTATGTTAGTGCCATCGTCTCATAATCTATCATTCCTTCAATATACAAAACTCTTCTGATTTCTGTCTTACCATACGGTCATGAGGTTATAAGTGATAGGAGCAGAATTCGGCCCATCAAGTCTGCTCCGCCATTCAACCATGGCTCATCTATCTCTCCATTCAATCCCCATTCTCCTGCCTCCTCCCCATAACTCCAGCCACCTGTACTAATCAAGAATCTATCTCTGCCTTAAAATTACCTATGCATTGGCCTCCACACCCTTCTGTGGTAAAGAATTCCACAGATTCACCACCCTCTGACTAAAGAAATTCCTCCTCATCTCCTTCATAAAGGAACATCCTTTAATTCTGGGGCTATGACCTCTAGTCCTAGACTCTCCCACCAATGGAAACATCCTCTGCACATCTACTCTATCCAAGCCTTTCACTTTTCGGTACGTTTCAATGAGGTCCCCCCTCATTCTTCTAAACTACATTGAGTATAGGCCCAGTGCCTTCAAACGCTCATCATATGTTAACCTACTCATTGCTGGGATCATTCTTGTAAGCCTCCTCTGGACCCTCACCAGAGCCAGCACATCCTTCCTCAGATATGAGGCCCAAAATTGCTCACAACATTCCAAATGCGTCCTGACCAGCACCTTATAGAGCCTCAGCCGCCCAGTCCAATATAATGACCACACTGGACCATGTTTGTGGAAGGTTGCTGCCATGTATTTCTATGGTTCTCCGCTATAAACAAAACACTGAGCAATGAGAGATGTTCAGATAATGGTGGCAAGACATCTTCTCAGGCTGGCAATGGAAGCATCCTAGAAATAGATACAGGTTTTGAGGAAATAGATACAGGGTTTCAAGGTTATTCTTCCATCTTCTCAACACTAACTCCACAACAGCCTAAACCAACAACATTTCGTCCTAAGGGTCACGACCAAAAATATCGCCTGTTCATTCCCTCTGCAGATGCTGCTTGACGTCGAATTCCTCCACACCGTGGTTTCCTCAGGAATCGAGCACTTGTAGTTTCTTGTATCACCTCACCTCTTCTTTCACCCCACTGCATCCACTGCCCTCAATGTGCACACAATGGCATCCACGCAACTAATCTTATCAGTACACTGGATCATTTTCACACCTTACACTTCCTTATCTCTGTGTCCACCTCTCCATTGCCCCTCTGTCTGAAGAAGGGTCTCGCCCTGAATCGTCACCCATTCCTTCTGCACTCTTATGTCTCGCCGATGTGCAGGAGCCCCCACCGAGAACGATGGATGCAGAGATGAGGTTGGAGGAGGTGCAAGCGAATCTCTGCCTCACCTGAAATGACTGTCGGGGGGTCCCTGGATAGAGTTGAGGGAGGAGGTATGGAAGGTGGACAAAAATGCTGGAGAAACTCAGCGGGTGCAGCAGCATCTATGGAGCGAAGGAAATAGCAAACGTTTCGGGCTGAAACCCTTCTTCAGACTGATGCAGGGTGGGGGGGGCGGAAAGAAGGAAGGAAGAGGAGGAACCAGAGGGCTGAGGGAGAGCTGAGAAGGGGAGGAGACAACAAGGCCACTGGAATTTGGAGAATTCAATGTTCATACCGCTGGGGTGCAGACTGCCCGAGTGTTGCTCACTCTGGCCGTGGAGGAGGCCCAGGACAGAAAGGTCGGATTCGGAATGGGAGGGGGAGTTGAAGTGCTGAGCCACCGGGAGGTCGGGTTGGTTATTGCGGACTGAGCGGAGGTGTTCGGCGAAGCGATTGCCAAGCCTCCGCTTGGTCTCACCGATATAGATCAGCTGACACCTAGAGCAGCGGATGCAATAGATGAGGTTGGAGGAGGTGCAGGTGAACCTCTGTCGCAACTGCAACGACTGCTTCCCTTGAATGGAGTCGAGGGGGGAGGTACAGCAACAAGTGTAGCACCTCTTGCGGTTGCAAGGGAAAGTGCCCGGGGAAAGGGTGGAGCGGGAGGGAAGGGAATAATTGACCAGGGCGTTAGGGAGGGAGCGGTCTTTTGCGGAAAGCAGACAGGGGGGGGGGGAGATGGTAAAGATGTGGCGAGTGGTGGGGTCACGTTGGATGAGGTGGTATAGAGACAGGTGTTGCATCTCCTGCGGTTGCAGGGGAAAGTCCCTGGGGAAGGGGCTGGTTTGGGCGAGAAGGGATGAGTTAACCGGGGAGATGCGGAGGGAACGGTCCCTGCAGTAAGTAGATCGGGGTGGAGATGGGAATATGGTTTTAGTAATGTTGGTTGAGGAGTAATTATTGCTCTTAGAGTCCGACAGCCATATAGTTTGGGAACAGCTTTGTTTTTTTGTATGGGTCCGTTTTACACGGGGAAGTCTGCTTACCTGCACCTAATGAGTGGGGAGTGTGTCCTGCCCTTTAATTAACACATTATATTCGAGCATCAGCACCTGAGCGGCAGCCTGGGACAATTCACCGACTCGCGGAGAAGTGTGCCAACAACACAAATTCCATTATTGACCGTCGACGGCATCAGCGGGTGGGAGAATATACAGGCAAACTCTACAGAAATTACAATTTCAAGGATCCACGGAAGGGCAATCCAATCACACGGATCAATGCTCATAGAAATTTCATGAACACTGATCCTCTAAGAACACTGTCAGCTGGCTCCAGCTCATATTTCAAGATAATGACCAGCACGGAAGCTGCACTGGCCTCAGGGCAGATGCAGAATAGAGTCCTCAAAGGCATCACCGCACCACACGACAAGGCCCAAGGAGAAATGGTATCTTTCTCTTCATTATTCATCGCCACTGCACGTTTGGAGATTGCGAATGTCATAAATGGTAAACATACCGGCCTGGGTGAACTTATGCTGGACATTGCACTGGAGTAACTGATGGCAGCTGGAAACATAAAGGCTCAACAGTGGAGTGCCCGTTAGCTCTGATCCAATCTCGGGTGCGATCTCATACACTAAAGCACGGGAATCAATACACAAAGAGGCAAACGTGATCGATAAGGCTTGAATTATCGCTTCATTTTTCTTCTTATTATAGATGAGTTGTGTTATTTTCACCCGATCAATATTTTACAACCTTTTTTTATCAATTTCTCCATAAATTTTGTGATTAGTTTTAACTGTGAATTCCGACAGGACAAATAAGGTCTGCTGAGGTTTTGTTTTCCTCCCTTAAGACGTCAGTCAGGCCTTTACGATTCTACTGAAGCTCCAGTTGTGTTGCAACTCTCTCCGCATGTTCAATACCAATTTTGCTTGCATTAAAGATTGACCCAAAGGCCCAATGGCAGCTAGGTAAACATTCAATACCATTAAAACACCTCAGACAGATAAGCCTATCCAAAAAGCAACTCGTTTAATTTGTAAATGTCCCTCTCTAGACCAACATAATCCATAAAAGGTAGACACAAAATGCTGGAGTAACTCAGCGGGACAGGCAGCGTCTCTGGAGAGAAGGAATGGGTGACGTTTCGGGTCTGAAGACCCAAAACATCACCCATTCCTTCTCTCCAGAGATGCGGCCTGTCCCGCTGAGTTACTCCAACATTTGGTGTCTACCTTCAATTTAAACCAGCATCTGCAGTTCTTTCTTACACATATAATCCATAAAAGCTTCCATACACTTCAGTTGTGTCATCAAACTTTCGACAATGCCACAGAAGGCTGTGGAGGCCAAGTCAATTGATATTTTTAAGGCAGCGATAGATAGATTATTGATTAGTACGGGTGTCGGGGGTTATGGGGAGAAGGCAGGAGAATGGGGTTAGGGGGGAGAGATAGATCAGCCATGATTGAATGGCAGAGTGGAATTGATGGGCCGAATGGCCTAATTCTGCTCCTATCACTTATGACCATATGGCAATGATACAGGGAGCATGCGGGAAGGGGTGGGAAAAGGATTGAGGTGAGAAAGAGGAGGAGGAAAGGGAAGGGGAACAGAGAAAACGTATGGAGGAGGGAGCAATGGGTCAATTTATTGGCAGCATTAGCCTCACGGAGAAAATGAAAGAGAATGGGTACGAGGGAAAGGGGCAGTGGTGTGTGCCTCCTGTTACTGCCCACCAGTTAGGAGCCATGCCTTCTCTCAGGTTGGGATGTCCATTGCCAGGAATATAATGGTCAGCACGGTGGCGCAGCGGTAGAGTTGCTGCCTTAAGGGCCTGTGCCACCTAGGCGACTCTTTAGGGACAGGCCCTTTACAGGCACTTGCAGCGCCAGAGACCCGGGTTCGATCCCGACCACAGGAGCTTGTCCGTACGGAGCTTGTACGTTCTCTCCATCACTTTTCTCCCAGATCTTCATTTTCGTCCCACACTCCAAAGACGTACAGGTTTGGAGGTTAATTGGCTTGGTATGAGTGTAAATTGTCCCCAATGTGTGTAGGGTAGTGTTGATGTGCGGGGATCGCTGGTCGGCGCGGATTCGGTGGGCCGAAGGGCTTGTATCTCTAAATTAAACAAACCTCATTCTCTACGTCCCCTCCCCATCTCTTTGTCTCTTTCTTTTGCAGAGTTCGAGACTCCAGAAGAGGTAGGAAGGCTTTTACTCTCTTCCCCGACACTTTCTCTCTCTCTCTCTCTCCCTCCCTCTGTCCCTCTCCCTCTTGGACTGTCTGGGTCTCTCTTCTCATCTGCCAACCACTCACTCTCTCTCTCTCTCTCCCTCTGGGGCTCTCCTCCTCCTCCTCTCTCTCTCTTGCACTGTCTAGGTTCTTCCCATCCACCTCACACTCACTCTCGGTCTCTCTTGCCTCATACTCTCTCTCCCTCTCTCTTCCCATCTGCCACTCTCTCTCTCCTCTCATCTTGTCTCTCATCTAGTCCGCCTCATTCTCTCTATTTTTTTATACCTCTCCCCCACCCCTCCCCCACACTACCAATTCTCTCATTCCAGACTCACAGAGCCAGAATTCAGCAGACGAGCAGTGGTTTGATGTAATTCAAACTGGCCTTCAATATTTGATAACTTACAGGCCTTCTCCTGCCTTAAAATGCTGAGTGCACAGTTTAAAATCCAGCTTCTTCTCACCCCTCCCCAAATGATGGTCTGTTAGCTGGAATCTGTTAAGTGAGGTTTTTGTTTTGGGGGGGGGGTGGGGGTGCTGTGAACATGGAAGAATTTGATTACATCCCAGTCAGTTCCAAGTGGTCTTTCATCTATTAATGATAAATAGGCCATAAGATAAAGAACATGAATTGGTCTGTCTGATTCTGACTGCACAGAGCAGCGCTGTGAGGATCAGGCAGACCAATTCATACACTTCATTTACGTCAGTCTAATATACCTACCTGAATACAGGATTGAAAATCTACATGCACAGGCTCGGCTGTCAGCTCAGCACAAAAAGTAATCTTGGTATTGGAATGGGCCAAATGAATCAGTGGCCTTTTGCATGAGTCAGTTGGGGGAAGTCTGTTCTAACCAGTCTCACATGCCTTGTTCGCCACCAGTGTTTCTCTTTTGCTCTACAGGTGTTCCCCACTTGTTGGAATACCTGTGCAAATTACTTTTGTAACAACCATGGATTAACATAGTACAGGGAGAGACCCCGCGGCTCACCAAGTCCTTGCCGACCGGCGACTACTTATCAAAGGTAGACAGAAATGCTGGAGGAACTCAAGCGGGTGAGACAGCATCTACGGAGGGAAGAAATCGACGGTGTTTCGGGGTCGAGACCCCCCTTCACTGATGTTGGGAGGGGGGGGGGGGGGAGAAAGGAAAAAGCGGAAACTGTAGGCTTGTGGGAGAGCTGGGAAGGGGGAGGGGAATGAGGAAGATCGCAAGGGCAATCTGAAGTTAGAGAAGTCAATCTTCATACCGCTCTTTCAAGAGAGAGCTAGATAGGGCTCTTACAAATAGCGGAGTCAGGGGATACGGGGAGAAGGCAGGAATGGGGTACTGATTGGTGGTGATCAGCCATGATCACATTGAATGGCGGTGCTGGCTCGAAGGGACAAATGGCCTACTCCTGCACCTATTGTCTATTGTCTAAATATGAGGTGCTGGTCCTCCAATTTGCGCTAGGCTTCACTCAGGCAATGGAGGAGGCCCAGGACAGGAAGGTCGGATTTGGATTCAAGTACTTATCTATACTAGGTAACACTAGGTTGAACATGGGCCTCTGGCACTGCGAGACCATTGTACCACTCTGCCACCCATGCTTGTCAACTCCATTGGTCAAATATTAACTGGGGTTCACCAGTAGCACATTCACCTCTGAGATGGTAACGTTTGACCAACCCCCAGTCTGGAAGCATCTCACTAAGGGGATGCCACATTGTCAGTAATGCCATCTTCCGGAGGGGATGTGTAAATCAAGGCACACCTTTTGCATTCTCCGACGGGTTTAAGATATCCCTTGGTGCTAATTTGTGGAAGAGCAAAGGACTTTTCCTGAGGTCCAGACAATATCAGAGTGATGAATTATTCGGGACATGACTGCATTGCTGTTTGTGGGCAGTTACTGTGCACCTGATTTCTGCAACGCCACCAGGATTCTGCTGCCGTGGCGTTTCATCAATTGCAAAACGTGGTCACGAAAAAGACTTCCTTAAATACAAATCATTTCTATTCTCTCTACATGTCTTGGCCGGTAAGGTCAGCAGGCTTTTAAATTTTCCTTTATAGCCGTAATCCCCATACACTGCATCATGCTAAGCACATGGGCCAGCCGGGGGTGCCACGCTTCCCTGCCTCAAACGCACCGTGGTGAATATTCCTTGAGCCACATCATTGCACATTTGCAGTCAAAGCTAGGATCTCTGCTACCCCCCTGTATAAACATGCTGAGCCAACACAGGAACAAAGTCCAGATCCCCAGTCACTCCTCCCTGAATCTGGAGAAGGGTCTCAACCCAAAACGTCACCTATTCCTTCTCTCCAGAGACGCTGCCTGTCCCGCTGAGTTACTCCAGCATTTTGTGTCTATCTTCGATTTAAACCAGCATCTGCAGATCTTTCCCACACTTCACCCTGGAACTCATTAAGCCGGAAGGGTTCCAACGCAATGCTGAACAGTCTTATAGTTAAGTGATGAATCGAGGTGTTGGTGCTGGTTGTTATCTCCTTGGATGCGGTCAATATGTTCTCCTTGACAAGGATTTAAATGATTGATCTCCCGGCTGTGCTGCTTTATTAACTCCCTGACTAGTGAGGGGACTGGGTGGGCATGCACGCTTCCCAAGGCCATCATTCCCTCAGGATAGAAGGCTCATATCTCACTAATGGCAATTGGCTGCAGGCAAAACCAACTCCTGCTAATTACTCAAAGCAATTACCAATGCTTCCAGTCAAGGTCTCATCACAGCCCAAACAGCTGGGTGGAAAAATAGCACCCCCCAACACCTTGAGAAATGCAAAACCACTCTGCCTCACAACTTCCTTCCTTAATTTCACTTGCTCTCTTTTCTTCATGCTCTTCAAGTCAAGTCAGGTCACTTTTATTTCTATAGCACTCTCGTTGGCTAAAGGGCTTTGGTGCCTATACTAACGTTATACAACAGTGGTTCATAGATTAAGTACATACATAAATGCATACATGTAGCCCTCCCTCAGAGGACGTCAAGAAAGGCTTGGGAGTAAAGATGAGTTTTAAGTCTTGACTTAAAGGAGTCGATGGAGGGGGGCAGTTCTGATGGGAAGAGGGATCCACAGTCTAGGAGCTGCAACCGCAAAGGCGCAGTCGGTCGCCCCTGAGCTTATGCCTAGACCGCGCGATGTTCGGTAACCCCAAGTCGGCCGATCTGAGGGACCTGGAGGTGGTGTGGTGGGTGAGCAGACTTTTGATGTAGGTGGGGGCGAGCCCGTTAAGGGCTTTGTAGACATAAAGAGGGATCTTGAAATGTATTCGGAACCGCACAGGGAGTCAGTGGGGAGAGGCCAGGATCGGGGTGATGCGGTCCTTTTTTTCGGGTGCCCGTCAGGAGTCTCGCTGCGGCGTTTTCACACAATGGCACGCATCATCCCACACATTTCTTCTCTAATTTCACCGTCAAGTAATACACACACTTCCAAAGCAAGTGCAACAGTGATCCCAAGATGCAGTCGCTCCATATCCTGAGAGAGAACCTTTGACTTGTGACCTTCACTGTACCAAACTCCTACCCTATCATCCCGGTTGATGATTCATTTCCTCAATACTCACGGCTCCTGACCAACGCTCATTGAAAAGTATTGTTATTTTATTTGCATTCGGCCAACTTTTCCATCTCTCCCCGGTTGGGCTTTGCCTGAGATGGGGGGATGAAGAAGGGGAGTGATTGATGTGGGCAAGAGACCATTGCGCAGGGGAACACTGAATCTCAGCCGAAGTGCGTTTACCTCCCATGGTCAATAGTGGTAGGACGGTAAAATGCTCTGCCCGGTGTAACCCGCTCTCGGCAATGCACCACCTCATTGCGCCGGATGAGAAGAGCTCACCTCCCCCCATCCCATCCTCACCACTTTCTACAGGGGCACCATAGAGAGTATTTTGACCAGCTGTATCTCTGTCTGGTTTGGGGACTGTAAAGCCTCTGACTGGAAGTCCGTGCAGAGAGTGGTGAGGACAGCGGAAAAAATCATCGGGACCTCTCTCCCCTCAATCGGGGATAGTACGACCAAACGTTGCGTGTCTAAGGCCAGCAGTATTATAAAAGACCCCACACATCTCTAATCACGGACTGTTCACTCTGCTGCCCTCGGGCAAAAGATATCGTAGCATAAGGAGCAGAACATCAAGGTTCTGCAACAGCTTCTTCCCACGAGCCATCAGACTCCTGAATGCCATGTAATGGGCTGCCACCATTGTCTATTTATCCTTTTTATCCATGTTTATCCTTCTGTTAATTATCGTGTTGCACAGGGAGCCAAATGCAACGTAATTTCGTTTGGAACTGCATATATCGATGTATTTCTAAATGACAATGAAGTTTGTTTGACTTGACTTTGACTTGACCACCACTCCCCCCCCCCCCTCCACTCCCACCTCTTCTCACAATCGCTGAACGCTATTCAGGAATGGGACTACCAGCTGACTTGGCATAAGCCCAGGATTGCTGAAAGCAAATTCCGTGGAACACTGACCAGCACAAAGGGACTTTGCTGCACTTTCACTTTCCAGAAATATAGAACGTTTGACTCTCCCATCCAAATATCGGCATTTAATTTTTGTTAAAGAGCCCCTAGTTATACAATATCCTGGTGGCGAATACGATATCCTGGAGGATGCTGAAATGCAAAAACCAGGGAAGACCCAGGTGCCAGTAACTTAGGATGTCCTACCCTGGACACCCTGTGAGACCAGAGTGCAGCACATAATGCAGATTGCGCGACCTCGTGGATTGTCTCCGAGGTTTCCTCCCACACTCCAAACACTTGCAGGCTTGGTGTATGTGTAAATGGCCCCCAGTGTGCAGGTATAGCAGGTCGGTGCGGACACGGTGGGCCGAAGGGCCTGTTTCTGCACTGTATCTCCAAACTAAACTAAACTAAACTAGTGTAGGAAGGAAGGTTACACAAAAAGCTAGAGAAACTCAGCGGGTGCAACCAGCATCTAAGGAGCGAAGGAGATAGGCGACGTTTCGGGTCGAGACCCTTCTTGGAAGGAAGGAACTCCCTCCAGAAGTGTAGGAAGGAACGCCAGATGCTGGTTTAAACCGAAGATAGACACTGGAGTGACTCAGCGGGACGGGCAGCATCTCTGGAGGGAAGGAATGGGTGACGTTTCATGTCGGTCTGAAGAAGGGTCTCAACCCGAAATGCCACCCATTCCTTCTCTCCAGAGGTGCTGCCTGTCCCGCTGAGTTATACTAAACTGGTCCCATTCTACCTCGACACAAATGATATTCTTGCACCAGACTGCGTGGGCGGCGATCGGTACTGGGAAGCGCGGATGATTTTGTCGCCCGCAAGCCGGCGGCGACACGACTCCCGAGCGCAACAAATCCACCGGCACTTCTCAGCAGAGATCAGCTGGCAGAGCTGTCGAGCCAGCATGTGTCAATGAATCACTTGAGGTTCACCATCGGGCTCCGACTGATGCACGTCACCGTTGACCACAGCGGTTTGCACAGTATCAGCACCCTCCAGCTCACTGAACAGCTGTCAGCAGCTGGGGGTTACACAAAAAGCTGGAGAAACTCAGCGGGTGCAGCAGCATCTAAGGAGCGAAGGAGATAGGTGACGTTTCGGGTCGAGACCCTTCTTCAGACTGGGTCTCGACCCGAAACGTCGCCTATCTCCTTCGCTCCTTAGATGCTGCTGCACCCGCTGAGTTTCTCCAGCTTTTTGTGTAACCCTCGATTCTCCAGCATCTGCAGTTCCTTCTTTAACACAGCTGTCAGCAGCTGTCAGCAATCTCCCTTCAACCACCTCAATATCCGAATGGTGACCGGGCTAACCAAAACCATTCTCGACATGCGCTGGGGCTAAACACCACTGCATATTTCTCGGATGTTGACGGCTGAAAGTGGCACATCTGTACTCCGAGTCCAGTCGGAGGACGAGAAACCTCCCCCCTACCTCTGTGGCGCCGATTCCAAATAAATTGGGGAAAGGCGGCAATAAATGAAGGATAAAACAAAATGGATGACCATTCTTTCCAACCAGCTCATTCCTTCACTTTCCAAATCTTACCTAACACCTAATAACTGTCCAGAAAAATCTCCATGTGTTCCATCCATCACTGTAAAACCTGCGATATGCCATGAATATAATGTTTGGAGGAAATTGTATTCATAGATTGACAGAAAGATATTGTACAGCAGGGAAACATTTGGCCTATCCTGTCTTTTAGTAGACTTGTCCAGCTGTTATTGCTCTCCTGCTGATTTCCAAATGCTGTGCCAAAATTTTCCAGAACTATTAATTCAATTCCCTTTTAAAATGCGCACTTTAATTCAAAGGAAATTCAAAGCAGAAAACTGCAATGCACAAATTCTTTGCTTCCACATATCCTTCTCCAGGTGCTGAGGCAGGAAGGAGAGGACAAGCTGTAATTTTAACATAGCCACTGCTCTTCCATTCAAATATTCCCATGTCCAGCAATTCGGCGGAACAGTGGCGCAAGCCCAGGGGCAGAAATCCTGGGGGGGACAGGGGGGACAGGGGGGGACGTCGTCTACATGCTTTGAGAGTTGGGGGACAATGCCTGAATCGGCCTGTTCACGGTGCCTTTCTGCGCCCGGCGCGGCTTAAAATCAAACTGCTGCATCGAGACTATGGGTGCTGTCTGTACGGAGTTTGCAGGTTCTTCCCGTGACCGCGTGGGTTTTCTCCGAGATTTTTCGTTTCATCTCGTCATGCAAAGACGTACAGGTTTGTAGGTTAATTGGCTTGGTGTGAATTGTAAATTGTCCGTTGTGTGTGTGTGTAGGGTAGTGTTGGTGTGCGGAGATTGCTGGCCGGTGCAGACTCGGTGGGCCGAAGGGCCTGTTTCCGTGCTGTACCTCTCAACTAAACTAAACTCCGACATGTACTGTCATGCACTTCCAGATTCCCCCAAATTCTGTCACACAACTCGATTCTGGAAATTCTGCCATGTGCTCAACAGAAATGTCACACAACCTGAGATTTCACAAATGCTGTCACACTCGTATGGATCAGGATGCCAACTACATGTATAAAATAGTGGCACAGGAGTGAATGCTGCTGCTTCACACTTCCAGGGATTCAATCCTGACCTGCGGGCGGCGCTGTCTGTGGGGAGTTTGCATGTTCTACCTGTGACAATGAGGCTGTCCCCCAACATTTCCTCCCATATCCAAAAAACACGTTCAATTTTGTAGGTTAATTGGCCCAAAGTGTGGAGAAGTGGCAAAAAGGAATCAGCTGAAGAAGAAGGGTATCGACCCGAAACGTCACCTATTCCTTCGCTCCATAGATGCTGCCTCACCCGCTGAGTTTCCCCAGCATTTTTGTCTACCTTCGATTTTTCCAGCATCTTTCTCAAATGAAGAAGAGTTGATGAGCATTTGAGATTGGATAAATTGCTGGACCACAGTGTAAAAGGAGAGTGGAACTGGTGATGTTGTTCCCTTGATACCCGTCAGGGTCAAAGAGCCTTCAGCTACATCGGGTTGAGACCCTTCTTCAGACTGACATGAAACGTCACCCATTCCTTCTCTCCAGAGACGCTGCCCGTCCCGCTGAGTCACTCCAGCATTTTGTGTCTATCTTCAGTTTACACCAAGGCCAGAGGTCGGCTAGAACAGGTATCGCATGGAAAGTGATTTGCCTTCTGACACCTGAAAACCTTTTCACCATGAACGAGGCACAAGCTAGGCATAGTTTTCTCTTGTCTAGATGAGTGCAGCTTGAGATGCTCGACTCCCTTCAGGGACAAGACGCCCTGCTTGTTTGGTGCCCCAATGGTAGGCTGCAGCTTCAGGGTATGCTACCTTCAAAATACACCACACCTACTTGCCTAGGATACACCTCCACATTCAAAACGGTGACGTCTACCACAAAGCTGAGATGAGCTTCAGACCATGTTTCCACTGAGGTTACTGATACCCACCTGCATAAGGTCAAGAACAGAGAGTAGATCTCGTCTCCCCATTATAGGAATGACCTGGACGCTTTGTAAAGGGCTCAGGAAAGATTTGCCAGAGTTCTCCCTCGATCAAGGTGAGGTTCGACAAACTTGAGTGTGTCTTCTCTGGATTGGCGAAGGTTGAGATAAGGGCTAACAGAAGTACTTCAAATTATGAGGCATATTTCCGGTGGGTAATCTGAATATTCTTGAAATCTCAAATATTAGAGGGCATAGCTTCAACGAAAGAGGAAAGAAAGATTAAAGGAGAAATGCAGTTGAAGTATTTTACATGGAGAGTGTTGGGTGGCTGGGACATGCTGCCAGGGGTGGTGGTGGAAGCAGATGGCGTAGTGGTACTTTAGAAGCTTTTAGATAGACGTGCAGATGTCCAGGGAATGAAGGGACGGAAATTAACTTGGCCTCAGGTTCAGCATAGACATTGTGGGGCATAAAGCCTGTTCCTGTGTAGGAAGGAACTGCAAATAGGTAGACACAAAACGCTGGAGTAACTCAGCAGGTGAAACAGCATCTCTGGAGAGAAGGAATGGGCGACGTTTCAGGTCGAGACCCTTCTTCAGACTGATGTCAGGGGAGGGAGGGAGACAAAGATAGAATGAAGGAGGAGACAGTAAGACTAGTGGGAGAACTGGGGAGGGGAGGGGATGGAGGGAGAAAGCAAGGGCTATCTGAAGTTAGAGAAGTCAATGTTCATACCGCTGGGGTGTAAACTACCCAAACGAAATATGATCTGCTGCAGGAACTGCAAATGCCGGTTTAAACCAAAGATAGACACAAAAAGCTGGAGTAGTCAGACGGAGAAAAGGAAAAGGTGACACTTTTGGGTCGAAATCTAAAGCAGGGTCTCGACGCGAAACATCACCTATTCCTTTTCTCCAGAGATACTGTGTGACCCGCTGACTTACTCCAGTGTTTTGTGTCTACGCCTGTTCCTGTACTGTCCTGTGTTCTATCATTGTTTCCACGCCTGCCTCAGTTTATCTGGCCAGTCTCCTCCTATCTAGCCTTCCTGAACTTGCGATTATCTGAAACTCTGCTGCCTGTGTCTTGTGCTATCCATGTTCAATACCTATTCTTAGTTTCCCCCACCACCACCGCTTCCAAGGAGCCATGCCATTTAAAAAAATTTCTTAAAGCCCTGTCCGACGGTGCAAGTTCAAAAGAGTTTTAAAAAAATCAAACTCGTGGTAAGCACGGAGAATAAACGGTGCGGGTATGTCGGAGCTCGGGGACGTCTCTTACCGGCTCGTAGCGCTAACGGCAGGTACTCGGGAAGACTCGCTAACGGCAGGTAAGCACGGGAAGACTCGTGAAGATTTTTCAACGTTGAAAAATGTCCACGAGAGCCCCGAGTACCGACGAGCGGCCATTACTGTAAATCTCCGAGTTCCAATCAGGGCAAACTCGGGAGAGCTCTTGGAATGAACTCGCACCGTGGGACAGGGCTATTAGCTTTCAAAACTCCCTTGCACATTCTCTCCTCTCGTCTGTGACATCTACCGCCATGATAACACATCTTGATGCCGACAGTCTTTATCTTCCGACATAGATCATCCTCCAGTAGAATCAGGAATGCCAAGGGTTTCGGCCCGAAACGTCGCCTATTTCCTTCGCTCCATAGATGCTGCCCCACCCGCTGAGTTTCTCCAGCACTCTCATCGACCTATGCCAAGGTCTTTATTCTCTCCGTCTCACTTTCTCTGTTTCCTCCTTTGAAGTTCTTGGTCAGTACTGGTGTCAGGGGTTATGGGGAAAAGGCAGGAGACTGGGGTTAGGAGCAAGAGATAGATCAGCCATGATTGAATGGCAGAGTAGACTTGATGGGCCGAATGCCCTCATTCTGTTCCTATTACTTATGGCCTCATGAAATCACTCCTTAAAACTGTCCTCTGATCTCCTTATATACATGGCGTTAAGTTTTGTTTGGTAATAGTCCTGTGAATCATGTGAAAATCCCTGCACACATACGCAATGAAAGTTGGCATTATTTCCCTTATTACGGTATAAATACTGGCACAGCTCTGTAGACCACCCCAACCTCCCCTGGAATGGACCAAACACTTCTGATGTTCTCCTGTGCATATTTCCAGGAGACCTCCCATCAACACTGCCATATGTTTGGATTCATTAAGGTAAAAACCCACACGCTCCAGGAACACCCTCCATTTCTCTGGAACACCCTCCATTTCTCCACTTCTCCATTCTCCACCCTCCATGTGTCTGAAGAAGGGTCTCGACCCGAAACGTCGCCTATCTCCTTTGCTCCTTAGATGCTGCTGCACCCGCTGAGTTTCTCCAGCTTTTTGTGTAACCCTCCATTTCTCTGCTGGTTTCATAAACCCATCCACAGCCTCCTCCATTGTCAGAGTGAAGCTAAATGCAAATTGGAGGAACGGCATCTAAAATTTGCTTGGGCAGTTTACAACCCAGTGGTCTGAATATTGATTTCCCTAATTCCAAGTAACCCTTTCAATAGACAAAGGACAACAGGTGCAGGAGTAGGCCATTCAGCCCTTCGAGCCAGCACCGCCATTCAATGTGATCATGGCTGATCATCCCCAATCGGTACCCCGTTCCTGCCTTGTCCCCATATCCCCTGACTCCATTATCTTTAAGAGCCCTATCTACCTCTGTCTTGAAAGCATCCAGCCAACCAGCCTCCACCCAAGGCAGAGAATTCCACAGACTCACCACTCTCTGTGAGAAAAAGTGTTTCCTCATCTCCGTTCTAAATGGCTTACTCCTTATTCTTAAACTGTGGCCCCTGGTTCTGGACTCCCCCAACATGTTTCCTGCCTCTAGCGTGTCCAAACCCTTAACAATCTTATACGTTTAGTCTGAAGGGTCGAGACCGTTCTTCAGACTGAGAGTCGAGGAAAGGGAAACAAGAGATATAGATGGTGGCACGTCACCTATTCCTTCTCTCCAGAGATGCTGTCTGACCCGCTGAGTCACTCCAGCTTTTTGTGTCTATCTTCGGTTTAAACCAGCATCTGCAGTTCCTTCCTATACATAACTATGGATTTTGGATCCACCCTCAAGCAGGTGGAAGGCATTTTATAGCCTCTAGATGTCCAGCCTCCTCCCCTGGCCAACCCCAGTAGGCCGGGCATTCTGCCTTCTCCATTTCCTATTGAGAATTCACCAGGCACTCTCACCACCCAGAACCCATTCATCTCACTCCCTCCGTTGTCCATTCACACCTGCCTCTGCCCTTGTAGATGTGCTGCACTTCATCAACACAGCACTTTGTTCGGGTGGATCTGCTGCGTACCAAAGGGGAACTCGTGCATCACTCACAGAACAGCGCGGCTTAAACAGGAAACTCAAGAAGAAAGAGTTAACTATATTTAGAGATCTAAAAACTGCAAGAGAGGGCCTTCCCCCCCGTGGGTCAGTGGATTTGTGGGAGTCAAGAAAGTCTTTGTTTTTATCCCTGATGCAAACTAAATATCATTCAAGCTGAACACCGCGTTCAAATGAGTCTCGCAGCCTCCTGGTCGAAATTACAAAACAAGGGGAGGTTATTTTTAAATTACTGATTAGGCCTTTAGGTGTCATGTCACAGGCAAGCGGAGACCTTGCTTTCGAATGACTTGGAATCAATAGACAATAGACAATAGGTGCAGGAGTGGGCCATTAGTGCCCTTGGAGCCAGCACCGCCATTCAATGTGATCATGGCTGATCATCCCCAATCAGTACCTCGTTCCTGCCTTCTCCCCATATCCCCCGACTCCGCTATTTTTAAAAGCCCTATCTTGAAAGAGTCCAGAGAACCTGCCTCCATCACCCTCTGAGACAGAGAATTCCACAGACTCACCACTCTCTGTGAGAAAAAGTGTTTCCTCGTCTCAGTTCTAAATGGCTTACTCCTTATTCTTAAACTGTGGCCCCTGGTTCTGGACTTCCCCAACATCGGGAACATGTTTCCTGCCTCTAGCGTGTCCAAGCCCTTAACAATCTTATATGTTTCAATGAGATCCCCTCTCATCCTTCTAAACTCCAGAGTGTACAAGCCCAGCTGATCCATTCTCTCAGCATATGACAGTCCCGCCATCCCGGGAATTAACCTTGTAAATCTACGCTGCACTCCCTCAATAGCAAGAATGTCCTTCCTCAAATTAGGGGACCAAAACTGCACACAATACTCCAGGTCAATCAAAAATTTAAAGAGTTTAAGAGTTTTGTGGGGTTTTTTGTTTGGTGGTAAAAGTCAGGTTTGTATTTATATAATGCCCCTCACTATCCCTCTGTGACTCCCTGGTCAATTTGTCCCTTCCCACCCAAACCACCCCCTCTCCCGGCACTTTCCCTTGCAACCGCAGGAAATGCTACACTTGTCGCTTTACCTCCCCCCTTGACGTCATCCTAGGACCCAAGCAGTCGTTCCAGGTGCGGCAGAGGTTCACCTGCACCTCTTCCAACCTCATCTATTGCATCCGCTGCTCTAGGTGTCAGCTGCTCTACATCGGTGAGACCAAGCGTAGGCTTGGCGATCGCTTCGCCCAACACCTCCGCTTGGTTCGCAATAACCAACCTGATCTCCCAGTGGCGCAGCACTTCAACTCAGCCTCCCATTCCAAATCCGACCTTTCTGTCCTGGGCCTCCTCCATGGCCAGAGTGAGCACCACCGTAAATTGGAGGAGCAGCACCTCATATTCCGCATGGGCAGTCTGCACCCTAGCGGTGTGAACATTGACTTCTCTAACATTGACTTCTCAGGTAATCCCTGCTTTCTGCTCCCCGCCTCAGCTCTCCCTTAGCCCACTGTCTCCACCTCTTCCTTTCTTCTTCCCGCCCCCCCCCACCCTCACATCAGTCAGAAGAAGGGTCTCGACCCGAAACGTCACCTATTTCCTTCGCTCCATAGATGCTGCCTAACCCACTGAGTTTCTCCAGCATTTTTGTCTGCAGTGAAATTCTTTGTTTTGCATCCACAAGGTATGCAAACAGTCACCACATAAAGGGTGCCGACAAATGTCTCCCATCTGTGCTCTAACATGCACTAAGTTCCATTCTCTGACAACATCCATGCTACCTGACCTACATTGACAACTGGCTAACATGTTCCTCGATGTTTAAATACCCGTGTGCTCTCGCCCCCGCATACGGCTCCAATCTTGCCCACACTGAGTAGGTATGTTACAAAACTTACCTTGAGCAGCGCTGCAGTTCTGCCGCTCCCCGTGTGCGCGACTTTGGCGCCTTTCATAGGGGGGCGGGCTTAAAGTGCCATTTTTCCACAGGCAGGAAAAATCGATCAATGTCGGGCGATTTCGTTGCGGAAGAAAAATCGCTCCGACATTTCATCAATGAAGGTATTTTTAAATTACTCTAAATTATTTATTAACTAGAGTAATTTAAAAATCACCTTCAAAAGCCGTGAGCGCCGACAACCGGAAGGATTTTGCGTAGGGGAGAAAAAAAGGTAAATAGTTTATTTTTATATTAAAAGTTGGTTTTTCGGGAAGCTTTAATAATATTTTCATGTTGCGAAATTGGGGTGCAAAACAATGTATGAACAAACAGTATTTTTCCTCCCGACTTCACCGCTAACCTCAACGTTCCAATCCACCGCATTCCACTAAAACCCACTCGCTAGTTGATTTAAATGGCCATTAATTTACAGGCATTAAACGCTAAATTCCTTCCATTTGGCCCAGAAATTCATGAAAATGAGATTTAAAAATTATGTTATATTGTGGATTATTGTGTGAATGTTATTTGAACACTTAGGCAATTTAAAAAAAGTTTATCTTTTCTTAAGAAATGGATAGATGTTTAGATCTACTCATTGAATTTTGTAATTAGCTACAATTAGATAACTAACTAATTATATGCTTTAATTTCAGGTCATCCAAGTAAGATTGTTTCATATTTATTTCAGAATGCTTCAATCTATAATAAGTGAAAATTTCATTGAGTTCTATTAATTTTTAAGAAAGATATGGGCTTTTAACTGTTCCAGATCACAGCTTTTGAGTTAAGTCAATTGAAAGGCAATAGGGAACAAGATGCTAATTTCCCAGTATGAAAATGGCCATAACTTTCTTAATACTGAAGATATGAAAGTGAATTAGGTGTCAAATTAAACTTCTTTTTATGCTTTATCTGATGGGATAAATTGCAGACTTGATTTTTTAAATCTCAACATTTTGTAACATTGCTACACTGAGCTGCATTACATCTTATTTCTAACTATCCCCGTACCACTGCTTCAGCTGCTGAGAAATCAGCTGTGAGATTCCATCCCTGAATGCCACTGCCCTTCATCCCTCTGCAAATCGCTCCTTTAAATGTGCCATTTGAAGCAAGTTTTCACTTAATTCCTCCAATACCTCTTGACGTGCTCGCCATCAACTTTTGTTTGATAACACTCTTGGGTCATATTAGAGGAGCAAAATATTTATGTTGCAGGGCTATCGTTGAGAGCATCCATCATTAAAAATGAATCCATTGCACGAGGTACCATGATTAAGCCTTTTGAGCTGCACATTGAAGAGAAATCAATACATTCATTAATTGGAAGCTATCGAGCCTAATCTGGTCCTTATCGCAACAACCACACAAATGCGTTGTCTAACAGGAATCATTACATTAGGAGGTATCCATGTTTATCTGTCCCTCTCATTTGTGGCCACCAGTAATAGTGTGGTGCCATTATTTGAGGCGGTGTAAATTTTGCTTCATCCTGGGATCAAATGGGTTTGCACTTTTATGCTACTTACAGCATGGACAACATTTGACACTCGCTTGCTGTAAGGACTGAAGATATTCAAGTCAAATATAGTGTGGATTAGACGATGCAAAGAGCAAAGCTGAGGAGATCTGTGCAGCGACAGGTTCCTGCACTGAATGAGATAATAATCTAGATAATAAATTAAATTATAATAGCTAATGGAGCAAAACTAAAATAAGACTTCAGAGAGGCCTTTGACAAAGTCCAAAAGCTTACAACATAACAATATGAACACTGAATGCTCAGATTTTCGGGATCTAACCCACAACCGACGTTTTCTGTCCTTCTATTCCCCCCCCCAGCCCTCTCTTCCCTGTGCTCCACCTTGTCTCGCACCCATTTGTGGCCTCACAATTCATACAGTAAAGGGCCTGTCCTACCAGCATCCGACTCCATGCGATGAGCGCGATCAAACTAGAAGTGGGGGCCGCGCGGAGGTCGGGTGATCCCCTGTACAGGGCCGTTCCCACCAGCATGCGCCTGCATGCGGCAAGCGCGACCAAACCGGCAGCGAGGGCCGCGCGGAGGTCGGGTGAGTGGCGCAACGCGGCGCAAAGTGAGGCGAACTTGGAGCGAAGTCTTAAAGGTAAGTTTGCCAGGACAGAGAGGGGCACACAGAGAGGGGCACAGAGGCACACACACAGAGGGCCACGGAGCCACACACATAGAGGGTCACGGAGGCACCTACAGAGAGGGTCACGGAGGCACGATGTCGAGGCGGTGTGAAATGCGTGGAGGCGACTGCGAGCCGACAAGCCGACAAGCCGTTGCCGCGCGGAATTTTTGAACACGGTCAGTTTTTCGGAGCCCCACGCGATGTCGGGACGAACTCCGCACAATTCTGGTGATCCAAGTGGGACCGGCCCCGCGACGCTGGACGGCTCAAGCGACCAAATTAGGTCATGCTCATCGCATTGGAGTTGCATGCTGGTGGGACAGGCCCTTAACCCTCATATCCTACCCTCACACCCTGTGTCTTTTCATCTCTGGCCTTTGTCCAAACTCCTGCCTATCAAATATCTCCTTTAGCTGTATTCACCCATCACTCACCAAGCTTTGTTCTCTCTTCCAGCTTTCACAAGTTCATAAAGATGCAGTGCAAATCTATGCAAAGGGCAGTGTTGTGATGGCCAGAGTGTGGCCATGTGAAGCCTCCACATACCGCACTGATTTAGATACTGGCCTGTATTCCACTGGTATTCAGCCTTGCACAGATGTGTGAGTTCTAGATGTGTATGTCCAGGTGGAGGTCAGAGACGGATGATGGGGAACTCGTGTTCATAAATTGTAGAAGCAGAATAAGGCCATTCGCCCCATCACATCTACTCCGCCATTCAATCATGCCTGAACTATCTTTCCCTCTCAATCCCATTCTCCTGCCCTCGCCCCTTAACCTCCAACACCCTTACTAATTAAAAATCTGCCATTGTAAAAATATCCATTGATTTGGAACCCGGAACCTCATCTATCTATCTAAGTTCCCCGCAGATGCTGCCTTACTGCCGAGTTATTCCAGCACTTTATCAGAGGCCAGAGGGACCATAATGCACAACGGAACATGGGTAGATAAGGCGGGGAGGAAAGCACACTGCCCTTCATTAGTCCAGGTGTAGGCTACAAGAGCAAGCAGGTTAAGGTACATCTCCATGGTTTAGTGTGTCAGCCACAACTTTAAACCAGAAGATTGAGGTTCTAATCCAGTGCAGACATAGCATTAGCCAAAACACTCACAATGCAATACAGGAGTTGGATACGGGATCGTTGGAACCATCGTTCAGTTAATATAACCAAATCCCAAAGCCTTCCCAGTGTTTACAAGTTTTGAAGAACAGTGGGGAAGCCCTCCCTGGTGTATTACAGAATACTTAACCAATATCACGGAAAGAAAGAAATGTCTTGTTATTATCACACTGCTCTTAGTGAGGCATTGCTGGATGTAAATGGATTAACATGGCAAAAGTGACTAAGATTCAACAGTACTTCATTTGATGTCAAGTCCAGTGGGATTTGTGAAACACAATATATATCCAAGTACTTGAGTGGATCCCAACCCAGCCTGTCCAACCTTTCCCCACAGTCAACTCCTCCACATCAGACATTCTCAGAACTACTTCCAGAATGGAATCCGTCATTAGTTTAGTTTAGTTTTAGTTCAGAGATACAGCGCGAAAGCTGGCCCTTCAGCCCACCGAGTCCGCACTAACCAGCGATCCCCGCACACTAATACTATCTACACACAATAAGAACAATGAATTTACATTTACATGAACCTACAAACCTGTACGCCCTTGGAGGGTGGGAAGAAACCGATCTCGGAGAAAACCCACTCCGTTCAGCCAGAACCTGTAGTCAGGATCGAACCCAGGACCCGGGTCTCGAGCGCTGTACGGCAGCAACTCTACCTCTGCGCCACCGTGCCTCTCTAGAAATAGGGTGGTCTCTGCAATTCCCGATACAACTGGAGCAAAACCTTCCTTCTTATGTTCCAAATTCCATGGCAATAAACACTAGCTTGCTGGTAACTTTCCTAATTACTTGTATCTGCAAAAGATATAACTATATACTAACCATAGACTGTACACTAACTAGCCTTTTGCACATCTTGCACATCAACTGTCGGAGCAGAATAAGGCCATTACATTGGGTGTCCTTGTGCAATTGTATCTCAGAGCCCAGCTGTTCATGCTTCTCTTCATATTGCCTGCCATTTCACTCTCTTCACCATTTGCCAGATCTTTGCCTACGCACTTAAGCTATCCATATTTTCTATTTGGATTCAAATGCTTGATGGGTTATCAATATTTCTACATTTACCATAATCTATAAACATAACCATTTCCTTTTTAACTATTCTTGACAACTTATCGTGACCTAATGTGTTATGCTTATTCTGCACCAAATACACCAGAGAAGAGATTCACCAGGACATTGCCTTGAGTGGATGGCTTTGGTTACGGGTGGCGACTGGATAGGTTGAAGTAGGTTGTTTTCCATGGAGCAAAGGAGGTTGAGGGGTAACGACAGAATTATTTCAGATCATGAGAGGCATAGATAAATAACTAGTAGGCAGGGGTTTACAGTGGAAGGAAGGAGTTATAATGGGATCAGTTTTTCACAGAGAGATTGGGTGATCTTTGGGGAACTCATTGGAAGTCACTCTACACCTCCATCCCCCACCAGACAATAGTCAATAGACAATAGTTTATTGACTATTGTTTCAGGTCGAGACCCTTCTTCGGATTCATCCCAACCCGATCCTTCCCAAGGGTCACCCAAACCTTCTCTCCAGAGATGCTGCCTGTCCCTCTTCTTCCGTGTGGCGTGCACAGCCTAAAGTTGTTGGACAACTTGTTCCATTTGATCTTCCGTTTGTGCACGTCGAGTTGATTGCCTTAGTCGAAACAGGGCGGACCACGTGAAGGTTGCAATCTCCCACCCCCCTGTCCCGCTGAGTTACTCCAGCATTTTGTGTCTATCTTTGGTTTAAACCACCTGTGGCTCCTTCCTACACAAATCACACAGTCCTTCAGAGGAAACTATTCAACGTGCATAATAATGGCACAGATAATAACATTTTAACAAGCAATTGCAGACAATAATTTATATTATATACACTGTTTTATATTAACTACTGCAATACAGGAATGTTTCAGATTTTTTAACAAGGACATGGATGCCATTGATTTATTTAGGAAAGCGCAGTTTCACATTTACAATAGCGGAGTTCAGGGGTGTTTAACAAGCACACGTGTGCAATTTGCAACAGTGAGACTGCAGTTGTCTATGAATAATGAGGTGCTAACCTGACCTGCAGAGGGGGACAATAGCAGGTGAGAACTGGGCCATTAATCTGTTGCGTAATTGTGCATAGAGAAAGTACACTTAAAACAAACGCTGCCCTGATCATTACACAATTAACAGACGTCTCTCCCACAGGATTCAATGAGGAAAATGTGTTTATATTTGGGGAAAAAAAATGTTTAAAGGGGACATGCTCT
Source organism: Raja brachyura (assembly GCA_963514005.1). The sequence continues at coordinate 63,976,197 of OY740791.1, forward strand.
TCAAGAAGTATTCATTTTTATAGTTCATTTGCCAGAGTGGAGCCCAATGCATGTTGGAGGAACAGCACCTCATATATCGTATGGGCAGCTTACACCCCAGTCACCCAGTGGTATGACTATCAACTTCTCCAACTTCCAAGGAACTAACCCTTCCTTTCCCTCTCTCTCACCATCCCTCCCCTATCCTAGTTCTCCAACCAGTCTGACTGTCCCATTGATGAAGTCTTATCTCTGTACGCTTCATTGTCAGCTTCCCCTAGTTAACAATGATCTATTCCACATTTTCCTTGAACTTCGTCCCCTTTGATGTTTAAGAAGGAACTGCAGATGCTGGAAAAAAATCGAAGGTAGACAAAAAAAGCTGGAGAAACCCAGCGGGTGAGGCGGGATCTATGGAGCGAAGGAACAGGCGATGTTTCGGCTCGAGACTCTTCTTCAGACTGATGTGGGAGGTAAAAGGAAAGGAAGAGGCGGAGACAGCAGGCTGTGGGAGAGCTGGGAAAGGGGAGGGGAAGGAAGGAGAAAGCAAGGACTACCGGAAATTGGAGGTCAATGTTGGGTTGTAAACTACCCAAGCGAAATATGAGGTGCTGCTCCTCCAATTTGCGGTGGGCCTCACTCTGGCCATGGAGGAGGCCCAGGACAGAGAGGTCCCTCTCCCCTCCCCTGACCCTCAGCCTGAAGAAGGGTCTCGACCCGAAACGTCACCCATTCCTTCTCTCCAGAGATGCTGCCTGTCCCGCTGAGTTACTCCAGCATTTTGTGTCTATCTTCAATGTAAACCAACATCTGCAGTTCCATCCTACATAGTTGATTTATAAATGTACTTTGATTTCACATTTTTCCCCGTTCCCTGGGTACAGATCCCAAGCAACCGTACTTCAGGTCCCAGTCCACAATACGTACAGTATTTCACCACCAAGCCACACCATCTGATTTATGAGCATTGATTGAATAGTGAACTGCAGTGTGAAGTTCATGCTGAATTCCTTCTGTTCCTTAGTACAGGGACATTTTTAATGATATAACACAGACTGGAATTTAATGAGTTCCTGGTTTTATGCTTGGCACTGCACCAGCTGGTGTTTCCATTGAAAGGTCAAATTGATTCTGGTGAAGGCAATAATAAAACACAAGAATACAGGAACTATTTCAACAATTTAAACACTACTATAGTCCACTATTTGACACCACAAGCCTGCCCTGCCATTTAATATGTAAGCATATGATCCTTAGACCTTCTTCAGGTCTCTACCCGAAATGTCACTCATTCCTTCTCTCCAGAGACGCTGCTTGCCTGCTAAGTTATTCAAGCATTTTGTGTCTATCTTCAGTATGAACCAGCATCTGCAGTTCCTTCCTACACATTTCATCTTTTATCTCTCATTCCTTTTGCCCAGGTGGATCTTAACTTAGAAACATAGAAACATAGACTAATAGGTGCAGGAGTAGGCCATTCGGCCCTTCGAGCCTGCACCGCCATTCAAAGTGATCATGGCTGATCATCCAACTCAGTATCCCGTACCTGCCTTCTCTCCATACCCCCTGATCCCTTTAGCCACAAGTGCCACATCAAACGCCCTCTTAAATATAGCCAATGAACTGGCCTCAACTACCTTCTGTGGCAGAGAATTCCAGAGACTCACCACTCTCTGTGTAAAGAATGTTTTCCTCATCTCGGTCCTAAAGGAATTCCCCCTTATCCTTAAGACTGTGACCCCTTGTTCTGGACTCCCCCAACATCGGGAACAATCTTCCAGCATCTAGCTTGTCCAACCCCTTAAGAATTTTGTAAGTTTCCATAAGAACCCCCCTCAATCTTCTAAATTCCAGCAAATTCCAACTTGGGCTGAAACCAAAACAAACAGCTCCCGACCCTTGTGCCTTGTGTATAAGAATCAATGCCCTACATGCAATGTTGTTTTCTCGCAGACTTTCGACCAATTCTGCAACGACTGGAGTTGTCAGGGGTAGTGCATCAACAGATGCCGGAAACAGCCAAGATGTTTGAATCATAGGAGCAGACCTTTCAAGATGAGCTATTTTTATCATTATTTCTCACCCATAAGTAGCAACAATTCAAAGGAAGCTTACAGCATAGGAAGCCACAAAGCTAACATTATGCTGCCCGGGTGCTGCAAGAGGCAGAAGGTGCTCGAGCTGTACAGATAACAAAGTGTCAGAGCTAACCACATACACACACACACATCTGTAATAGATGTTATTTTTGCATCACATCTTTTACCTCCAAGCTGGCCCTTGGCACGTGCAACAGCCCTCACGGTGAACAGGTCAACCTCATGTATAGGAAGGAACTGCAGATGCTAGTTTACACCGAAGATAGACACAATGCTCGACTAACTCAACTGGACAGGCAGCATCTCTGGATAGATTGAATGGGTGACGATTCAGGTCGAGATCCTTCTTCAGACTGGTTCTAAACCAAGGGTTCCCAACCTGGGGTAAATTTACCTCCAGAGGGAAAGATTTGCCTACCTAGGGGGTAAATTTGTTGATTCTGGATTTGTACATATTTTTTCTCATTGTGACTGTGTTTGGTTCTGGTATACCGGTATCTGTTCATCATTGGTTGTTCATATATATGTGAAATAACATTGTTATGTGCTATTAAAGTTGCCAGGGGTAAATGGGACAAAAAAGGTTGGGAACCCCTGGTCTAAAGAGGCTGAAGTCAAAAGTGTCTGAAGAAGGGTCTTGACCCTAAACGTCACCCATTCCTCCTCTCCAGAGATGCTGCCTGTCCCACTGAGTTACTCCAGCATTTTGTGTCTATCTTCATTAAGCCCCTGCCCCACATTCACGACCTAGTTCACGACCTCTGCCGAGTTTGCCCTTGACTCATACTCGCAACATGGTCGTCTCGAGGTCGTAGGTAGGTAGGTCGTAGGAGGTCATGATGCTAGTCATAGGTACTCATGGTATCAAGTCTTCTAGCCTGATAAAAAATATCCACGAGTAAAAAAGGTCGTGAATTAGGTCGTGAAAGTGGGACAGGCCCTTAAGAATACCACCAGGTTGCAGGTGCTAAGCCAGGATCACCTCACTTTGCCAGCACCAGCTGCCTAATTTGGAGTCAAGGCCACACCATTACATTTGAGCCTAGAACGTAGTATAATTGGAAACTGAAGTTTGAGAAGCTTGGACATTTAAAATGTCGTAGGGTCATGAGTGAAAGGAGTAGAATTAGGCCATTCGGCCCATCAAGTCTACTCCACCATTCAATCATGGCTGATCTATCTCTCTCCCTCCTCACTCCATTCTCCTGCCTTCTCTTCATAACCCAAGAACATTCCTGCCCTACCTTAGTTGTTGAACTCCAAACTTCCATCATCCCATAGAGATCGGCATTGCACTGGCAAGGAGACACCCCCTGATCTTGTGTCACTCTTTCCAACTAACCATTTGTCTCCGGATTGCGAAAACACACCGACAATTCCAATGATGTGCGGAAATTCGGAATCAGCCTCCAATAGAAAATTGGACAATTGCAGGTCAAGGACAGCGATATGGACCAGGGCAGTGATATGGAGATGAAGATAGATGGCTAGATCTTTAAAAGAAGCAATGCAGAATCATTGCAACAAGTCATTATGCCTGGGGCAAGCCAATAAGTCCATACCAATTATCAAGCCCCAATCTGCACAAATCTTCTGCTCGGACAGACAGTATCTCTGGAGAGAAGGAATGGGTGACATTTCCGGTTGAAAGAAGGTTCTCGACCCAAAACGTCCCCCATGCCTTATCTCCAGAGATGCTGCTGAGTTACTCCAGCATTTTGTGTTTATCGTCAGTTTAAACCAGCATCTGCAGTTCCTTCCTACACAAATCTTCTGCTAATCAGACTTCCCATTCTCCCCACGTTGCAGTTCTCTAGCCCCAGATTCCACCATTCACCAACACAACGGGAGCAATTCACCGTGTGTGGTTAGCTTCCCCACCAGAGGTCAAGGTCACAACCAGGTCACTGAAATGGTGAGGTTGCAGTTCCACCATATCAAGCTGCCTACTACCCCTATACACGATCTTGCTCCGCAATTCTATACATACATCTTTTGTCACTTTTTAAAAACTTCCCTTCCCTCTGCACTCTCCTGAAGACCGATGGGCCGAATGGTCAAATTCTACTCCTGTTCCTTACGACCTTATGACTGCTCATCCAAGATGCACCAATATTTAAGAGGGCGTTAGATGTAGCCCTTGTGGCTAAAGGGATCAGGGGGTATGGAGAGAAGGCAGGTACAGGATACCGAGTTGGATGATCAGCCATGGTCATATTGAATGGCGGTGCAGGCTCGAAGGGCCGAATGGCCTACTCCTGCACCTATTTTTTTTTTTTTTAAATGCACTCGATTTCACAAATGCCAGCAGCAATGGCTGACAAGAAGGGGCCACAACTCGTGGTTATAGCCATGTGTAGATAGCCAGTTGAAACGCGATCTTTCAAAGCAGCAATCTCCAGTTGGGCCTTCGTGTAAATCGAGCAACAGTTCTGCCTTGTGAAACTCCGCAGCAGAAAAGCAATGTTGCTGACGGGGGTGGGGGGGGGGGGGAGGTTGAGACCATCTGGTGGCGGAGAGAGAGAGAGAGAGAGAGAGGTGGTATCGCAGACAATTCTGGCAGACAGAACCCTGTCTCCACTTAACTAGTTGGCTGAGGGCACAGGGCACATGACCCTGGCTGCAGCAAGCTCTCCGGTGGGATCAGGTCATGTATTTCATGTGTATGTGTATCAAAAAAAAAAAATCAGAGGAATGTGCTTCAGGTCAGCTTAAGTGGCAGCTCTCAGACAGAAAGATAGCTGCCGGCCATATTTTGACTAACAACAATTACAAATAATTTCTCCTAAATGAGAGCTGGTCACAAACAGTGGAGCATAGAAGGGGGAAATGTCTACAGCAGAGGGAGGCACAGCTGACTCGGCATTGAACCACCAACTACATTTTTTTTTTTTTTTTTTTTAAACAGCCTTTAAGTTTGGTCCGTTTCCCAAAACCTTCTTCCCACCCCCCCAACTCCCCCCCCTTCCCACCCCCCCCTACAATAAGGTCAAACGACCAGGCAATACTTAAGTATTTTAGCTGAAGGACGAGGGTCTATCCCCTCTGACAAAACACACAGCCACTGTGGTTTTATAATATGTTCCAGAACACTGTGTTCGCTGTGGAACATTGCTGAGAGGGAGAGAAGTAAAAAAAAACACTCCCGTTTTTTTGGAATGTTTCATGGAATGTGTTGGGATCAGAACTTCCAATTGGTCTATTTCCTGTGGAACTATAATGAGGCTTGGTAAAAAAAATCAAAAAAAAAAAATCAGAGGACAAACTGTGTGGGAGTTAAAACAAGTTCACATGGGAAATATGAATGGCCTACGCCACAGACGATGGCTGAGTTTACTAACCAGCTAGTTGCTCTTGTTATTCAAAACCTACGAGAGACTAATAAAGTCAATTAAAAAACAGCAGTCCTCTGGGTGCAGAATACGACAGGATTTATGCTTCATGTACTTCAGAGGCTAAAGATTTTACCATTAAACAGAAACAAAAAAAAATGTTACCTAATATTCCTTTTTGCAAAAAATGCTGACTATCTTCATTAAATGAGTCAAAAATTGGTTGGGGATTACTTGAACTCAGTGTGAAACCCCAGCTAAATGGCTTGTAACCATTTTCTCTAATTTGATGTTAGAATGATTGTATTACAAACAAATTTTTCTTCCACGGTCATGCTTATGGTTTTCAATTAGGTACAACAACAGTGCAGACACATGGCAATCTGCCAGCATCCACCAGCCCTATTACACTGGGGTGAATAACCTGCTGATGTTCTGTGACCAATGCACCTTTCCTACAACCATAGGCACACAGTGTTGACAGTTCAGTAACTCATGTTCGTAACAATGACAGAAGCAACCAGCAAAAAACTAATTAAGGGCCTGTTCGAGTCCGCGAGTTCTGGCGAGTTCGCCCTAGGTCGTAGGAGGTCTTCGTAACTCTCCTTCATGCTCGAGAGTGCTCTCCGCGTACTCGAGGCCTCAGCTAGGTCGCGCCGTTTTTTTCAATATGTTAAAAAATGCCCGCGAGTAAAGAAAGGAACGCCATGGAAAAAAAATCGATACTTTTTTTACTCGTAGGTTTAGGCGTAGTAGGTCGGCATGTTAGTCGTAGGTAATCGAGGGCAGTCGAAGGTAGTCGTAGATAGTCTTCATCATAGTTGAAGGGAGGTCGAAGGGGATCGTCTTCACTCTCCATTATTCGGTGTCCAATTTTCCCGAAGCTAGTCGTAGCTAGTCTTCAACATAGTCGAAGGAGGTCGAAGGAGGTTGAAGGAGGTCTTCTATATAGTTGAAGGAGGTCTTCAACATGTCATTTTTTCGAACTCTTTGAAACTCGCCAATTAGGTCGCCCAAGTGGGACAGCCCCTTAAGGCAAATCGATTCCATACACAGTTTAGTTTAGTTCAGGAATTTAGCGGGGAAACAGGCCCTTCGGCCCACTGAATCCGTGCACACCAGCGATCCCCACACCCTAACACTATCCTACACACTCTAGGGACAATTTACATTTATACCAGAGCCAGTTCACCTACAAACCTGTACGCCTTTGTAGTGTGGGAGGAAACAGACGATCTCAGAGAAAACCCACAGTTATCCAGAGTACAACTGAGAAATGCAGAGGATGGCATTGAGTCCCTCTGGGATTTATTTAGAAAGATACATTTACATTGAAATTATGAGATCAGAACACAGACAGGGCACTGCTCAATTTATGCTTTGTTCTCAGTTGCTTCACTCCTTTCAAAACGGGGCCGTTCTCCCAGCCACAGCGGGGACCTTGCAGAATATTTATCAATGGAACACCTTAGGCTCGTCACTCCTTCAGAGTTCTTTGCCACGCGCACGTGAAAACGCACGCCTCCAGATTCAGAGACAGTTTCTTCCCAGCTGTTATCAGGCCACTGAACCATCCTACCACAACCAGAGAGCAGTCCTGAACCACTATCTACCTCATTGGTGACCCTCGGACTTTGATCCTTGATCAGACTTTAACCTCGCACTAAACATTATTCCCTTATCATGTCCTGTGTCTATACACTGTAACAGCTCGATTGTAATCAGGTATTGTCTTCTCGCTGACTGGTTAGCATGCAACAAAAGCTTTTCACTGAACCTCGATGCACGTGACAATAAACTAAACTAAACTTTGCATCAGGAAGGCACGGGTTTATCATCAATTATGCTATAACCCTGGCCAATCGCTTATATCTTCTGGGAGTTTGACAGTCCGGATGTCCAGATTTGGGGATGGCCTCTTCCCTACTGTTATCAGACCAATCTCTTCTTTCACATTCACTTCATAGAATTGCTGCCATTTACTCTCACTCTGAACGCCCCCCTCATTTGGTTATTCCATTAGTGAACGTTAGTTGTTTTTTTTGCACGACTCCAGATTGAACTGCAATCTCTGCACCATTTTGCCGTTGTACTTATTGTCGAACACCTAATGTTATCATCTATATAAACTTTCATGGCAACAAGAGCTTTCGCTGCAGCCTGGTGTGTATAATAAAAAGCTAATCTGAATCTACATCATTGAGTATCAGAGTTATTCACAGAAGGTTTGTTCAGACCTATTTCCGTGTTTATTTACTTGCCCGAGCCACTCCGAATTGGCTATTGGTCACCATTGAAGAACTATCGGCATTTACTGGAAACTGAAGTGTCTCGTCAAAACATTAAACTGAAGGGATTAGTGAAATCCTGTCGGGGGAGGGGGGATCACGCTCACCGCCCTGACCTTGACCCGGTTCCCCGTTTAACGCACTACACAATAAAAGTTTAAAAGTGCCCAGAAGAAAACTAATCATCAATATGTAATGAGATAATACATATTCCCACCTAAACATTTCTAATATTCACACACCACATGTCTTTCATTCCTACAACCACCCAGCGATATCCCTGCAGCCCTCTAACAGTATCTTGCTCTCCGCTAACCTTTGTCAGTCATAAAACTAATCGTGTTTACAATTTCTTTGTTGAATGAATTTGTTGGAATGAATTCCAATATATTTTATGTTCTCACGCTTGCACAGTAGACAAATAAAACATCTTTAAAAGAAAAGAAAAAAAAATTTGAAAAACAAAGCTTTCATTTCCCAGTAAATAACAATGACGTATTAATGTTGTTGCCAGGGTTTAAATCGTACTGACACTAGGCCTAATTCAAGCAGCATTACAATTATAGGGACTAATGGCCAAATACGTTCATTTTGTCCCCATGATTGCCTTTTTATTTGTGTAATCAAGTATGAGAGATCCCAGCACCATTACACTTAAAATGTACGGTGATGATTTCACAATCTGTGGGGTTGAACCTTCAGTGGAGTCATTCCAAGCTACCGCCAGGGTCTCTGCAAATGCAATCCCGACGTTTGTCCCGTGAGAATAACAACTGGAACATTGCATTTAGCCTCTTGGGAAAGTTAGTGCACCATTCTCCCACATGGGTGTCCCTTCTTAGAAGTGGCCGTGCCTGATTCCACTGTGTGGGAGTGATCTCTGGCTCCTTGTGCGTTTAACTGTTTGTTGGATGCACTGTCTGTTCTATGTACATCTCAACATGTCTGGAAGAATGTGCGAGGTTGCATCTGCGCATAAGTATTCACAAGTGTAAATCCTGTGTGCATGGGTTATACATTTGTTTGTGAGAGTGATATAGGTGAGAGAGGAGAGGGAGAGAGGGGGGAGGGGGAGAGGAGGACAGGGGCAGGGGGGAGGGGGAGGGGGGGGGAGGGTGGAGTTTTGAATGATGAGGGAGGACCCCGTTGAAAATTACCGAACGGTGAAAGGTTTGGAGAGTGTGGATTTGGAGAGAATGTTTCCATAACTGGGAGAGTTTAACACCAAAGGTCATAGCCTTAGAATAAAAGGACGTTCCTTTAGGAAGGAGGTGAGGAGCAGTATCTTTAGTCAGAGGGTGGTGAATCTGTGGGATTCTTTGCCACAGAAGGCTGTGGAGGCCAAGTCAATTGATATTTTTAAGGCAGAGATAGATAGATTCTTGATTAGTACGGGTGTCAGGGGTTATGGGGAGAAGGCAGGAGAATGAGGTTGAGAGGGAAAGATAGATCAGCCATGATTGAATGGTGGAGTGGACTTGATGGGCCAAATGGCCTAATTCTGCTCATATCATTTATGAACTTCTGGATTTATGGAGGGGGAGAGGGAGTGGGGTGCCGGGGGGGGGGGATAACTTTTCCCTGCAGCAACCATATCACAAAGCACACACGTGACCATCAAGGTTTACTTGCCTATTGCCTGATTTTTTTTTAAGGGCCCACAAAGGAGATTAGTGGGCAAAATTCGAGCACATGGTATTTGGGGGGTAAGGTACTGACATGCATAGAAAATTGGTTGGCAGACAGGAAACATTGAGTAGAGATTCGCAGGCAGTGGCTAGTGGGGTACCGCAAGGCTCGGTGCTGGGACCACAGCTATTTAAATATACATTAATAATTTAGATAAAGGGATTAAAAGTAACATTAGCAAATTTGCAGATGACACAAAGCTGGGTGGCAATGTGAACTGTGAGGAGGATGCTATGAGGATGCAGGGTGACTTGGACAGGTTGAGCGAGTGGGCAGATGCATGGCTGATGTGGATAAATGTGAGGTTTTCCACTTTGGTGGCAAAAACAGGAAGGCAGATTATTATCTGAATGGTGTCGTTGGGACAAGGCGAAGTATGAGATTTGGGAGTCCTTGTTCATCAGTCACTGAAAGTAAGCATGCAGGTACAGCAGGCAGGGAAGAAAGCTAATGGCATGTTGGCCTTCATAACATGAGGAGTTGAGTATAAAAGCAAAGAGGACCTTCTACAGTTGTACAAGGCTCTGGTGAGACCACACCTGGATGATTGTGTGCAGATTTGGTCTCCAAAATTGAGGAAGGACATTCTTGCTATTGAGGGAGTGCAGCGTAGGTTCACGAGGTTAATTCCCGGGAAGGCTGGATTGTCACAGGTTTTAAGAATGGAGTAAATGGGCTTGTAAATGGAATGGAAACGGAATTTAGAAGGATGAGAGGGGATCTTATTGAAACATATAAGATTATTAAGGGATTGGATACACTCGAGGCAGGAAACATGTTCTCGATGTTGGGGGAGTCCAGAACGAGGGGCTACAGTTTAAGAATAAGGGGTAGGCCATTTAGAACGGAGATGAGGAAAAACATTTTCACCCAGAGAGTTGTGAATCTGTGAAATTATCTGCCTCAGAAGGCAGTGGAGGCCAATTCTCTGAAGAGCCTGAAGAAGGGTCTCGACCCGAAACGTCGCCCATCTCCTTCGCTCCTTAGATGCTGCTGCACCCGCTGAGTTTCTCCAGCTTTTTGTGTACCCCCAATTCTCCGGATGCTTTCAAGAGAAAGTTAGATAGAGCTCTTAACAATAGCGGAGTCAAGGGATATGGGGAGAAGGCAGGAACGGGGTACTGATTGTGGATGATCACAGTGAATGGCGGTGCTGACTCGAAGGGCCAAATGGCCTACTCCTACACCTATTGTCGATTGTCTATTGTCTCCCTATTGAATGTTTGCCTGACAAACAGCAGCCATGGAGGCCGTTTGTAGAATCATATGATCAGATAACCAGAATCGCACCTAGATTATAACAACAATGTACTGTAATAACAGGTATATGGATAGAAAAGGTTTAGAAGGATATGGCCAAATGTGGGCAGATGGGACTAGTGTAAATGGGGCATCTTAGTTTACATGGGCAGGTTGAGCCAACAGGTCGGTTTCCGTAGACACAAACAACTGGAGTAACTCGGTGGGTCAGGCAGCATCTCTGGAGAAAACAAAAATAGGTGACGTTTCGAGTCAAGGCCCTTCTTAAGACCTGAAAAGTCACCTATTCTTTTTCTCCGGAGATGCTGTCTGACCCGCTGAGTTACTCCAGCTTTTTGTGTCCATCTTCAGTTGAAACCAGCATCCGCAGTTCTTTCATACACAGCTCTGTTTCCATGCTGCACGGGTCCTTGGCTCCAAGACTATCAAGACTGGCCCAGCGAATGGAGAGAAATCCGACTACTTATTCATTTATGATACACCATAAATTATGGGTCAGTCATTCTCCTTTGTGACCTTGTGCAAAATGAAAAATTATATCTTCAGATCTGACAAATTCATTGCTTCAGAAATGATTTGGTTGTATTTGTGTCATTAATGTAATGGAACACGAGGGGCGCCTGCCTGCAGAACAAGGGCTGTTTCCTTCATTTTGAACATATCCTCTTTGTTAGGTTATATTGGAAAGTTTATAAAGCCTAGTTGTGATTCACAAGCAGATCACTTTTGGCAGGAGCTGCACTTAGAGTCACAGAGTCGCAGAGTCTTACACCGTGGAAACAGGCCCTTTAGCCCAACTTGCTCACACCGGCCAACATGTCTCATCTACACTCATCCCACCTGCATGCATTTGGCTCATATCCCTCTCAACCTGTCCTATCCATGTACCTGTCTAAATGTTTCTTAAACGTTGCAATAGTACCTGCCTCAGCTACCTCTTCCAGCAGCTTGTTCCATACACCTACCTCCCTTTGCATGAAAAAGCTACCCATTAGGTTCCTATTGAATCTTACCCCCTTCATCTTAAACCTGTGTCCTCTTGTTCTCGATTCTCCTACTCTGGGCAAGAGATGACTTGTGTTGAGACTGCTAACTTCCAACCATACCATCAGTTTGAAGGTGTCCATCCAAAGTCTCCAAAGACACTTAGGACCTGCTTCAAACAAATTACAAGGTCCCATCGGAGTTTATGGAAAAGGGGGACCTTCTTCTACAATGTAAGGGTGGAGGAGATGGACTCAAGATTGCTCCGAGCATTGGTAAGCAGTGAACCAGGTTGTTTCTCCACCGCTCTGCCCCGTGTGTCTATCTGCAGCGGTATCCAGAAATATCAGTAGATAAGACACAAAATGCTGGAGTAACTCAACGGGACAGGCAGCACCTCTGGAGAGAAGAAATGGGTGATGTTTCGGGTCGAGAACCTTCTTCAGTCGATACATTTCTATCAATGCAGAGATTTTTGCTTTCCATTAACCACTGACCACACCCACTCCTGGAGTCGTACAGAATACTCCTGTCATCTGGAGGGACAGAGGCTAATGTCTCACCTTTACCAATGTCCAACAGTGCATCCTTTCCCGCCAGGTACCAGAGCAGGAAGAGTGGGGAGGACAAATCCTAGTTTTCCTGGGGCGTTCCTTTAGAAAGGAGGTGAGGAGGGACTTCTTTAGTCTGAGGGTAGTTAATCTGTGGAACCCATTGCCACAGAGGGCTGCGGAGGCCAAGTCAGTGGATATTTTTAAGGCAGAGACAGACAAATTCTTGATTAGAACGGGTGTCAAGCATTATGGGGAGATGGCAGGAAAATGGGATTAGGAGGCAGAGATCAGTCATGATTGAATGGCGGAGTAGACTAGATGGGCCGAATGGCCTAACTCTACTCCTACAACTTGTGAACTTGTGAGACATTAGCTTCTGTCCCTCCAGATGATATTGAATTCGAGGACCACCTCTCACAACTTGGCAGCAACAAGTCAAACCATTGGCGGAGCAAGCCAATAAGAGCATTTGATGTATGACAGCTTTTACGGAACAGCATTGGAAAAATCCACCAGTGGCGACAGACGATTCCGAAAACTGCACAAAGAAGGAATAATCTCCCGGCCTTTCCACAACACCAAGAAGTTTCAACAAAATCCAAGGGTCGGTTGGTTTCTTACCTGTGTAGATGAATCGGCCCGGAGTCCCTTTGCAGAACTGTTTCGACTTGTAGGACAATGTGACTTCCACCACACCGGGGATATGACGGGGAGGGGTCTGCACTCGGATTGCATGCGGGGTGATTAGCTGCAATAAAGCACAGTAAAAATGCCATCAGGCTATCAAGTGATGTTCCTTAGAAGCACTTGACTGCCAAGTTTCAGTAAACAGGGCTTTTTCAAACCCGCAATAAATGTGTCACTGCCCTAATACTCTACTGATAGAATGCACATTAAAATGTACTGACAAGAGTATTAAAAGTGTTTTACAACACAGTTGTGAAGCAATTAACTCTGTATTTCCCTGGTCTGGCATGGCTTGGCTGATTTCCTGCCCCAAATACCGCGTGCAACAGGAGTAAGGTTCATAAAAAGTGTTTTATTGTAACCAGTTAGTTTATTTTAATATAAATTCCTCAGATAACAAAAGGAAATGGTAAGGATTTCCTTTCAAAGCAGAAGCTGGCACCACAGTCCCACGTTTGTCTCTGACAGCGAGCATTTGCCATTGAATTATTCCATTAACCTGTCTGACAGATTATTCCAAGCCCTAATTATAACGTAATTGATACAGTAGCGTTAAGTAGAAGATTCAAACATCCTATTTGTGCATTTCCTGATGAACACTGAAATCAATGCCGTGTAAATGTGGATGCAAAATGGCATGGTTAAACGCAGGGCTAAACCTTGTATATAATAATTTTCATAAATAAAGTCTTAAGCTCACTGTGTATATGTTCATACTCAGTCCTCCTAACAAATCAATATTGCTATAATAATTAGGACCAGTGTTATTTGAGCATAATATGTACCTTTGCTGCACAGATCTCTCGTGTGCAAATGCAAAAATCTGCAGATGCTGTAAATCTGAAATAAAAACTAAATGCTGGAAATACGCAGCAAGTCGGGCAGCAAGCGTGGAGAGAGAAGCTGCTGCTTCGGATTAATGACTGTATAAAATCCTCTGATGATGGGCCATCTACCTGCAACATTGACTCCTCTCTCTCCACCGATGAACCCTGACCTTGTATTTCTAACATTTTCTTTCATCATTGCAGATTTCCCTTGAACTTGCTCCTGCCGAGTCAGCACATTTCTGCTTTAAAATAATAATGGTGTGAATACCAAGTGGGGAGATAAAGGCAGTTTCGTTCCGTTTTATACAAACTTTCATACAAACATGTGAGTTAAGAGGAAGAGCATGTCTCCAGTGTCTACCCCGCTCCTCCAGGTTTGAGATCATGTCTGATCTGATTCTATCCTCAACTCTTCATTCGTGTCTGCTGCAGTTATCTTTCACCCCCTTGCTTATCAACAATCCATCCACTTCTGCCTTAAAAATATTCAGCAATTCGACTTCCACTACCTTTAGGGACGAGAGTCTGAAAGGCTCCTGAAAGCTCGACAGAAAATGTTTCTGACTCACTTCTGACCTAAAGGGTTGATCTCTTTTTTTGAATCAGAGAGCCCAATTCTGGAAAAAGGACACAGTGCTGGAGTGATACAAAGGGTCAGGCATGATGTGTAGCGAGGAACTGCAGAAGCTGCTTTCAACCGAAGATACACTAAATATAGCTGGAGTAACTCAACTGGTCGGACAGCATCTCTAGAGAGGGGGAATAGGTGACGTTTCGGGTCGAGACCCCTGAACAGCCTCAGAGGGCGGTGGAGGCAGGTTCTCTGGATGCTTTCAAGATATAGACATAGAAACATAGAAATTAGGTGCAGGAGTAGGCCATTCGGCCCTTCGAGCCTGCACCGCCATTCAATATGATCATGGCTGATCATCCAACTCAGTATCCCGTACCTGCCTTCTCTCCATACCCTCTGATCCCTTTAGCCACAAGGGCCACATCTAACTCCCTCTTAAATATAGCCAATGAACTGGCCTCAACTACCCTCTGTGGCAGAGAGTTCCAGAGACCCACCACTCTGTGTGAAAAAATTCCTTCTCATCTCGGTCCTAAAGGATTTCACCCTAATCCTTAAGCTGTGACCCCTTGTCCTTGACCTCCCCAACATCGGGAACAATCTTCCTGCATCTAGCCTGTCCAACCCCTTAAGAATTTTGTAAGTTTCTATAAGATCCCCTCTCAATCTCCTAAATTCTAGAGAGTATAAACCGAGTCTATGCAGTCTTTCTTCATGAGACAGTCCTGACATCCCAGGAATCAGTCTGGTGAACCTTCTCTGCACTCCCTCTATGGCAATAATGTCCTTCCTCAGATTTGGAGACCAGAACTGTACGCAATACTCCAGGTGTGGTCTCACCAAGACCCTGTACAACTGAAGTAGAAACTCCCTGCTCCTATACTCAAATTCTTTTGCTATGAATGCTAACATACCATTCGCTTTCTTCACTGCCTGCTGCACCTGCATGTCTACTTTCAATGACTGGTGTACCATGACACCCAGGTCGCGCTGCATCTCCCCTTTTCCTAATCGGCCATAGTTAGATGCTTAGTTTAGTTTAGTTCAGAATTACAGCGAGGAAAAAGGTCGTTTGTCCCACAGAATCCACACCGACCAGCGATCCATGCACACTAACACTATCCTACACACACTAGGGACAATTTGACACTTATACCAAGCCAATGAACCTCTCCAAGGGCTGCAAGGCAGCAACTCTACCACTGTGCCACCATGCTGCCTTGTTGTAAATCCCCATGGTTCATGGGAGTGGGGATGTGTCACACATGTACAGGTGGCCTCGGGCCTGGCTACCAATACCAGCGCATTTAAGAATAAGGAGTAAAGGGCCTGTCCCACCAGCATCCGACTCCATGCGATGAGCGCGATCAAACTAGAAGCGGGGGCCGCGCGGAGGTCGGGTGATCCCCTGTACAGGGCCGTTCCCACCAGCATGCGCCTGCATGCGGCAAGCGCGACCAAACCGGCAGCGAGGGCCGCGCGGAGGTCGGGTGAGTGGCGCAACGCGGCGCAAAGTGAGGCGAACTTGGAGCGAAGTCTTAAAGGTAAGTTCGCCAGGACAGGGAGGGGCACACAGAGAGGGGCACAGAGGCACACACACAGAGGGCCACGGAGCCACACACATAAAGGGTCTCGGAGGCACCTACAGAGAGGGTCACGGAGGCACGATGTTGAGGCGGTGTGTAATGCGTCGAGGCGACTGCGAGCCGTTGCCGCGCGGAATTTTTGAACATGGTCAGTTTTTCGGAGCCCCACGCGATGTCGGGACGAACTCCGCACAATTCCGCATGGCTCCGGAGATCGAAGTGGGACCGGCCCCGCGACGCCAGACGGCTCAAGCGACCACGTTAAGTCGCGCTCATCGCATAGAGTTGCATGCTGGTGGGACAGGCCCTTAAGCCATTTAGAACAGGGACGAGGAAACACTTTTTCTCACAGAGAGTGGTGAGTCTGTGGAATTCTCTGCCTCAGAGGGCGGTGGAGGCAGGCTCTCTGGATGTTTTCAAGAGAGAGCTAGATAGGGCTCTTAAAAATTACGGAGTCAGGGGATATGGGGAGAAGGCAGGAACGGGGTACTGATTGGGGATGATCAGCCATGATTACATTGAATGGCGGTGCTCGCTCAAAGGGCCGAATGGCCTACTCCTGCACCCATTGTCTATTCCTCACGTACGCATGTGGCAACCGATGAGGACCAGAGAGAAAGGTCAATATGGGAATGGGAAGGGGAGTTTAAAGCAATCCTTGGTTGACTCATGCCTTCCCACCCAAACCTGTCCCTCCCCAGGTACTTCCCCCTGCAACCGCAGGAGATGTAACACCTGTCTCTATACCTCCCCCCTCACATCGATCCAGGGGCCTCACCAGTCCTTCCAGATGAGACAACTACTCGCGTGCACCTCCTCTAACCTCATCTACTGCAGTTGCCTTTCCCAATGTGGTCGCCTTTACATCAGCAAGACCAAGCTGCGACTTGCCGACCATTTTGGCGAACACTTGCGCTTGGTCAGCTAAGGCCTGCAAGGTCTCCCTGTCGCTACCCATTTTAACTCCCCTTACGGTTCCCACACTGACCTTTCAGTCCTGGGCCTCCACCATTGTCAGAATGAGGCCACGCGCAAACAGGAGTAACAGCTCCTTATATTCTGCTTGGTCAGCGTACAACCTAACGGCACGAACATTGAATTTTCCAAAATTCAATTATTGTGTCCCATCCAAAAATATTTCCTTAATCCCAAACTTAAGTCTTCAAAACAAATCAGCTGAATTTTGACAAGTTGGCAGCCCCTAATTAAGCCTTGGCCTTGCTGATTGCCAGAATGTATAAGCCTTGTCATTAGTGGACCAACTCATTCACCGCACGGATGCAAAGGCCAGAACCAAGCGAGACATGTACACAGAATTCTCGGCACCCAATTTTAAAGATAAATGGATTAAGTTCTCAACCGGAATAGCAGGACCAGGCATTATATATGAAAACATTGTATAGCTAATCCTTTGTTTGCTTGGAACCTGTGGCGTGCTTTCAAGAGGGTGGAATTGTTACAAAAGGCCACATTTATACTCGCCAGTTTTTATTCAATGAAATATTCTGCACTGGAACCGAATAATGCCGTTGTCTGCACTGAATTATGCTTATTCCATTCATTATTCCCCCTTTCCTCCCCAAATTCATTGATAGCCGCTTGAATGATATCCCATTTCCCCTCTTAACACATCATCCCAATGTCCGTCCTCTTCCTCATGGGAAGAAAGAACTCCAGCCTACCTATGAGCAGGGATAGCGACAGTAATCGGAAGCAGGAATTTTAAGTGACCCAATTTAATTAATTTCAACTGAGGCTAGACTACTGTTAAGGGCCTGTCCTACCAGCATCCGACTCCATGCGTTGAGTGCGATCAAACTAGAAGCGGGGGCCGCGCGGAGGTCGGGTGATCCCCTGTACAGGGCCGTTCCCACCAGCATGCGTCTGCATGCGGCAAGCGCGACCAAACCGGCAGCGAGGGCCACGCGGAGGTCGGGTGAGTGGCGCAATGCGGCGCAAAGTGAGGCGAACTTGGAGCGAAGTCTTAAAGGTAAGTTCGCCAGGACAGAGAGGGGCACACAGAGAGGGGCACAGAGGCACACACACAGAGGGCCACGGAGCCACACACACAGAGGGTCACGGAGGAACCTACAGAGAGGGTCACGGAGGCACGACGTCGAGACGGTGTGTAATGTGTCGAGGCGACTGCGAGCCGACAAGCCGTTGCCGCGTGGAATATTTGAACATAGTCAGTTTTTCGGAGCCCCGCGCGATGTCGGGACGAACTCCGCACAATTCCGCACGGCTCCGGCGATCGAAGTGGGACCGGCCCCGCGACGCCGGACGGCTCAAGCGACCACGTTAGGTCGCACTCATCGCATGGAGTTGCATGCTGGTAGGACAGGCCCTTAAGGATTGTAGCTCAAAACAGGGATTACAATGTGTGACAACCACTTTATTTTCCTCTGAACTGATTTCCTAATCTCATATCCATTTCCTCTCAATAATCCACTCCCACAGCATAACCCGCAGGCTTCATCTTGTGGCCTCTCAACACATTAGCTCCTTCGCCCCATGGATCATCACACCAAAAGTCAAACAACAAGATTCCTTATTGCTCCATTGGGTTGTTCCAAGTGAATAAGTGGCCCATGAGGTCTTTCTTAAATCTCTTCCCTCTCACATTAAGCTTATACCCTCTAGGTTTAGAATCCTCTATCCTTGGAAAAAGAGTGTTCACTTCATCCATGCCCCTCAAAGTTGTGTATATTTTAATAATGTCAGCTGACAACGCACCAAAGAAGAAAGTCCCCACCGATCCCGCCTCTCCCTATAACGCAAGCCCACAAGCGCCGGTAACATCCAGGTGAATTTCTGCTGCGCCCTTCACCAATTTGTGGCAGAATCCTCCAATGTCAAATCTGCATACAATGACAATAGGATATAGAAACAGACATAAGACTATTCAGTGCCTTGTGCCTGCATCGCCATCCACAAAATCATTGCTGATGTTTTACCTCAGTATCAACTTCTGCATTATCACACACTACAGGTGGCACGATGGCGTAGTGTTAGAGCTAACACTTAACAGCACCAGAGACCCAGGGTCGATCATGACTACGTAGAAACATAGAAACTAGGTGCAGGAGGAGGTCATTTGGTCCTTCGAGCCAGCACCGCCATTCATTGTGATCATGGCTGATCGTCCCCTATCAATAACCCGTGCCTGCCTTCTCCCCATATCCCTCGACTCCACTAGCCCCTAGAGCCCTATCCATCTCTAACTACGGGTGCTTGTCTGCAAGGAGTTTGTGCGTTCTCCCCGTGACCTGCGTGCCTTTTCTCTGTGATCTTTGGTTTCCTCACACACTCCAAAGACCTACAGATTTGGAGGTTAATTGGCTTGGTGTAAATGTAAAATTGTCCCTAGTGTGTGTGTAGGGTAGTGTTAGTATGCGGGGATCGCTGGTCGGTGTGGACTTGCTGGGCCCAGGGGCCTGTTTCTTTATCTTTAGACTATGTCTGTGTCTATGTGTTGTATCTTTAAACTAAACTAATCTAACACTCCTTGATTCCCTGAATGTCTAAAATGCCATGACCACAGTCAGCAACCAAGCATCCATGGCAATAAATTCCAAAGATTCTCTTCTCAAAGGTTAAAAAACGTTCTTCTCATCTCCATTCTGCACCTTCTCCAAAACATTCACATCTTTCCGGTGCTGTGGCGAGTTGAACTTCACACAATATTCCAAACGTGGTCTAGCTAAAGTTTTATACACCAACCACGTGATTATTCATGGCGCAGGGAGGAACTGCAGATGCTGGTTTAAACCGAAGATAGACACAAAAGGCTGGAGTAACTCAGCTGGACTCCTACTGAAGAATGGTCTCGACCCGAGACGTCACCCATTCCTTCTCTCCAGAGATGCTGCCTGTCCCGCTGAGTTACTCCAGCTTTTTGTGTCAACAAAAAAAATACACAAGGCTCTAATCATTAAAGACTAGCCTGCTGTGCCCCTTCTTCACCACCCTTTCCATTTGTGTTGCCATTTTTAGGAATCTACAGACTTGCACCCCAGGATCTCCTCTTACTTCCTCTTACTTGACCTAACAAAACGCAACACCTCGCTCCATCTGCGATTTCTCCGTCCACATATTCAACTCATCTATATTATGCTGTATTATTTGCATTGCTCAACATACCCGTGTCTTGCATACTTACTAGTCAGATCACCTACATTTTCATCCATGTCATTTTTATACATCACAAACCACAGAGGTCCCAGCAGTGACCCTTGTGGAACACCATTGATCGCAGGCCCACAGTCAGAAAAAGACTCCACCGCTAACCTCCATCTTCTATGGCGACTAATTTGTATCAAGAGCAAGTCAAGAGTGTTTTATTGTCATATGCACCAAAAACAGAACAATGAAATTCTTATTTGCAGCAGCTTAATAGGTCTGTTAACAGAGGACTCATAAATAATATGATAGGAACAAAATCAATATGTTAGCTTTCATAGCAAAAGGATTTGAGTATAGGAGCAGGGAGGTTCTACTTCAGTGTATAGGGTCTTGGTGAGACCACACCTGGACTATTGCGTACAGTTCGGGTCTCCAAATCTGAGGAAGGACATTATTGCCATAGAGGGAGTGCAGAGAAGGTTCACCAGACTGATTCCTGGGTTGTCAGGACTGTCTTATGAACAAAGGCTGCATAGACTCGGTTTATACTCTCTAGAATTTAGGAGATTGAGAGGGGATCTTATAGAAACTTACAAAATTCTTAAAGGGTTGGACAGGCTAGATGCAGGAAGATTGTTCCCGATGTTGGGGAGGTCCAGGACAAGGGGTCACAGCTTAAGGATAAGGGGGAAATCCTTTAGGACCGAGATGAGAAGGACTTTTTTCACACAGAGAGTGGTGGGTCTCTGGAACTCTCTGCCACAGAGGGTAGTTGAGGCCAGTTCATTGGCTATATTTAAGAGGGAGTTAGATGTGGCCCTTGTGGCTAAGGGGATCAGAGGGTATGGAGAGAAGGCTGATCAGCCATGATCATATTGAATGGCGGTGCAGGCTCGAAGGGCCGAATGGCCTACTCCTGCACCTAATTTCTATGTTTCTATGTTTAAAACCCCAATATAAGTACAAAACTGGCCAAAGTCCTCATTGCAACCAAGGCGGATTGGAGTTCTTAGTTCAGTTGACGTTTGGAGTGTTCAAGAGCTGATGGTTTGGGGAATCTACCAACGCGCTGTGGACCCCGTGTGAGTTAATCTTCTGGACGACACGACCATGAGGGACATATTCTACTAAACTCCATGAAGGAATCATCCATGGTCTAACCTTGTCCATCATCTTCGTCCCTTCCGAGAAAAACTCTGGCAATTTTGCGAGACAGTTGCTCCCCTGCACAAAGCCATGCTGGCCTTGCCTAATAAGTCCTTACTTTTGCAAAGATGAATAAACCCGACCCTTGAGAACCCTCCAGTACATTCCCTGCAACTAATGTACAGTTCGCTACCCGACAATTTTCCAGTTTGTCACCGTTACCCTTCTTGTAAAAATAAACAACATTGCTACTCTCCAGTGTTCTGGGTCACTACGTCTGGCTAAAGAGAACACAAAGTTCCTCGTCAAGGCACTAGAACTCTCCTCCGTTGCCTCCCTCAGTGTCCTGTGATAGTTTCCATCATGCTCAGGGGTCCTATCCTCCTTAATATTTTTCAAGAGACCAAACATATTGTCGTCCTTAACATTAACATGTGCTAGAATATCAACATACCCATCTTAAGAGTCATTGGAGTGGCCCTTCGGCCCATCTTGCTCACATGTCCCAGCCACACTGGTCCCACCTGCCCGCTTTTGGTCCATATCCCTCCAAACCTGTCCTATCCATGGACCTGTCTCACTGTTTCTTAAATGTTGGGATAGCCCCAGCCTCTAATACCTCCTCTGGCGGCTTGTATGTAAGTAAGTAAGTTTATTGGCCAAGTGTACACATACAAGGAATTTGCCTTGGTGCTCCGACCACAAGTAACAACATGACACACAGTGACAGTAACGAATGACTCAGAAAACACTAAACATTAATAATGATAAAACACCATTGATCAAACATGAGGGCCAACAAAATACCAGATCAAAGGGAGGCGATGTCTTGTGCCTTGGACTTGTACAAGGGTTCCATACACCCACCACCCTTTGTGTGAAATTCCTATCTTGATCCCACCATCATCCTTATCCTTGGCGCATATCAATGCAAAATATTGGTTTAAGACGTCCCCTATTCATTTGGCATCAGGCATAGATTCTCTCCTCTGTATTTGATTGATCCTCCCCTTTCCCGTACAACATACTTTTACTACATGTCTTTAGTAAAAGATTTCTGTAATTTTCTAATGTAGACATCAGTCCAACTTGTCTGGAGATTTATACTTTCCCTCTCCCTCCTTTCCCAAATAATGGGAGCTACATTGTCAACCTTCCATTTGAACTGCTTTAGAATCTATGAAATTTTGGGAAATGATCAACACTGCATCCATTATCTCCACACTCATCTCTCTAAAAGCTTTAGATTTAGGTCATCAGATTTGTGCGATTTATTGGATATCAGTCCTATTAATTATTGCAACACTTTATTTCACACAAGGCACACACAAACCATTTCCTCAATGTCTCCAATATTTCCTTAATACATAAAGCCATTCTGCCTGCCTCAGTCTCTAAGGGGGACACACGTGAATATTTTGCTGTACCACCGAGAAACAGTCCACTATCCCCCACCATGCCTCATGTGTTGGCAACATCAGTCCTGTATCACAAAGTACCAGTGTTGTATCTTCCAGTGTCACTCCACATCCTCAATGTCACTCCTGTACACTCCAGTATCAATCCTGCATCCCCGTGTCTCAGTCCCCCTATCCTCCAGTTCAGTTCAGTTTATTGTCATGTGTAGCAAAGGTCTTGTTGCGTGCTATCCAGTCAGCAGAAAGACAATACATGATTACAATTGAACCATTTACAGTGCATAGATACATGATAAGGGAACAACATTTATGCAAGGTAAAACCAAAGATAGTCCGAGGGTCACCAATAAGGCAGATAGTAGTTCAGGACTGCTCTTTAGTTGTGGTAGGATGATTCAGTTGCCTGATAACAACTGGGAAGAAACTGATCCTGAATCTGGAGGCGTGTGCGTTTTCACAAACCTATACATTTTGCCCGACGGGAAAGGGGAGAAGAGGGAGTGGCCAGGGTGCCACTCATCCTTGATTATACTTCTGACCTTGCCGGGCAGCGCGAGGTATAAATGGAGCCCGCGGAAGGGAGGTTAGTTTGTGTGATGGTCTGGGCTGCATCCACAATTCGCTGCAATATCCTGCGGTCTTGGTTGGAGCTGTTCGAGTGCCAGTGCTGCATCTTCCAGTGCCACTCCATACCCTCCAATGTCAGTCCTGTACACCCCAATGCAAGTACTATGCACCCAAGTCTCAGTCCAACACGCCCCAGTTTAATCCTTGCAGCTCTCCATGTTAGCCCTTTAGTCCCTAGT
The DNA here is from genome assembly GCA_963514005.1 of Raja brachyura. Next base: position 63,999,554 of record OY740791.1, read on the forward strand.
CAGTCCTGTATCCCCTCAGTGTCAGCAGCACCTAAGGAGCGAAGGAGATAGGCGACGTTTCGGAAGGGTCTCGACCTGAAACGTCGCCCATCTCCTTCGCTCCTTAGATGCTGCTGCACCCGCTGAGTTTCTCCAGCCTTTTGCGTAACCCTCGATTCTCCAGCATCTGCAGTTCCTTCTTTAACACTCCCCTCAGTGTCAGTTTTGCACGCAACAGTGTATTTCATCTATTGCCCAGTGTCAGTCCTGTACAGCCTACTGTCATAAGGTCATAATAGTAATAGGAGCAGAATTAGGCCATTCGGCCCATCAAGTCTACTCTGCTGCTCAATCATGGCTGATCTATCTCTCCCTCCTAACCCTATTCTCCTGCCTTCTCCCCATAACCCCTGACACCCGTACTAATTAAGAATCGATCTATCTCCGTCTTAAAAATATCCATTGACTTGGCCTGCACAGCCTTCTGTGGCAATGAATTCCACAGATTCACCACCCTCTGACTAAAGAAACTCCTCCTCATCTCCTTCCTCAAGGAACGTCCCTTAATTCTTTAATTGCTTATCAGTCCTGCATTCGCTCCGAGTCAGTCGAGCATCGCCAGTGTCAGTGTTACAGTCTCCCAGCATCAGGCTTGTACGTCAGTTATTGCTTGGAAGTACTGAATCCTTAATTAGTGCACCAGTGGACATCCCTCACAGTTTAAGCAGGCGGAACATCAAGCTCTGCGCTCCCACACTGCACGCTTCATGAGTCTCGGTGACAACATTGGCAAAAATGTTTTTGCATGAGAAAGAATGTGAAAATTCGCACCGATACCAAGAACCTTTCCAGCAGTTAATTTGCAAATGCACTTGAGACAATCAGTCACAGTTGCTCAGGAGCACCTTCCGGGTGCAGCGATCAGCATGTGTGGAACACTTAATTTAGTAGCCCGATCAGTACCAAGGGACCCCGTGATCAATATCAGTCAGGCAAAGACACTCCTTATCAGCCTCTATACAGCTTGCGCTGCCAGATAAACAGGCCCTTATCAGGTACAAATTTAAGCATAATTAAATTGAAATTGAAAACTTGCCTGCCGTTCAACCTTTCCAATCCCGCCGGTTGTCAATGTTAACCTTACAAGCTCCCCGCTCAGCTTTGCCATCCTGAAGCAACTGCTCTCCTACCAAGGTCCATGTTCACACTCTCACCCGCATGCCCAGTTCTTCACATGCTGGTCCAAGACAGGGGGAGGTTTATATCCAGCTACAGTGCATTCAGAAAGTATTCAGACCCCGTCACTTTTTCCACATTTTGTTATGTTACAGCCTTATTTTAAATGGATTAAAGTTTTTTTTTAATCATCAATCTACACACAATACCCCATAATAAAAAAAAGCAAACACAGGTGTTTAGAAATGTTTGCAAAGTAATTAAAAATAAATAATTGAAATATCACATTTACATAAGTATTCAGACCCTTTACTCAGTACTTTGTTGAGGTACCTTTGGCAGCGATTACAGCCTCAAGTCTTCTTGGGTATGACGCTACAAGCTTGGCACACCTGCATTTGGGTAATTTCTCCCATTCTTCTCTGCAGACCCTCTCAAGCTCCGTCAGGTTGGATGGGGAGCGTCGATGCACAGCTATTTTCAGGTCCCTCCAGAGATGTTCCATCGGGTTCAAGTCCGGGCTCTGGCTGGGCCACTCAAGGACATTCACAGACTTGTCACAAAGCCACTCCTGCATTGCCTGGGCTGTGTGCTTATGGTCGTTGTCCTGTTGAATGGTGAACCTCTGCCCCAGTCTGAAGTCCAGAACACTGGAGCAAGTTTTCATCAAGGATCTCTCTGTACTTTGCTCCGTTCATCTTTACCTCGATTCTGACTAGTCTGCAAGTTCCTGCCACTGAAAAACATCCCCACAGCATGATGCTGCCACCACCATGCTTCACCGTAGGTATGGTATTGGCCAGGTGATGAGCGGTGCCTGGTTTCCTCCAGACGTGACACTTGGCATTCAGGCCAAAGAGTTCAATCTTGGTTTCATCAGACCAGAGAATCTTGTTTTGATGGTCTGAGAGTCCTTTGGGTGCCTTTTGGCAAACTCCAAGTGGGCTGTCATGTGCCTTATACTGAGGAGTGGCTTCCATCTGGCCACTCTACCATAAAGGCCTGATTGGTGGAGTGCTGCAGATATAGTTGTCCTTCTGGAAGATTCTCCCATCTCCACAGAGGAACTCTGGAGCTCTGTCAGAGTGGGTTCTTGGTCACCTCCCTGACCAAGGCCCTTCTCCCTCGATTGCTCAGTTTGGCTGGGCGGCCAGCTCTATGAAGAGCCCTGGTGGTTCCAAAGTTCTTCCATTTAAGAATGACGGAGCCCACTGTGCTCTTCGGGACCTGCAGTGCTGCAGACATTGTTTTATACCCTTCCCCAGATCTGTGTCTCGACATAATCCTGCCTCAGATGTCTACGGACAATTCCTTCGTCTTCATGGCTTGGGTTTTGCTCTGACATGCACTGACAACTGTGGGACCTTATATAGACAGGTGTGTGCCTTTCCAAATCATGTCCATTCAATTTAATTTACCATTGGTGGACTCCAATCAAGTTGTAGAATCATCTCAAGGATCATCAATGGAAACAGGATGAACCTACATTAAGCTCAATTTTGAATGTCATAGCAAAGGGTCTGAATACTTATGTAAATGTGATATTTCAGTTATTTCTTTTTAATTGCTTTGCAAACATTTCTAAACATCTGTTTTCACTTCTTCATTCTGGGGTATTGTGTGTAGATTGATGATAAAGAAAAATGAATTTAACCCATTTGAAAATAAGGCTGTAACGTAACAAAATGTGGAAAAAGTGAAGGGTTCTGAATACTTTCTGTTTAAGAAGGAACTGCAGATGCTGGAAAATCGAAGGTAGACAAAAATGCTGCAGAAACTCAGCAGGTGAGGCAGCGTCTATGGAGCGAAGGAAATAGGCGAGGTTTCGGGTTGAGACCCTTTCTGAATGCACTGCACACATTCAGAAAGCAACCAACTCAACTGAACACTGCAAAGCATCTCCGGCACCACCATGGACTTGGGTAGGAAGGAAATGCAGATGCTGGTTTAAACCGAAGATCGACACAAAAAGCTGGGGTAACTCAGCGGGTCAGGCAGCATCTCTGGAGAAAAGGAATAGGAGACGTTTTGGGTCAACCAGAAGTCAAAAGATGGGGCTCAACCCAAAACGTCACCTATTCCTTTTCTCCAGAGATGCTGTCTGACCCGCTGAGTTACTCCAGTTGTTTGCGTCTGCCACCATGGACTTGTTTGTTCCAACTGTGTTTTGCACTAATGAATTCTTTTTTTTGCAATGTATTTCTCTCGTACTGTCTTGCCAAATGTATATGTTATTTCTGTCTTGTGTGCTGTCTGAATCTATGCTGCTGCAAGTAGGATTGTCACTGTTCCTCTACCTCACCGTACATGTGAGTATCAAAATAAACTCAACTTGTCTTGACTTAAAGATAGACACAAATAGCTGGGGTAACTCAGCGGGACAGTCAGCATCTCTGGATAGAAGGAACGGGTGACGTTTCAGGTCGGGGGCCCTTCTTCAGACTGACTTGACATGGTTCGAATTGAAGGATGTATCACCAGTCCCACTAGAGCTGATGGCCCAAAGCTGCAGAGGATGATTGCAAGGATCAAAGCTAAAACCTTGCTGGATGGGAAAGAGAGACAGAGTTCAGGAACCATTTGTGAGCCCAGTGTGTGAACAGGTCTCTGACCTGAAACATTAAGTCTGCTTTTCCTCCACAGATCCGACCCATTGAGCGTTTGCTGTTGTTTATTCAGTTCAGAGATGCAATGCAGAAACAGGCCCTTCGGCCCACTTATTCCAGGCTAACCAGCAATTCAATCCCCACACATTAACACTATCCTGCACACGCCAGGGACAACTTACACTTATACCAAGCCATTTAACATACAGACCTTTCACCATATAACCACATAACAATTACAGCACGGAAACAGGCCATCTCGGCCCTTCAAGTCCGTGCCGAACAACTTTTTTCCCTTAGTCCCACCTGCCTGCACTCATACCATAACCCTCCATACCCTTCTCATCCATATGCCTATCCAATTTATTTTTAAATGATACCAACGAACCTGCCGCCACCACTTCCACTGGAAGCTCATTCCACACAGCTACCACTCTCTGAGTAAAGAAGTTCCCCCTCATGTTACCCCTAAACCTCTGTCCCTTAATTCTAAAGTCATGTCCTCTTGTTTGAATCTTCCCTATTCTCAAAGGGAAAAGCTTGTCCACATCAACTCTGGCTATCCCTCTCATCATTTTAAAGACCTCTATCAAGTCCCCCCTTAACCTTCTGCGCTCCAGAGAATAGAGACCTAACTTATTTAACCTATCTCTGTAACTTAGCTGTTGAAACCCAGGCAACATTCTAGTAAATCTCCTCTGTACCCTCTCTATTTTGTTGACATCCTTCCTATAATTGGGCGACCAAAATTGTACACCATACTCCAGAATTGGTCTCACCAACGCCTTGTACAATTTTAACATTACATCCCAGCTTCTATACTCAATGCTCTGATTTATAAAGGCTAGCATACCAAAAGCTTTCTTTACCTAAGGAAACCACCTTCAACCACCTTCTTTTCCACCTTCAAGGAACTATGCACGGTTATTCCCAGATCCCTCTGTTCAACTGTATTCTTCAATTCCCTACCGTTTACCATGTACGTCCTATTTTGATTTGTCCTGCCTGTACGTCTTTGGAGAGTGGGAGGAAACCGGAGATCTTGGAGAAGACCAAGCGGTCACGGGGAGAACGTACAAACTCCATACAGACAGCACCCTAGTCGGGATCGAACCCTGGTCTCTGGCGCTGCAAGGCAGTAGCTCTACCGCTGCCAAATGAGCGTTTCCAATGACTTTGTTTTAGATTTCCGACATCTGTAATTGTGTTTGCTTTTCACCTTTCTCAGCTGCAAGGTTGGGCTTTACATCAGACAGCAACGTTACATAGAAATTCACATTGGACGTCCCATTACAAATCCTCCACCTGCGAGTCATGGACCTTGTATACCCATCCTCCAGGGGTTTGTTAGTACAACACTGTGCAGCTGTTGATGACAACTCGGCAATGTGAATGAAGCTGGGGCTCAAAGAGACACTCAAAGATCACATTGTCTGCTTGGTATACGCACGCACACGCGCACACGCACACACGCACACACACACAGGAAACACACACACACACACGCACGCACACACACGCACACACAGGAAACACAAACACACGTGCTGAGGGACTTACACACAAACACACACATATATACTCATATACACCACACAAACACAGACACATACAAACACACAAACACTGACATAAATATATACCCAAGTGTGCACTCACACATCCAGTCCCGCACAAACGCAGATACATCAATGCATATACATACACACTGCACACATACATGTGGATATGTGCTAAAGTACAAAACTGACGGATGTGAAAAGTGAGCATACAACCCATCCAGCTCCCTGTGTGCACAATGGCAGAAGCATCCTATCTGAGAACCTCTGCCCTTTCTGCAGGCAAGCCATCCCGCAGCACTGTATCATTTGCATGGCTGTCTCCGCGTTGCCCCCTCCCCCCAAATAACTTTGTATGAATTTCAGCACATGAAACGGAGATGTATTTCCATGCAAGTTACAGTATCACACCGAGCATTTCTGAACTGAACAACCTTTAAGAGCCATGGAGGAGCTCGGCAGGTCAGGCAGCATCTGAGGAGGCTAATGGGCTGACCAGATTGCTCAATGGGCTGGAAAGCCTCCGTGTGCTCCTATTACACTCAGGTTCGAGATACAGCGCAGAAACAGGCCCTTTGGCCCACCGAGTGCCCATGGACAGGCGATCCCTGTACATCAAAGCTATCCTACACATTGGGGACAAATTGCAGTCTTTACCAAAACCAATTAACCTACAAACCTGTACGTCTTTGGAGTGTGGGAGGAAACCGGAGCACCCGGGGAAAGCCCACGTGGTCACGGGGAGAACGCTCAAACTCTGTACAGATTCTAAATATTATATTCATACTTCATCAGTCTGAAGAAGGGTTCTGACCACGATTCCAATATCTCCAGTCTCCACTGCCTCAGCATTTATAAACCATTTGGGAATGATGTCTAAATGCAATATTTTCTCCAGAGAGGCAGTCTTGGTTCTTGGTTGGTTCTTGGTTTCCTGCTCCTCCAAAAGATATTCCAATGGAATTTAAACTGGAGGTGGTGGAGGGTGGACTTAAGCAAAAAAGGGTTCTTGGAGAAAAAGAGTGACCTTAAATTTAGTTATGTCTGGTTGGGTAACTATGGTAGGGTGAAGACTATTCCATGCTTTAATTGTGCGGGGGAAGAATGAATTGCTCTACACATCTGTCTTGGTAGCTGCTATCTCAAATTGGATCGAATACCCTCATCTGCTCCTAACAGGATTGGGTTTGGTGTAGGTTTGGTAATCTATGCCGAGCTGGCCATTTTGTAAAAACAGTTCAAACGGTGTGCTTCACGTCTGTCTTGGAGAGGGTTCCACCCCAGTGAATTGAGATGTTTGATTCTAAAACTAGACTGAATAAAATATTCCCAAATGTTTCCCCCATCTGTGACAAATGTCTAACTCAAAATGCCACTATAGCACATTCCTTTGTCTCGTGTATAAAACTGTATAAATTTTGGAATGAAATTTTTGGAATTTTTACAAAACTATTGAACACAAAATTGAACCCCAATGCAGAACTGATTATCTTTGGATCAATGGAAGAGGGAAGTAAATTAACTATATTCCAAGAAGCTTTTATTAATTAGGGTCTAATAACAGCAGAAAAACCTATACTCAAATTCTGGAAAAACGCAACCACGCCAACATTCAAAATGTGGATGTCAAATATGTCGGAAACGCTTCATCTTGAAGAAATGAGATTTCTCCTACTAGGCAAAGTAGACCAATTCTCAAAGACTTGGTCTCCTTTTATCAACTTTTTACAAGCATATGGTGCAACATAACACAAGCTCAGAAATTAAATGGACTAGAACCGGGTGAGGGATGGGCAAAAATACGAAATAGGTAGATCTCTCCTAATCTCTCTTTTCTTTACTTTCTCCTTCTATTTCAATCTTTTCAGCTTCTCTTCTATGTCCTTTATATCTATCTGTCTCTAATCGCTTGTCTATCTATTCCCACGCTCTGTATTTCTTTTTTCTTCCACTGTTCTGTTATTATTAAATCAAAAGTATGAACTTGTACAAGAATGGAAATATGTATGTATGTATTAGGTACTCAAGTACCACAATATTGTACTTACTTCTAACAAAATTAAACCAAAAATAAAGAAGTTTGGTGTCACTCGCTTCTCTCTCATAGGTATTAGTAACAAATCGAGCGGCCTGTCTTTGGACACATTCGATGGATGAAATGCTTTTATCTGTGTATGGGCCCCAAGCTGCAACTGCGTAGTCCAGATGAGGGTGAAGTATAGCTTCTCCTTGACACAAGCTGAACAATGATGGAAGTTGCGTCTCAGAAAATGTCATCCTTGTTGAGTTACTCCCGCTGTTTGTGTCTATCTTGGTGTCTGCTATCCTGGGAATGGATGCATTTACCGTAAATAAATAGTTGCATTAGCCAGTAGAATTTCACCCAACTCTACGGACAGGTGCTCGGTCTGCATCCATCGCATGAATTTACCAGTTGCCATCGTGTTAGGGCATGGCTCGGGCATTGGGAAGGAAAGGTAACAGGTAAAAAACATTGCAACAATGGTGTTCCACTTGTAACACAGTCTAAGGATAAGACTGTGTCACACTTGTCACAGTCTAAGGATAAGGGGGAATTCCTTTAGGACCGAAATGAGGAAAACATTCTTTACACAGAGAGTGGTGAGTCTCTGGAATTCTCTGCCACAGAAGGTAGTTGAGGCCAGTTCATTGGCTATATTTAAGAGGGCGTTAGATGTGGCCCTTGTGGCTAAAGGGATCAGGGGGTATGGAGAGAAGGCAGGTACGGGATACTGAGTTGGATGATCAGCCATGATCATATTGAATGGCGGTGCAGGCTCGAAGGGCCGAATGGCCTACTCCTGCACCTATTGTCTATGTTTCTATGTTTCTATGTGTCCAACCTCATCTGGCAGTGGCCTTAGGGAGTCCATCAGTAAAAGGTGCCCGTTGGCAGACTGGGAACTCCTGTTTACTGGGGAAACATCAAAGGGAATCCCCTGGGTTAAAGAAGGAACTACAGATGCTGGAGAATCGAGGGTTACACAAAATGCTGGAGAAACTCAGCGGGTGCAGCAGCATCTAAGGAGGCGAAGGATATAGGGAATCCCCAGCTACACTCATTTTCAACTTGAGGAAAAAACGCCTAAACTTGTCAAAAAAATCCTTGTTATACTGGCGGGAAAATAATTCCGTTCTTCCCCAGTGTGAAGCGTGCATGATAAAATGTCATTGGGAAGAGCAATCCTTATTAACAGGGAGAATTAGGGGAATGTGGGAATATTCATCATCCATGCCCAATGTAATGAAAAACAAGCTTTGCTCTGCACAAATCTCATATCTGAGTCAAAGCCAATAAAGGCTTGTGAATACTTCGAGGCTGCAGTCACTGGGTGTTATAATCTGGAACTCGTCCAGGACTCGTGGGGTTAGGGAGGTCATCGTTAACATAAATAATACAAAATCCGATCTATCCCTTCGCTGCTTACACTGAGGATATTAAGCCATTCAAGTCTCTCTTTTGTAACATGTGGAGCTGGGTGGGCCCCAGGCTTAGGAGCGAGAGGTGAATTTTGCCAGTCTGAGGTTTACAAGAACGGCCAGAGGGTGCCATTCAAATGGAAATTGCTGCCATATGTCTGCCTCTTGCAGCCCAGGGGGTGGTCACCGGGACACAGTGAGCAAAACAGAAACATGGGGAGAACACAGGACATTGATGGGGGGAGAAATATGTAGAGAAACACAGAGAGGAGGGAGGGAGGGAGGGAGGGAGGGAGAGAGAGGGAGAGAGGGGAAGGGAGGGAGAGAGAGAGGGGGGGAGGGAGACAGGCGGAGAGAGGGAGAGGGAGAGAGAAAGAGAGGGAGGGAGAGAGAGAGGGAGAGAGAGGGGGAGAGAGAGGGGGAGAGAGAGAGAGAGGGGGAGAGGGGGGGAGGGGGAGAGAGGGAAGAGAGAGGGTAAGAGAGAGAGAGGGGGGGAGAGAGGGAGAGGGAGAGAGAGAGGGGGAGAGAGAGAGAGAGAGAGAGAGGGAGAGAGAGAGAGAGAGAGAGAGAGAGAGAGAGAGAGAGAGAGAGAGAGGGAGAGAGAGGGGAGAGAGAGAGGGA